>JAWZYT010000013.1:1995000-2432909 GCA_034508575.1 Petrolisthes manimaculis
CACTGTTCTAGAAAAATTTCAATTTTCGGGCAAAAAAAATGCTAAAACACGTCTTTTTGGCCCAAAAAGTCGATTTGTGCATGCATCTTCGATACCCGTTTATATCCCAAATTTAGCCTAGAAACACCGAAAAATCGAGTTTTTTGGGTCTCAGAAGCGATTTGTACATGTCTACACTGTTCTAGAAAAATTTCAATTTTCAGGCAAAAAAATGCTAAAACACGTTTTTTTGGCCCAAAAAGTCGATTTGAGTATGCATCTTCGATACCCGTTTATATCCCAAATTTAGCCTAAAAACACCGAAAAATCGAGTTTTTTGGGTCTCTGAAGCGATTTGTACTGTGCTAGAAAAATTTCAATTTTCAGGGGAAAAAAATGCTAAAACACATTTTTTGGGCCCAAAAAGTCTATTTGTGCATGCATCTTCGATACCCGTTTATATCCCAAATTTAGCCTAAAAACACCGAAAAATCGAGTTTTTTGGGTCTCAGAAGCGATTTGTACATGTTTACACTGTGCTAGAAAAATTTCAATTTTCAGGCAAAAAAAATGCTAAAACACGTTTTTTGGGCCCAAAAAGTCGATTTGTGCATGCATCTTCGATACGCGTTTATATCCCAAATTTAACCTAAAAACACCGAAAAATCGAGTTTTTTGGGTCTCAGAAGCCATTTGTACATGTCTACACTGTTCTAGAAAAATTTCAATTTTCAGGCAAAAAAAATGCTAAAACACGTTTTTTTGGCCCAAAAAGTCGATTTGTGCATGCATCTTCGATACCCGTTTATATCCCAAATTTAGCCTAAAAACATCGAAAAATCGAGTTTTTTGGGTGTCAGAAGCGATTTGTATATGTCTACACTGTTCTAGAAAAATTTCAATTTTCGGGCTAAAAAAATGCTAAAACACGTCTTTTTGGCCCAAAAAGTCGATTTGTGCATGCATCTTCGATACCCGTTTATATCCCAAATTTAGCCTAGAAACACCGAAAAATCGAGTTTTTTGGGTCTCAGAAGCGATTTGTACATGTCTACACTGTTCTAGAAAAATTTCAATTTTCAGGCAAAAAAATGCTAAAACACGTTTTTTTGGCCCAAAAAGTCGATTTGAGTATGCATCTTCGATACCCGTTTATATCCCAAATTTAGCCTAAAAACACCGAAAAATCGAGTTTTTTGGGTCTCTGAAGCGATTTGTACTGTGCTAGAAAAATTTCAATTTTCAGGGGAAAAAAATGCTAAAACACATTTTTTGGGCCCAAAAAGTCTATTTGTGCATGCATCTTCGATACCCGTTTATATCCCAAATTTAGCCTAAAAACACCGAAAAATCGAGTTTTTTGGGTCTCAGAAGCGATTTGTACATGTTTACACTGTGCTAGAAAAATTTCAATTTTCAGGCAAAAAAAATGCTAAAACATGTTTTTTGGGCCCAAAAAGTCGATTTGTGCATGCATCTTCGATACGCGTTTATATCCCAAATTTAACCTAAAAACACCGAAAAATCGAGTTTTTTGGGTCTCAGAAGCCATTTGTACATGTCTACACTGTTCTAGAAAAATTTCAATTTTCAGGCAAAAAAAATGCTAAAACACGTTTTTTTGGCCCAAAAAGTCGATTTGTGCATGCATCTTCGATACCCGTTTATATCCCAAATTTAGCCTAAAAACACCGAAAAATCGAGTTTTTTGGGTCTCAGAAGCGATTTGTACATGTTTACACTGTGCTAGAAAAATTTCAATTTTCAGGCAAAAAAAATGCTAAAACACGTTTTTTGGACCCAAAAAGTCGATTTGTGCATGCATCTTTGATACCCGTTTATATCCCAAATTTAGCCTAAAAACACCGAAAAATCGAGTTTTTTGGGTCTCAGAAGCGATTTGTACTGTGCTAGAAAAATTTCAATTTTCAGGCAAAAAAAATGCTAAAACACGTTTTTTGGGCCCAAAAAGTCGATTTGTGCATGCATCTTCGATACCCGTTTATATCCCAAATTTAGCCTAAAAACACCGAAAAATCGAGTTTTTTGGGTCTCAGAAGCGATTTGTACATGTTTACAATGTGCTAGAAAAATTTCAATTTTCATGCAAAAAAAATGCTAAAACACGTTTTTTTGGCCCAAAAAGTCGATTTGTGCATGCATCTTCGATACCCGTTTATATCCCAAATTTAGCCTAAAAACACCGAAAAATCGAGTTTTTTGGGTCCCAGAAGCGATTTGTACTGTGCTAGAAAAATTTCAATTTTCAGGCAAAAAAAATGCTAAAACACGTTTTTTGGGCCCAAAAAGACGATTTGTGCATGCATCTTCGATACCCGTTTATATCCCAAATTTAGCCTAAAAACACCGAAAAATCGAGTTTTTTGGGTCTCAGAAGCGATTTGTACATGTCTACACTGTTCTAGAAAAAAAACAATTTTCAGGCAAAAAAAATGCTAAAACACGTTTTTTTGGCCAAAAAAGTCGATTTGTGCATGCATCTTCGATACCCGTTTATATCCCAAATTTAGCCTAAAAACACCGAAAATCGAGTTTTTTGGGTCTCAGAAGCGATTTGTACATGTCTACACTGTGCTAGATAAATTTCAATTTTCAGGCAAAAAAAATGCTAAAACACGTTTTTTGGGCCCAAAAAGTCGATTTGTGCATGCATCTTCGATACCCGTTTATATCCCAAATTTAGCCAAAAAACACCGAAAAATCGAGTTTTTTGGGTCTCAGAAGCGATTTGTACATGTCTACACTGTTCTAGAAAAAAATCAATTTTCAGGCAAAAAAAATGCTAAAACACGTTTTTTTGGCCCAAAAAGTCGATTTGTGCATGCATCTTCGATACCCGTTTATATCCCAAATTTAGCCTAAAAACACCGAAAAATCGAGTTTTTTGGGTCTCATAAGCGATTTGTACTGTGCTAGAAAAAATTCAATTTTCAGGCAAAAAAAATGCTAAAACACGTTTTTTTTACCCAAAAATTCGATTTGTGCATGCATCTTCGATACCCGTTTATATCCCAAATTTAGCCTAAAAACACCGAAAAATCGAGTTTTTTGGGTCTCAGAAGCGATTTGTACTGTGCTAGAAAAATTTCAATTTTCAAGCAAAAAAAATGCTAAAACACGTTTTTTGGGCCCAAAAAGTCGATTTGTGCATGCATCTTCGATACCCGTATATATCCCAAATTTAGCCTAAAAACACCGAAAAATCGAGTTTTTTGGGTCTCAGAAGCGATTTGTACTGTGCTAGAAAAATTTCATTTTTCAGGCAAAAAAAATGCTAAAACACGTTTTTTTGGCCCAAAAAGTCGATTTGTGCATGCATCTTCGATACCCGTTTATATCCCAAATTTAGCCTAAAAACACCGAAAAATCGATTTTTTTGGGTCTCAAAAGCGATTTGTACTGTGCTAGAAAGATTTCAATTTTCAGGCAAAAAAAATGCTAAAACACGTTTTTTGGGCCCAAAAAGTCGATTTGTGCATGCATCTTCGATACCCGTTTATATCCCAAATTTAGCCAAAAAACACCGAAATCGAGTTTTTTGGGTCTCAGAAGCGATTTGTACATGTCTACACTGTTCTAGAAAAAATTCAATTTTCAGGCAAAAAAAATGCTAAAACACGTTTTTTTGGCCCAAAAAGTCGATTTGTGCATCCATCTTCGATACCCGTTTATATCCCAAATTTAGCCTAAAAACACCGAAAAATCGAGTTTTTTGGGTCTCAGAAGCGATTTGTACATGTTTACACTGTGCTAGAAAAAATTCAATTTTAAGGCAAAACAAATGCTAAAACACGTTTTTTGGGCCAAAAAAGTCGATTTGTGCATGCATCTTCGATACCCGTTTATATCCCAAATTTAGCCAAAAAACACCGAAAAATCGAGTTTTTTGGGTCTCAGAAGCGATTTGTACATGTCTACACTGTTCTAGAAAAAAATCAATTTTCAGGCAAAAAAAATGCTAAAACACGTTTTTTTGGCCCAAAAAGTCGATTTGTGCATGCATCTTCGATACCCGTTTATATCCCAAATTTAGCCTAAAAACACCGAAAAATCGAGTTTTTTGGGTCTCATAAGCGATTTGTACTGTGCTAGAAAAAATTCAATTTTCAGGCAAAAAAAATGCTAAAACACGTTTTTTTGACCCAAAAAGTCGATTTGTGCATGCATCTTCGATACCCGTTTATATCCCAAATTTAGCCTAAAAACACCGAAAAATCGAGTTTTTGGGGTCTCAAAAGCGATTTGTACTGTGCTAGAAAGATTTCAATTTTCAGGCAAAAAAAATGCTAAAACACGTTTTTTGGGCCCAAAAAGTCGATTTGTGCATGCATCTTCGATACCCGTTTATATCCCAAATTTAGCCAAAAAACACCGAAATCGAGTTTTTTGGGTCTCAGAAGCGATTTCTACATGTCTACACTGTTCTAGAAAAAATTCAATTTTCAGGCAAAAAAAATGCTAAAACACGTTTTTTTGGCCCAAAAAGTCGATTTGTGCATCCATCTTCGATACCCGTTTATATCCCAAATTTAGCCTAAAAACACCGAAAAATCAAGTTTTTTGGGTCTCAGAAGCGATTTGTACATGTTTACACTGTGCTAGAAAAAATTCAATTTTAAGGCAAAACAAATGCTAAAACACGTTTTTTGGGCCAAAAAAGTCGTTTTGTGCATGCATCTTCGATACCCGTTTATATCCCAAATTTAGCCAAAAAACACCGAAAAATCGAGTTTTTTGGGTCTCAGAAGCGATTTGTACATGTCTACACTGTTCTAGAAAAAAATCAATTTTCAGGCAAAAAAAATGCTAAAACACGTTTTTTTGGCCCAAAAAGTCGATTTGTGCATGCATCTTCGATACCCGTTTATATCCCAAATTTAGCCTAAAAACACCGAAAAATCGAGTTTTTTGGGTCTCATAAGCGATTTGTACTGTGCTAGAAAAAATTGAATTTTCAGGCAAAAAAAATGCTAAAACACGTTTTTTTGACCCAAAAAGTCGATTTGTGCATGCATCTTCGATACCCGTTTATATCCCAAATTTAGCCTAAAAACACCGAAAAATCGAGTTTTTGGGGTCTCAGAAGCGATTTGTACTGTGCTAGAAAAATTTCAATTTTCAAGCAAAAAAAATGCTAAAACACGTTTTTTGGGCCCAAAAAGTCGATTTGTGCATGCATCTTCGATACCCGTATATATCCCAAATTTAGCCTAAAAACACCGAAAAATCGAGTTTTTTGGGTCTCAGAAGCGATTTGTACTGTGCTAGAAAAATTTCATTTTTCAGGCAAAAAAAATGCTAAAACACGTTTTTTTGGCCCAAAAAGTCGATTTGTGCATGCATCTTCGATACCCGTTTATATCCCAAATTTAGCCTAAAAACACCGAAAAATCGAGTTTTTTGGGTCTCAAAAGCGATTTGTACTGTGCTAGAAAAATTTCAATTTTCAGGCAAAAAAAATGCTAAAACACGTTTTTTGGGCCCAAAAAGTCGATTTGTGCATGCATCTTCGATACCCGTTTATATCCCAAATTTAGCCAAAAAACACCGAAAATCGAGTTTTTTGGGTCTCAGAAGCGATTTGTACATGTCTACACTGTTCTAGAAAAAATTCAATTTTCAGGCAAAAAAAATGCTAAAACACGTTTTTTTGGCCCAAAAAGTCGATTTGTGCATCCATCTTCGATACCCGTTTATATCCCAAATTTAGCCTAAAAACACCGAAAAATCGAGTTTTTTGGGTCTCAGAAGCGATTTGTACATGTTTACACTGTGCTAGAAAAAAATCAATTTTCAGGCAAAAAAAATGCTAAAACACGTTTTTTTGACCCAAAAAGTCGATTTGTGCATGCATCTTCGATACCCGTTTATATCCCAAATTTAGCCTAAAAACACCGAAAAATCGAGTTTTTGGGGTCTCAGAAGCGATTTGTACTGTGCTAGAAAAATTTCAATTTTCAAGCAAAAAAAAATGCTAAAACACGTTTTTTGGGCCCAAAAAGTCGATTTGTGCATGCATCTTCGATACCCGTATATATCCCAAATTTAGCCTAAAAACACCGAAAAATCGAGTTTTTTGGGTCTCAGAAGCGATTTGTACTGTGCTAGAAAAATTTCATTTTTCAGGCAAAAAAAATGCTAAAACACGTTTTTTTGGCCCAAAAAGTCGATTTGTGCATGCATCTTCGATACCCGTTTATATCCCAAATTTAGCCTAAAAACACCGAAAAATCGATTTTTTTGGGTCTCAAAAGCGATTTGTACTGTGCTAGAAAAATTTCAATTTTCAGGCAAAAAAAATGCTAAAACACGTTTTTTGGGCCCAAAAAGTCGATTTGTGCATGCATCTTCGATACCCGTTTATATCCCAAATTTAGCCAAAAAACACCGAAAATCGAGTTTTTTGGGTCTCAGAAGCGATTTGTACATGTCTACACTGTTCTAGAAAAAATTCAATTTTCAGGCAAAAAAAATGCTAAAACACGTTTTTTTGGCCCAAAAAGTCGATTTGTGCATCCATCTTCGATACCCGTTTATATCCCAAATTTAGCCTAAAAACACCGAAAAATCGAGTTTTTTGGGTCTCAGAAGCGATTTGTACATGTTTACACTGTGCTAGAAAAAATTCAATTTTAAGGCAAAAAAAATGCTAAAACACGTTTTTTGGGCCCAAAAAGTCGATTTGTGCATGCATCTTCGATACCCGTTTATATCCCAAATTTAGCATAAAAACACCGAAAAATCGAGTTTTTTGGGTCTCAGAAGAGATTTGTACTGTGCTAGAAAAAAATCATTTTTCAGGCCAAAAAAATGCTAAAACACGTTTTTTTGGCCCAAAAAGTCGATTTGTGCATGCATCTTCGATACCCGTTTATATCCCAAATTTAGCCTAAAAACACCGAAAAATCGAGTTTTTTGGGTCTCAGAAGCGATTTGTACTGTGCTAGAAAAATTTCAATTTTCAGGCAAAAAAAATGCTAAAACACGTTTTTTGGGCCCAAAAAGTCGATTTGTGCATGCATCTTCGATACCCGTTTATATCCCAAATTTAGCCTAAAAACGCCGAAAAATCGAGTTTTTTGGGTCTCAGAAGCGATTTGTACATGTTTACACTGTGCTAGAAAAATTTCAATTTTAAGGCAAAAAAAATGCTAAAACACGTTTTTTGGGCCCAAAAAGTCGATTTGTGCATGTATCTTCGATACCCGTTTATATCCCAAATTTAGCATAAAAACATCGAAAAATCGAGTTTTTTGGGTCTCAGAAGCGATTTGTACTGTGCTAGAAAAAAATCAATTTTCAGGCAAAAAAAATGCTAAAACACGTTTTTTTGGCCCAAAAAGTCGATTTGTGCATGCATCTTCGATACCCGTTTATATCCTAAATTTAGCCAAAAAACACCGAAAAATTGAGTTTTTTGGGTCTCAGAAGCGATTTGTACATGTCTACACTCTTCTAGAAAAATTTCAATTTTCATGCAAAAAAAAATGCTAAAACACGTTTTTTGGGCCCAAAAAGTCGATTTGTGCATGCTTCTTCGATACCCGTTTATATCCCAAATTTAGCCTAAAAACAGAGAAAATCGATTTTTTTGGGTCTCAGAAGCGATTTGTACTGTGCTAGAAAAATTTCAATATTCAGACAAAAAAAATGCTAAAACACGTTTTTTGGGCCCAAAAAGTCGATTTGTGCATGCATCTTCGATACCCGTTTATATCCCAAATTTAGCCTAAAAACACCGAAAAATCGAGTTTTTTGGGTCTCAGAAGCGATTTGTACATGTCTACACTGTGCTAGAAAAATTTCAATTTTCAGGCAAAAAAAATGCTAAAACACGTTTTTTGGGCCCAAAAAGTCGATTTGTGCATGCATCTTCGATACCCGTTTATATCCCAAATTTAGCCAAAAAACACCGAAAAATTGAGTTTTTTGGGTCTCAGAAGCGATTTGTACTGTGCTAGAAAAATTTCAATTTTCAGGCAAAAAAAATGCTAAGACACGTTTTTTTGGCCCAAAAAGTCGATTTGTGCATGCATCTTCGATACCCGTTTATATCCCAAATTTAGCCTAAAAACACCGAAAAATCGAGTTTTTTGGGTCTCAGAAGCGATTTGTACTGTGCTAGAAAAAAATCAATTTTCAGGCAAAAAAAATGCTAAAACACGTTTTTTTGGCCCAAAAAGTCGATTTGTGCATGCATCTTCGATAACCCGTTTATATCCCAAATTTAGCCAAAAAACACCGAAAAATCGAGTTTTTTGGGTCTCAGAAGCGATTTGTACATGTCTACACTCTTCTAGAAAAAAATCAATTTTCAGGCAAAAAAAATGCTAAAACACGTTTTTTTGGCCCAAAAACTCGATTTGTGCATGCTTCATCGATGCCCGTTTATATCCCAAATTTAGCCTAAAAACACCGAAAAATCGAGTTTTTTGGGTTTCAGAAGCGATTTGTACTGTGCTAGAAAAATATCAATTTTCAGGCAAAAAAAATGCTAAAACACATTATTTTGGCTCAAAAAGTCGATTTGTGCATGCATCTTCGATACCCGTTTATATCCCAAATTTAGCCAAAAAACACCGAAAAATCGAGTTTTTTTGGTCTCAGAAGCGATTTGTACATGTCTACACTGTTCTAGAAAAATTTCAATTTTCAGGCAAAAAAAATGCTAAAACACGTTTTTTTTGCCCAAAAAGTCGATTTGTGCATGCATCTTCGATACCCGTTTATATCCCGAATTTAGCCTAAAAACACCGAAAAATCGAGTTTTTTGGGTCTCAGAAGCGATTTGTACTGTGCTAGAAAAATTTCAATTTTCAAGCAAAAAAAATGCTAAAACACGTTTTTTGGGCCCAAAAAGTCGATTTGTGCATGCATCTTCGATACCCGTATATATCCCAAATTTAGCCTAAAAACACCGAAAAATCGAGTTTTTTGGGTCTCAGAAGCGATTTGTACTGTGCTAGAAAAATTTCATTTTTCAGGCAAAAAAAATGCTAAAACACGTTTTTTTGGCCCAAAAAGTCGATTTGTGCATGCATCTTCGATACCCGTTTATATTCCAAATTTAGCCTAAAAACACCGAAAAATCGATTTTTTTGGGTCTCATAAGCGATTTGTACTGTGCTAGAAAAACTTCAATTTTCAGGCAAAAAAAATGCTAAAACACGTTTCTTGGGCCCAAAAAGTCGATTTGTGCATGCATCTTCGATACCCGTTTATATCCCAAATTTAGCCAAAAAACACCGAAAAATCGAGTTTTTTGGGTCTCAGAAGCGATTTTTACATGTCTACACTGTTCTAGAAAAAATTCAATTTTCAGGCAAAAAAAATGCTAAAACACGTTTTTTGGGCCCAAAAAGTCGATTTGTGCATCCATCTTCGATACCCGTTTATATCCCAAATTTAGCCTAAAAACACCGAAAAATCGAGTTTTTTGGGTCTCAGAAGCGATTTGTACATGTTTACACTGTGCTAGAAAAATTTCAATTTTAAGGCAAAAAAAATGCTAAAACACGTTTTTTGGGCCCAAAAAGTCGATTTGTGCATGTATCTTCGATACCCGTTTATATCCCAAATTTAGCATAAAAACACTAAAAAATCGAGTTTTTTGGGTCTCAGAAGAGATTTGTACTGTGCTAGAAAAAAATCATTTTTCAGGCAAAACAAATGCTAAAACACGTTTTTTGGGCCCAAAAAGTCGATTTGTGCATGCATCTTCGATACCCGTTTATATCCCAAATTTAGCCTAAAAACACCGAAAAATCGAGTTTTTTGGGTCTCAGAAGCGATTTGTACTGTGCTAGAAAAAAATCGATTTTCAGGCAAAAAAAATGCTAAAACACGTTTTTTTGGCCCAAAAAGTCGATTTGTGCATGCATCTTCGATACCCGTTTATATCCCAAATTTAGCCAAAAAACACCGAAAAATCGAGTTTTTTGGGTCTCAGAAGCGATTTGTACATGTCTACACTCTTCTAGAAAAATTTCAATTTTCAGGCAAAAAAAAATGCTAAAACACGTTTTTTGGGCCCAAAAAGTCGATTTGTGCATGCTTCTTCGATACCCGTTTATATCCCAAATTTAGCCTAAAAACACCGAAAAATCGATTTTTTTGGGTCTCAAAAGCGATTTCTACTGTGCTAGA
This sequence comes from Petrolisthes manimaculis, assembly GCA_034508575.1. Taxonomy (NCBI): domain Eukaryota; kingdom Metazoa; phylum Arthropoda; class Malacostraca; order Decapoda; family Porcellanidae; genus Petrolisthes; species Petrolisthes manimaculis. The sequence goes on from JAWZYT010000013.1 coordinate 2,005,147, forward strand.
AAAATTTCAATTTTCAGGCAAAAAAAATGCTAAAACACGTTTTTTGGGCCCAAGAAGTCGATTTGTGCATGCATCTTCGATACCCGTTTATATCCCAAATTTAGCCAAAAAACACCGAAAAATCGAGTTTTTTGGGTCTCAGAAGCGATTTGTACATGTATACACTGTTCTAGAAAAAATTCAATTTTCAGGCAAAAAAAATGCTATAACACGTTTTTTGGGCCCAAAAAGTCGATTTGTGCATGCATCTTCGATACCCGTTTATATCCCAAATTTAGCCTAAAAACACCGAAAAATCGAGTTTTTTGGGTATCAGAAGCGATTTGTACATGTTTACACTGTGCTAGAAAAATTTCAATTATCAGGCAAAAAAAATGCTAAAACACGTTTTTTGGGCCCAAAAAGTCGATTTGTGCATGCATCTTCGATACCCGTTTATATCCCAAATTTAGCATAAAAACACCGAAAAATCGAGTTTTTTGGGTCTCAGAAGTGATTTGTACTGCGCTAGAAAAATTTCAATTTTCAGGCAAAAAAAATGCTAAAACACGTTTTTTGGGCCCAAAAAGTCGATTTGTGCATGCATCTTCGATACCCGTTTATATCCCAAATTTAGCCTAAAAACACCGAAAAATCGAGTTTTTTGGGTCTCAGAAGCGATTTGTACATGTTTACACTGTGCTAGAAAAAAATTAATTTTCAGGCAAAAAAAATGCTAAAACACGTTTTTTGGGCCCAAAAACTCGATTTGTGCATGTATCTTCGATACCCGTTTATATCCCAAATTTAGCATAAAAACACCGAAAAATCGAGTTTCTTGGGTCTCAGAAGCGATTTCTACTGTGCTAGAAAAAAAATCAATTTTCAGGCAAAAAAAATGCTAAAACACGTTTTTTTGGCCCAAAAAGTCGATTTGTGCATGCATCTTCGATACCCGTTTATATCCCAAATTTAGCGAAAAAACACCGAAAAATCGAGTTTTTTGGGTCTCAGAAGCGATTTGTACATGTCTACACTCTTCTAGAAAAAAATCAATTTTCAGGCAAAAAAAAATGCTAAAACACGTTTTTTTGGCCCAAAAAGTTTTTTTTCATGCTTCTTCGATACCCGTTTATATCCCAAATTTAGCCTAAAAACACCGAAAAATCGAGTTTATTGGGTCTCAGAAGCGATTTGTACTGTGCTAGAAAAATTTCAATTTTCAGGCAAAAAAAATGCTAAAACACATTTTTTTGGCCCAAAAAGTCGATTTGTGCATGCATCTTAGAAACCCGTTTATATCCCAAATTTAGCCTAAAAACTCTGAAAAAACGAGTTTTTTGGGTCTCAGAAGCGATTTGTACATGTCTACACTGTTCTAGAAAAAAATCAATTTTCAGGCAAAAAAAATGCTAAAACACGTTTTTTTTGCCCAAAAAGTCGATTTGTGCATGCATCTTCAATACCCGTTTATATCCCAAATTTAGCCTAAAAACACCGAAAAATCGAGTTTTTTGGGTCTCAGAAGCGATTTGTACTGTGCTAGAAAAATTTCAATTTTCATGCAAAAAAAATGCTAAAACACGTTTTTTTGGCCCAAAAAGTCGATTTGTGCATGCATCTTCGATACCCGTTTATATCCAAATTTAGCCTAAAAACACCGAAAATCGAGTTTTTTTGGTTCTCAGAAGCGATTTGTACTGTGCTAGAAAAATTTCCTTTTTCAGGCAAAAAAAATGCTAAAATACGTTTTTTTGGCCCAAAAAGTCGATTTGTGCATGCATCTTCGATACCCGTTTATATCCCAAATTTAGCCTAAAAACACCGAAAAATCGATTTTTTTGGGTCTCAGAAGCGATTTGTACTGTGCTAGAAAAACTTCAATTTTCAGGCAAAAAAAATGCTAAAACACGTTTTTTTTGGCCCAAAAAGTCGATTTGTGCATGCATCTTTGATACCCGTTTATATCACAAATTTAGCCTAAAAACACCGAAAAATCGAGTTTTTTGGGTCTCAGAAGCGATTTGTACTATGCTAGAAAAATTTTAATTTTCAGGCAAAAAAAATGCTAAAACACGTTTTTTGGGCCCAAAAAGTCGATTTGTGCATGCATCTTTGATACCCGTTTATATCCCAAATTTAGCCTAAAAACACCGAAAAATCGAGTTTTTTGGGTCTCAGAAACGATTTGAACATGTTTACTCTGTGCTAGAAAAATTTCAATTTTCAGGCAAAAAAAATGCTAAAGCACGTTTTTTGGGCCCAAAAAGTCGATTTGTGCATGCATCTTCGATACCCGTTTATATCCCAAATTTAGCCTAAAACACAGAAAAATCGAGTTTTTTGGGTCTCAGAAGCGATTTGTACTGTGCTAGAAAAATTTCAATTTTCAGGCAAAAAAAATGCTAAAATACGTTTTTTTGGCCCAAAAAGTCGATTTGTGCATGCATCTTCGATACCCGTTTATATCCCAAATTTAGCCTAAAAACCCCGAAAAATCGAGTTTTTTGGGTCTCAGAAGCGATTTGTACATGTCTACACTGTTCTAGAAAAATTTCAATTTTCAGGCCAAAAAAATGCTAAAACACGTTTTTTTTGCCCAAAAAGTCGATTTGTGCATGCATCTTCGATACCCGTTTATATCCCAAATTTAGCCTAAAACACCGAAAAATCGAGTTTTTTTGGGTCTCAGAAGCGATTTATACTGTGCTAGAAAAATTTCAATTTTCAGGCAAAAAAAATGCTAAAACACGTTTTTTTGGCTCAAAAAGTCGATTTGTGCATGCATCTTCGATACCCGTTTATATCCCAAATTTAGCCTAAAAACACCGAAAAATCGAGTTTTTTTGGTCTCAGAAGCGATTTGTACATGTCTACACTGTTCTAGAAAAAAATCATTTTTCAGGCAAAAAAAATGCTAAAACACGTTTTTTTTTTCCCAAAAAGTCGATTTGTGCATGCATCTTCGATACCCGTTTATATCCCAAATTTAGCCTAAAAACACCGAAAAATCGATTTTTTTGGGTCTCAGAAGCGATTTGTACTGTGCTAGAAAAATTTCAATCTTCAGGCAAAAAAAATGCTAAAACACGTTTTTTGGGCCCAAAAACTCGATTTGTGCATGCATCTTCGATACCCGTTTATATCCCAAATTTAGCATAAAAACACCGAAAAATCGAGTTTTTTGGGTCTCAGAAGAGATTTGTACTGTGCTATAAAAAAATCATTTTTCAGGCCAAAAAAATGCTAAAACACGTTTTTTTGGCCCAAAAAGTCGATTTGTGCATGCACCTTCGATACCCGTTTATATCCCAAATTTAGCCTAAAAACACCGAAAAATCGAGTTTTTTGGGTCTCAGAAGCGATTTGTACTGTGCTAGAAAAATTTCAATTTTCAGGCAAAAAAAATGCTAAAACACGTTTTTTTGGCCCAAAAAGTCGATTTGTGCATGCATCTTCGATACCCGTTTATATCCCAAATTTAGCCTAAAAACACCGAAAAATCGAGTTTTTTGGGTCTCAGAAGCGATTTGTACATGTCTACACTGTGCTAGAAAAATTTCAATTTTCAGGCAAAAAAATGCTAAAACACGTTTTTTGGGCCCAAAAAGTCGATTTGTGCATGCATCTTCGATACCCGTTTATATCCCAAATTTAGCCAAAAAACACCGAAAAATTGAGTTTTTTGGGTCTCAGAAGCAATTTGTACTGTGCTAGAAAAAAATCAATTTTTAGGCCAAAAAAATGCTAAAACACGTTTTTTTGGCCCAAAAAGTCGATTTGTGCATGCATCTTCGATACCCGTTTATATCCCAAATTTAGCCAAAAAACACCGAAAAATCGAGTTTTTTGGGTCTCAGAAGCGATTTGTACATGTCTACACTCTTCTAGAAAAAAATCAATTTTCAGGCAAAAAAAATGCTAAAACACGTTTTTTTGGCCCAAAAACTCGATTTGTGCATGCTTCATCGATGCCCGTTTATATCCCAAATTTAGCCTAAAAACACCGAAAAATCGAGTTTTTTGGGTTTCAGAAGCGATTTGTACTGTGCTAGAAAAATTTCAATTTTCAGGCAAAAAAAATGCTAAAACACATTATTTTGGCTCAAAAAGTCGATTTGTGCATGCATCTTCGATACCCGTTTATATCCCAAATTTAGCCAAAAAACACCGAAAAATCGATTTTTTTGGGTCTCAGAAGCGATTTGTACATGTCTACACTGTTCTAGAAAAATTTCACTTTTCAGGCAAAAAAAATGCTAAAACACGTTTTTTTTGCCCAAAAAGTCGATTTGTGCATGCATCTTCGATACCCGTTTATATCCCAAATTTAGCCTAAAAACACCGAAAAATCGAGTTTTTTGGGTCTCAGAAGCGATTTGTACTGTGCTAGAAAAATTTCAATTTTCAAGCAAAAAAAATGCTAAAACACGTTTTTTGGGCCCAAAAAGTCGATTTGTGCATGCATCTTCGATACCCGTATATATCCCAAATTTAGCCTAAAAACACCGAAAAATCGAGTTTTTTGGGTCTCAGAAGCGATTTGTACTGTGCTAGAAAAATTTCATTTTTCAGGCAAAAAAAATGCTAAAACACGTTTTTTTGGCCCAAAAAGTCGATTTGTGCATGCATCTTCGATACCCGTTTATATCCCAAATTTAGCCTAAAAACACCGAAAAATCGATTTTTTTGGGTCTCAAAAGCGATTTGTACTGTGCTAGAAAAATTTCAATTTTCAGGCAAAAAAAATGCTAAAACACGTTTTTTGGGCCAAAAAAAGTCGATTTGTGCATGCATCTTCGATACCCGTTTATATCCCAAATTTAGCCAAAAAACACCGAAAAATCGAGTTTTTTGGGTCTCAGAAGCGATTTGTACATGTCTACACTGTTCTAGAAAAAAATCAATTTTCAGGCAAAAAAAATGCTAAAACACGTTTTTTGGGCCCAAAAAGTCGATTTGTGCATCCATCTTCGATACCCGTTTATATCCCAAATTTAGCCTAAAAACACCGAAAAATCGAGTTTTTTGGGTCTCAGAAGCGATTTGTACATGTTTACACTGTGCTAGAAAAATTTCAATTTTAAGGCAAAAAAAATGCTAAAACACGTTTTTTGGGCCCAAAAAGTCGATTTGTGCATGCATCTTCGATACCCGTTTATATCCCAAATTTAGCATAAAAACACCAAAAAATCGAGTTTTTTGGGTCTCAGAAGAGATTTGTACTGTGCTAGAAAAAAATCATTTTTCAGGCAAAAAAAATGCTAAAACACGTTTTTTGGGCCCAAAAAGTCGATTTGTGCATGCATCTTCGATACCCGTTTATATCCCAAATTTAGCCTAAAAACACCGAAAAATCGAGTTTTTTGGGTCTCAGAAGCGATTTGTACTGTGCTAGAAAAAAATCGATTTTCAGGCAAAAAAAATGCTAAAACACGTTTTTTTGGCCCAAAAAGTCGATTTGTGCATGCATCTTCGATACCCGTTTATATCCCAAATTTAGCCAAAAAAAAACTAAAAATCGAGTTTTTTGGGTCTCAGAAGCGATTTGTACATGTCTACACTCTTCTAGAAAAAATTCAATTTTCAGGCAAAAAAAAATGCTAAAACACGTTTTTTGGGCCCAAAAAGTCGATTTGTGCATGCTTCTTCGATACCCGTTTATATCCCAAATTTAGCCTAAAAACACCGAAAAATCGATTTTTTTGGGTCTCAAAAGTGATTTGTACTGTGCTAGAAAAATTTCAATTTTCAGGCAAAAAAAATGCTAAAACACGTTTTTTGGGCCCAAGAAGTCGATTTGTGCATGCATCTTCGATACCCGTTTATATCCCAAATTAAGCCCAAAAACACCGAAAAATCGAGTTTTTTGGGTCTCAGAAGCGATTTGTACATGTATACACTGTTCTAGAAAAAATTCAATTTTCAGGCAAATAAAATGCTAAAACACGTTTTTTGGGCCCAAAAAGTCGATTTGTGCATCCATCTTCGATACCCGTTTATATCCCAAATTTAGCCTAAAAACACCGAAAAATCGAGTTTTTTGGGTCTCAGAAGCGATTTGTACATGTTTACACTGTGCTAGAAAAATTTCAATTTTCAGGCAAAAAAAATGCTAAAACACGTTTTTTGGGCCCAAAAAGTCGATTTGTGCATGCATCTTCGATACCCGTTTGTATCCCAAATTTAGCATAAAAACACCGAAAAATCGAGTTTTTTGGGTCTCAGAAGCGATTTGTACTGCGCTAGAAAAATTTCAATTTTCAGGCAAAAAAAATGCTAAAACACGTTTTTTGGGCCCAAAAAGTCGATTTGTGCATGCATCTTCGATACCCGTTTATATCCCAAATGTAGCCTAAAAACACCGAAAAATCGAGTTTTTTGGGTCTCAGAAGCGATTTGTACATGTTTACACTGTGCTAGAAAAATTTTAATTTTAAGGCAAAAAAAATGCTAAAACACGTTTTTTTGGCCCAAAAAGTCGATTTGTGCATGCATCTTCGATACCCGTTTATATCCCAAATTTAGCGAAAAAACACCGAAAAATCGAGTTTTTTGGGTCTCAGAAGCGATTTGTACATGTCTACACTCTTCTAGAAAAAAATCAATTTTCAGGCAAAAAAAAATGCTAAAACACGTTTTTTGGCCCAAAAAGTCGATTTGTGCATGCTTCTTCGATACCCGTTTATATCCCAAATTTAGCCTAAAAACACCGAAAAATCGAGTTTATTGAGTCTCAGAAGCGATTTGTACTGTGCTAGAAAAAATTCAATTTTCAGGCAAAAAAAATGCTAAAACACATTTTTTTGGCCCAAAAAGTCGATTTGTGCATGCATCTTAGAAACCCGTTTATATACCAAATTTAGCCTAAAAACTCTGAAAAAACGAGTTTTTTGGGTCTCAGAAGCGATTTGTACATGTCTACACTGTTCTAGAAAAAAATCAATTTTCAGGCAAAAAAAATGCTAAAACACGTTTTTTTTGCCCAAAAAGTCGATTTGTGCATGCATCTTCGATACCCGTTTATATCCCAAATTTAGCCTAAAAACACCGAAAAATCGAGTTTTTTGGGTCTCAGAAGCGATTTGTACTGTGCTAGAAAAATTTCAATTTTCATGCAAAAAATATGCTAAAACACGTTTTTTTGGCCCAAAAAGTCGATTTGTGCATGCATCTTCGATACCCGTTTATATCCAAATTTAGCCTAAAAACACCGAAAAATCGAGTTTTTTTGGTTCTCAGAAGCGATTTGTACTGTGCTAGAAAAATTTCCTTTTTCAGGCAAAAAAAATGCTAAAACACGTTTTTTTGGCCCAAAAAGTCGATTTGTGCATGCATCTTCGATACCCGTTTATATCCCAAATTTAGCCTAAAAACACCGAAAAATCGAGTTTTTTGGGTCTCAGAAGCGATTTGTACTATGCTAGAAAAATTTTAATTTTCAGGCAAAAAAAATGCTAAAACACGTTTTTTGTGCCCAAAAAGTCGATTTGTGCATGCATCTTTGATACCCGTTTATATCCCAAATTTAGCCTAAAAACACCGAAAAATCGAGTTTTTTGGGTCTCAGAAGCGATTTGTACATGTTTACACTGTGCTAGAAAAATTTCAATTTTAAGGCAAAAAAAATGCTAAAACACGTTTTTTGGGCCCAAAAAGTCGATTTGTGCATGCATCTTCGATACCCGTTTATATCCCAAATTTAGCATAAAAACACCAAAAAATCGAGTTTTTTGGGTCTCAGAAGAGATTTGTACTGTGCTAGAAAAAAATCATTTTTCAGGCAAAAAAAATGCTAAAACACGTTTTTTGGGCCCAAAAAGTCGATTTGTGCATGCATCTTCGATACCCGTTTATATCCCAAATTTAGCCTAAAAACACCGAAAAATCGAGTTTTTTGGGTCTCAGAAGCGATTTGTACTGTGCTAGAAAAAAATCGATTTTCAGGCAAAAAAAATGCTAAAACACGTTTTTTTGGCCCAAAAAGTCGATTTGTGCATGCATCTTCGATACCCGTTTATATCCCAAATTTAGCCAAAAAAAAACTAAAAATCGAGTTTTTTGGGTCTCAGAAGCGATTTGTACATGTCTACACTCTTCTAGAAAAAATTCAATTTTCAGGCAAAAAAAAATGCTAAAACACGTTTTTTGGGCCCAAAAAGTCGATTTGTGCATGCTTCTTCGATACCCGTTTATATCCCAAATTTAGCCTAAAAACACCGAAAAATCGATTTTTTTGGGTCTCAAAAGTGATTTGTACTGTGCTAGAAAAATTTCAATTTTCAGGCAAAAAAAATGCTAAAACACGTTTTTTGGGCCCAAGAAGTCGATTTGTGCATGCATCTTCGATACCCGTTTATATCCCAAATTTAGCCCAAAAACACCGAAAAATCGAGTTTTTTGGGTCTCAGAAGCGATTTGTACATGTATACACTGTTCTAGAAAAAATTCAATTTTCAGGCAAATAAAATGCTAAAACACGTTTTTTGGGCCCAAAAAGTCGATTTGTGCATCCATCTTCGATACCCGTTTATATCCCAAATTTAGCCTAAAAACACCGAAAAATCGAGTTTTTTGGGTCTCAGAAGCGATTTGTACATGTTTACACTGTGCTAGAAAAATTTCAATTTTCAGGCAAAAAAAATGCTAAAACACGTTTTTTGGGCCCAAAAAGTCGATTTGTGCATGCATCTTCGATACCCGTTTATATCCCAAATTTAGCATAAAAACACCGAAAAATCGAGTTTTTTGGGTCTCAGAAGCGATTTGTACTGCGCTAGAAAAATTTCAATTTTCAGGCAAAAAAAATGCTAAAACACGTTTTTTGGGCCCAAAAAGTCGATTTGTGCATGCATCTTCGATACCCGTTTATATCCCAAATGTAACCTAAAAACACCGAAAAATCGAGTTTTTTGGGTCTCAGAAGCGATTTGTACATGTTTACACTGTGCTAGAAAAATTTTAATTTTAAGGCAAAAAAAATGCTAAAACACGTTTTTTTGGCCCAAAAAGTCGATTTGTGCATGCATCTTCGATACCCGTTTATATCCCAAATTTAGCGAAAAAACACCGAAAAATCGAGTTTTTTGGGTCTCAGAAGCGATTTGTACATGTCTACACTCTTCTAGAAAAAAATCAATTTTCAGGCAAAAAAAAATGCTAAAACACGTTTTTTTGGCCCAAAAAGTCGATTTGTGCATGCTTCTTCGATACCCGTTTATATCCCAAATTTAGCCTAAAAACACCGAAAAATCGAGTTTATTGAGTCTCAGAAGCGATTTGTACTGTGCTAGAAAAATTTCAATTTTCAGGCAAAAAAAATGCTAAAACACATTTTTTTGGCCCAAAAAGTCGATTTGTGCATGCATCTTAGAAACCCGTTTATATACCAAATTTAGCCTAAAAACTCTGAAAAAACGAGTTTTTTGGGTCTCAGAAGCGATTTGTACATGTCTACACTGTTCTAGAAAAAAATCAATTTTCAGGCAAAAAAAATGCTAAAACACGTTTTTTTTGCCCAAAAAGTCGATTTGTGCATGCATCTTCGATACCCGTTTATATCCCAAATTTAGCCTAAAAACACCGAAAAATCGAGTTTTTTGGGTCTCAGAAGCGATTTGTACTGTGCTAGAAAAATTTCAATTTTCATGCAAAAAATATGCTAAAACACGTTTTTTTGGCCCAAAAAGTCGATTTGTGCATGCATCTTCGATACCCGTTTATATCCAAATTTAGCCTAAAAACACCGAAAAATCGAGTTTTTTTGGTTCTCAGAAGCGATTTGTACTGTGCTAGAAAAATTTCCTTTTTCAGGCAAAAAAAATGCTAAAACACGTTTTTTTGGCCCAAAAAGTCGATTTGTGCATGCATCTTCGATACCCGTTTATATCCCAAATTTAGCCTAAAAACACCGAAAAATCGAGTTTTTTGGGTCTCAGAAGCGATTTGTACTATGCTAGAAAAATTTTAATTTTCAGGCAAAAAAAATGCTAAAACACGTTTTTTGGGCCCAAAAAGTCGATTTGTGCATGCATCTTTGATACCCGTTTATATCCCAAATTTAGCCTAAAAACACCGAAAAATCGAGTTTTTTGGGTCTCAGAAACGATTTGAACATGTTTACTCTGTGCTAGAAAAATTTCAATTTTCAGGCAAAAAAAATGCTAAAGCACGTTTTTTGGGCCCAAAAAGTCGATTTGTGCATGCATCTTCGATACCCGTTTATATCCCAAATTTAGCCTAAAACACAGAAAAATCGAGTTTTTTGGGTCTCAGAAGCGATTTGTACTGTGCTAGAAAAATTTCAATTTTCAGGCAAAAAAAATGCTAAAACACGTTTTTTTGGCCCATAAAGTCGATTTGTGCATGCATCTTCGATACCCGTTTATATCCCAAATTTAGCCTAAAAACCCCGAAAAATCGAGTTTTTTGGGTCTCAGAAGCGATTTGTACATGTCTACACTGTTCTAGAAAAATTTCAATTTTCAGGCCAAAAAAATGCTAAAACACGTTTTTTTTTGCCCAAAAAGTCGATTTGTGCATGCATCTTCGATACCCGTTTATATCCCAAATTTAGCCTAAAACACCGAAAAATCGAGTTTTTTTGGGTCTCAGAAGCGATTTATACTGTGCTAGAAAAATTTCAATTTTCAGGCAAAAAAAATGCTAAAACACGTTTTGTTTTTCCCAAAAAGTCGATTTGTGCATGCATCTTCGATACCCGTTTATATCCCAAATTTAGCCTAAAAACACCGAAAAATCGAGTTTTTTGGGTCTCAGAAGCGATTTGTACATGTCTACACTGTTCTAGAAAAATTTCAATTTTCAGGCAAAAAAAAGGCTAAAACACGTTTTTTTTGCCCAAAAAGTCGATTTGTGCATGCATCTTCGATACCCGTTTATATCCCAAATTTAGCCTAAAAACACCGAAAAATCGAGTTTTTTGGGTCTCAGAAGCGATTTGTACTGTGCTAGAAAAATTTCAATTTTCAAGCAAAAAAAATGCTAAAACACGTTTTTTGGGCCCAAAAAGTCGATTTGTGCTTGCATCTTCGATACCCGTATATATCCCAAATTTAGCCTAAAAACACCGAAAAATCGAGTTTTTTGGGTCTCAGAAGCGATTTGTACTGTGCTAGAAAAATTTCATTTTTCAGGCAAAAAAAATGCTAAAACACGTTTTTTTGGCCCAAAAAGTCGATTTGTGCATGCATCTTCGATACCCGTTTATATCCCAAATTTAGCCTAAAAACACCGAAAAATCGATTTTTTTGGGTCTCAAAAGCGATTTGTACTGTGCTAGAAAAATTTCAATTTTCAGGCAAAAAAAATGCTAAAACACGTTTTTTGGGCCCAAAAAGTCGATTTGTGCATGCATCTTCGATACCCGTTTATATCCCAAATTTAGCCAAAAAACACCGAAAAATCGAGTTTTTTGGGTCTCAGAAGCGATTTGTACATGTCTACACTGTTCTAGAAAAAATTCAATTTTCAGGCAAAAAAAATGCTAAAACACGTTTTTTGGGCCCAAAAAGTCGATTTGTGCATGCATCTTCGATACCCGTTTATATCCCAAATTTAGCCTAAAAACACCGAAAAATCGAGTTTTTTGGGTCTCAGAAGCGATTTGTACTGTGCTAGAAAAATTTCAATTTTCAAGCAAAAAAAATGCGAAAACACGTTTTTTGGGCCCAAAAAGTCGATTTGTGCTTGCATCTTCGATACCCGTATATATCCCAAATTTAGCCTAAAAACACCGAAAAATCGAGTTTTTTGGGTCTCAGAAGCGATTTGTACTGTGCTAGAAAAATTTCATTTTTCAGGCAAAAAAAATGCTAAAACACGTTTTTTTGGCCCAAAAAGTCGATTTGTGCATGCATCTTCGATACCCGTTTATATCCCAAATTTAGCCTAAAAACACCGAAAAATCGATTTTTTTGGGTCTCAAAAGCGATTTGTACTGTGCTAGAAAAATTTCAATTTTCAGGCCAAAAAAATGCTAAAACACGTTTTTTGGGCCCAAAAAGTCGATTTGTGCATGCATCTTCGATACCCGTTTATATCCCAAATTTAGCCAAAAAACACCGAAAAATCGAGTTTTTTGGGTCTCAGAAGCGATTTGTACATGTCTACACTGTTCTAGAAAAAATTCAATTTTCAGGCAAAAAAAATGCTAAAACACGTTTTTTGGGCCCAAAAAGTCGATTTGTGCATCCATCTTCGATACCCGTTTATATCCCAAATTTAGCCTAAAAACACCGAAAAATCGAGTTTTTTGGGTCTCAGAAGCGATTTGTACATGTTTACACTGTGCTAGAAAAATTTCAATTTTAAGGCAAAAAAAATGCTAAAACACGTTTTTTTGGCCCAAAAAGTCGATTTGTGCATGCTTCTTCGATACCCGTTTATATCCCAAATTTAGCCTAAAAACACCGAAAAATCGAGTTTTTTGGGTCTCAGAAGCGATTTGTACTGTGCTAGAAAAAAATCGATTTTCAGGCAAAAAAAATGCTAAAACACATTTTTTTGGCCCAAAAAGTCGATTTGTGCATGCATCTTCGATACCCGTTTATATCCCAAATTTAGCCAAAAAACACCGAAAAATCGAGTTTTTTGGGTCTCAGAAGCGATTTGTACATGTCTACACTCTTCTAGAAAAATTTCAATTTTCAGGCAAAAAAAAGGCTAAAACACGTTTTTTTTGCCCAAAAAGTCGATTTGTGCATGCATCTTCGATACCCGTTTATATCCCAAATTTAGCCTAAAAACACCGAAAAATCGAGTTTTTTGGGTCTCAGAAGCGATTTGTACTGTGCTAGAAAAATTTCAATTTTCAAGCAAAAAAAATGCTAAAACACGTTTTTTGGGCCCAAAAAGTCGATTTGTGCTTGCATCTTCGATACCCGTATATATCCCAAATTTAGCCTAAAAACACCGAAAAATCGAGTTTTTTGGGTCTCAGAAGCGATTTGTACTGTGCTAGAAAAATTTCAATTTTCAGGCAAAAAAAAGGCTAAAACACGTTTTTTTTGCCCAAAAAGTCGATTTGTGCATGCATCTTCGATACCCGTTTATATCCCAAATTTAGCCTAAAAACACCGAAAAATCGAGTTTTTTGGGTCTCAGAAGCGATTTGTACTGTGCTAGAAAAATTTCAATTTTCAAGCAAAAAAAATGCTAAAACACGTTTTTTGGGCCCAAAAAGTCGATTTGTGCTTGCATCTTCGATACCCGTATATATCCCAAATTTAGCCTAAAAACACCGAAAAATCGAGTTTTTTGGGTCTCAGAAGCGATTTGTACTGTGCTAGAAAAATTTCATTTTTCAGGCAAAAAAAATGCTAAAACACGTTTTTTTGGCCCAAAAAGTCGATTTGTGCATGCATCTTCGATACCCGTTTATATCCCAAATTTAGCCTAAAAACACCGAAAAATCGATTTTTTTGGGTCTCAAAAGCGATTTGTACTGTGCTAGAAAAATTTCAATTTTCAGGCAAAAAAAATGCTAAAACACGTTTTTTGGGCCCAAAAAGTCGATTTGTGCATGCATCTTCGATACCCGTTTATATCCCAAATTTAGCCAAAAAACACCGAAAAATCGAGTTTTTTGGGTCTCAGAAGCGATTTGTACATGTCTACACTGTTCTAGAAAAAATTCAATTTTCAGGCAAAAAAAATGCTAAAACACGTTTTTTGGGCCCAAAAAGTCGATTTGTGCATGCATCTTCGATACCCGTTTATATCCCAAATTTAGCCTAAAAACACCGAAAAATCGAGTTTTTTGGGTCTCAGAAGCGATTTGTACTGTGCTAGAAAAATTTCAATTTTCAAGCAAAAAAAATGCTAAAACACGTTTTTTGGGCCCAAAAAGTCGATTTGTGCTTGCATCTTCGATACCCGTATATATCCCAAATTTAGCCTAAAAACACCGAAAAATCGAGTTTTTTGGGTCTCAGAAGCGATTTGTACTGTGCTAGAAAAATTTCATTTTTCAGGCAAAAAAAATGCTAAAACACGTTTTTTTGGCCCAAAAAGTCGATTTGTGCATGCATCTTCGATACCCGTTTATATCACAAATTTAGCCTAAAAACACCGAAAAATCGATTTTTTTGGGTCTCAAAAGCGATTTGTACTGTGCTAGAAAAATTTCAATTTTCAGGCAAAAAAAATGCTAAAACACGTTTTTTGGGCCCAAAAAGTCGATTTGTGCATGCATCTTCGATACCCGTTTATATCCCAAATTTAGCCAAAAAACACCGAAAAATCGAGTTTTTTGGGTCTCAGAAGCGATTTGTACATGTCTACACTGTTCTAGAAAAAATTCAATTTTCAAGCAAAAAAAATGCTAAAACACGTTTTTTGGGCCCAAAAAGTCGATTTGTGCATCCATCTTCGATACCCGTTTATATCCCAAATTTAGCCTAAAAACACCGAAAAATCGAGTTTTTTGGGTCTCAGAAGCGATTTGTACATGTTTACACTGTGCTAGAAAAATTTCAATTTTAAGGCAAAAAAAATGCTAAAACACGTTTTTTTGGCCCAAAAAGTCGATTTGTGCATGCTTCTTCGATACCCGTTTATATCCCAAATTTAGCCTAAAAACACCGAAAAATCGAGTTTTTTGGGTCTCAGAAGCGATTTGTACTGTGCTAGAAAAAAATCGATTTTCAGGCAAAAAAAATGCTAAAACACATTTTTTTGGCCCAAAAAGTCGATTTGTGCATGCATCTTCGATACCCGTTTATATCCCAAATTTAGCCAAAAAACACCGAAAAATCGAGTTTTTTGGGTCTCAGAAGCGATTTGTACATGTCTACACTCTTCTAGAAAAATTTCAATTTTCAGGCAAAAAAAAATGCTAAAACACGTTTTTTGGGCCCAAAAAGTCGATTTGTGCATGCTTCTTCGATACCCGTTTATATCCCAAATTTAGCCTAAAAACACCGAAAAATCGATTTTTTTGGGTCTCAAAAGCGATTTGTACTGTGCTAGAAAAAATTCAATTTTCAGGCAAAAAAAATGCTAAAACACGTTTTTTGGGCCCAAAAAGTCGATTTGTGCATGCATCTTCGATACCCGTTTATATCCCAAATTCAGCCAAAAAACACCGAAAAATCGATTTTTTTGGGTCTCAGAAGCGATTTGTACATGTATACACTGTTCTAGAAAAAATTCAATTTTCAGGCAAAAAAAATGCTAAAACACGTTTTTTGGGCCCAAAAAGTCGATTTGTGCATCCATCTTTGATACCCGTTTATATCCCAAATTTAGCCTAAAAACACCGAAAAATCGAGTTTTTTGGGTCTCAGAAGCGATTTGTACTGTGCTAGAAAAATTTCATTTTTCAGGCAAAAAAAATGCTAAAACACGTTTTTTTGGCCCAAAAAGTCGATTTGTGCATGCATCTTCGATACCCGTTTATATCCCAAATTTAGCCTAAAAACACCGAAAAATCGATTTTTTTGGGTCTCAAAAGCGATTTGTACTGTGCTAGAAAAATTTCAATTTTCAGGCAAAAAAAATGCTAAAACACGTTTTTTGGGCCCAAAAAGTCGATTTGTGCATGCATCTTCGATACCCGTTTATATCCCAAATTTAGCCAAAAAACACCGAAAAATCGAGTTTTTTGGGTCTCAGAAGCGATTTGTACATGTCTACACTGTTCTAGAAAAAATTCAATTTTCAGGCAAAAAAAATGCTAAAACACGTTTTTTGGGCCCAAAAAGTCGATTTGTGCATCCATCTTCGATACCCGTTTATATCCCAAATTTAGCCTAAAAACACCGAAAAATCGAGTTTTTTGGGTCTCAGAAGCGATTTGTACATGTTTACACTGTGCTAGAAAAATTTCAATTTTAAGGCAAAAAAAATGCTAAAACACGTTTTTTTGGCCCAAAAAGTCGATTTGTGCATGCTTCTTCGATACCCGTTTATATCCCAAATTTAGCCTAAAAACACCGAAAAATCGAGTTTTTTGGGTCTCAGAAGCGATTTGTACTGTGCTAGAAAAAAATCGATTTTCAGGCAAAAAAAATGCTAAAACACATTTTTTTGGCCCAAAAAGTCGATTTGTGCATGCATCTTCGATACCCGTTTATATCCCAAATTTAGCCAAAAAACACCGAAAAATCGAGTTTTTTGGGTCTCAGAAGCGATTTGTACATGTCTACACTCTTCTAGAAAAATTTCAATTTTCAGGCAAAAAAAAATGCTAAAACACGTTTTTTGGGCCCAAAAAGTCGATTTGTGCATGCTTCTTCGATACCCGTTTATATCCCAAATTTAGCCTAAAAACACCGAAAAATCGATTTTTTTGGGTCTCAAAAGCGATTTGTACTGTGCTAGAAAAAATTCAATTTTCAGGCAAAAAAAATGCTAAAACACGTTTTTTGGGCCCAAAAAGTCGATTTGTGCATGCATCTTCGATACCCGTTTATATCCCAAATTCAGCCAAAAAACACCGAAAAATCGAGTTTTTTGGGTCTCAGAAGCGATTTGTACATGTATACACTGTTCTAGAAAAAATTCAATTTTCAGGCAAAAAAAATGCTAAAACACGTTTTTTGGGCCCAAAAAGTCGATTTGTGCATCCATCTTTGATACCCGTTTATATCCCAAATTTAGCCTAAAAACACCGAAAAATCGAGTTTTTTGGGTCTCAGAAGCGATTTGTACATGTTTACACTGTGCTAGAAAAATTTCAATTTTCAGGCAAGAAAAATGCTAAAACACGTTTTTTGGGCCCAAAAAGTCGATTTGTGCATGCATCTTCGATACCCGTTTATATCCCAAATTTAACATTAAAACACCGAAAAATCGAGTTTTTTGGGTCTCAGAAGCGATTTGTACTGCGCTAGAAAAATTTCACTTTTCAGGCAAAAAAAATGCTAAAACACGTTTTTTGGGCCCAAAAAGTCGATTTGTGCATGCATCTTCGATACCCGTTTATATCCCAAATTTAGCCTAAAAACACCGAAAAATCGAGTTTTTTGGGTCTCAGAAGCGATTTGTACATGTTTACACTGTGCTAGAAATTTTTTAATTTTCAGGCAAAAAAAATGCTAAAACACGTTTTTTGGGCCCAAAAACTCGATTTGTGCATGTATCTTCGATACCCGTTTATATCCCAAATTTAGCATAAAAACACCGAAAAATCGAGTTTTTTGGGTCTCAGAAGCGATTTGTACTGTGCTAGAAAAAAAATCAATTTTCAAGCAAAAAAAATGCTAAAACACGTTTTTTTGGCCCAAAAAGTCGATTTGTGCATGCATCTTCGATACCCGTTTATATCCCAAATTTAGCGAAAAAACACTGAAAAATCGAGTGTTTTGGGTCTCAGAAGCGATTTGTACATGTCTACACTCTTCTAGAAAAAAATCAATTTTCAGGCAAAAAAAAAATGCTAAAACACGTTTTTTTGGCACAAAAAGTCGATTTGTGCATGCTTCTTCGATACTCGTTTATATCCCAAATTTAGCCTAAAAACACCGAAAAATCGAGTTTATTGGGTCTCAGAAGCGATTTGTACTGTGCTAGAAAAATTTCAATTTTCAGGCAAAAAAAATGCTAAAACACATTTTTTTGGCCCAAAAAGTCGATTTGTGCATGCATCTTAGAAACCCGTTTATATCCCAAATTTAGCCTAAAAACTCTGAAAAAACGAGTTTTTTGGGTCTCAGAAGCGATTTGTACATGTCTACACTGTTCTAGAAAAAAATCAATTTTCAGGCAAAAAAAATGCTAAAACACGTTTTTTTTGCCCAAAAAGTCGATTTGTGCATGCATCTTCGATACCCGTTTATATCCAAATTTAGCCTAAAAACACCTAAAAATAGAGTTTTTTTGGTTCTCAGAAGCGATTTGTACTGTGCTAGAAAAATTTCCTTTTTCAGGCAAAAAAAATGCTAAAATACGTTTTTTTGGCCCAAAAAGTCGATTTGTGCATGCATCTTCGATACCCGTTTATATCCCAAATTTAGCCTAAAAACACCGAAAAATCGATTTTTTTGGGTCTCAGAAGCGATTTGTACTGTGCTAGAAAAACTTCAATTTTCAGGCAAAAAAAATGCTAAAACACGTTTTTTTGGCCCAAAAAGTCGATTTGTGCATGCATCTTCGATACCCGTTTATATCACAAATTTAGCCTAAAAACACCGAAAAATCGAGTTTTTTGGGTCTCAGAAGCGATTTGTACTATGCTAGAAAAATTTTAATTTTCAGGCAAAAAAAATGCTAAAACACGTTTTTTGGGCCCAAAAAGTCGATTTGTGCATGCATCTTTGATACCCGTTTATATCCCAAATTTAGCCTAAAAACACCGAAAAATCGAGTTTTTTGGGTCTCAGAAACGATTTAAACATGTTTACTCTGTGCTAGAAAAATTTCAATTTTCAGGCAAAAAAAATGCTAGAGCACGTTTTTTGGGCCCAAAAAGTCGATTTGTGCATGCATCTTCGATACCCGTTTATATCCCAAATTTAGCCTAAAACACCGAAAAATCGAGTTTTTTTGGGTCTCAGAAGCGATTTATACTGTGCTAGAAAAATTTCAATTTTCAGGCAAAAGAAATGCTAAAACACATTTTTTTGGCCCAAAAAGTCGATTTGTGCATGCATCTTCGATACCCGTTTATATCCCAAATTTAGCCTAAAAACACCAAAAAATCGAGTTTTTTTGGTCTCAGAAGCGATTTGTACATGTCTACACTGTTCTAGAAAAAATTCAATTTTCAGGCAAAAAAAATGCTAAAACACGTTTTTTTTTCCCAAAAAGTCGATTTGTGCATGCATCTTCGATACCCGTTTATATCCCAAATTTAGCCTAAAAAACACCGAAAAATCGAGTTTTTTGGGTCTCAGAAGCGATTTGTACTGTGCTAGAAAAATTTCAATTTTCAGGCAAAAAAAATGCTAAAACACGTTTTTTGGGCCCAAAAAGTCGATTTGTGCATGCATCTTCGATACCCGTTTATATCCCAAATTTAGCCTAAAAACACCGAAAAATCGAGTTTTTTGGGTCTCAGAAGCGATTTGTACTGTGCTAGAAAAATTTCAATTTTCAGGCAAAAAAAATGCTAAAACACGTTTTTTTGGCCCAAAAAGTCGATTTGTGCATGCATCTTCGATACCCGGTTATAACCCAAATATAGCCTAAAAACACCGAAAAATCGAGTTTTTTGGGTCTCAGAAGCGATTTTTACATGTCTACACTGTTCTAGAAAAAAATCAATTTTCAGGCAAAAAGAATGCTAAAACACGTTTTTTTGACTCAAAAAGTCGATTTGTGCATGCATCTTTGATACCCGTTTATATCCCAAATTTAGCCTAAAAACACCGAAAAATCGAGTTTTTTGGGTCTCAGAAGCGATTTGTACTGTGCTAGAAAAATTTCAATTTTCAGGCAAAAAAAATGCTAAAACACGTTTTTCGGGCCCAAAAAGTCGATTTGTGCATGCATCTTCGATACCCGTTTTATCCCAAATTTAGCCTAAAACACCGAAAAATCGAGTTTTTTGGGTCTCAGAAGCGATTTGTACATGTCTACACTGTTCTAGAAAAAATTCAAATTCAGGCAAAAATAATGCTAAAACACGTTTTTTTGGCCCAAAAAGTCGATTTGTGCATGCATCTTCGATACCCGTTTATATCCCAAATTTAGCCTAATAACACCGAAAAATCGAGTTTTTTGGGTCTCAGAAGCGATTTGTACATGTCTACACTGTTCTAGAAAAATTTCAATTTTCAGGCCAAAAAAATGCTAAAACACGTTTTTTTGGCCAAAAAGTCGATTTGTGCATCCATCTTCGATACCCGTTTATATCCCAAATTTAGCCTAAAACACCGAAAAATCGAGTTTTTTGGGTCTCAGAAGCGATTTGTACTGTGCTAGAAAAATTTCGATTTTCAGGCAAAAAAAATGCTAAAACACATTTTTTTGGCCCAAAAAGTCGATTTGTGCATGCATATTCGATACCCGTTTATATCCCAAATTTAGCCTAAAAACACCGAAAAATCGAGTTTTTTTGGTCTCAGAAGCGATTTGTACATGTCTACACTGTTCTAGAAAAAAATCGATTTTCAGGCAAAAAAAATGCTAAAACACGTTTTTTTTTGCCCAAAAAGTCGATTTGTGCATGCATCTTCGATACCCGTTTATATCCCAAATTTAGCCTAAAAACACCGAAAAATCGAGTTTTTTGGGTCTCAGAAGCGATTTGTACTGTGCTAGAAAAATTTCAATTTTCAGGAAAAAAAAATGCTAAAACACCTTTTTGGGCCCAAAAAGTCGATTTGTGCATGCATCTTCGATACCCGTTTATATCCCAAATTTAGCCTAAAAACACCGAAAAATCGAGTTTTTTTGGTCTCAGAAGCGATTTGTTCATGTCTACACTGTTCTAGAAAAAAATCGATTTTCAGGCAAAAAAAATGCTAAAACACGTTTTTTTTTGCCCAAAAAGTCGATTTGTGCATGCATCTTCGATACCCGTTTATATCCCAAATTTAGCCTAAAAACACCGAAAAATCGAGTTTTTTGGGTCTCATAAGCGATTTGTACTGTGCTAGAAAAATTTCAATTTTCAGGAAAAAAAAATGCTAAAACACCTTTTTTGGGCCCAAAAAGTCGATTTGTGCATGCATCTTCGATACCCGTTTATATCCCAAATTTAGCCTAAAAACACCGAAAAATCGAGTTTTTTGGGTCTCAGAAGCGATTTGTACTGTGCTAGAAAAAAATCGATTTTCAGGCAAAAAAAATGCTAAAACACGTTTTTTTGGCCCAAAAAGTCGATTTGTGCATGCATCTTCGATACCCGTTTATATCCCAAATTTAGCCAAAAAACACCGAAAAATCGAGTTTTTTGGGTCTCAGAAGCGATTTGTACATGTCTACACTCTTCTAGAAAAATTTCAATTTTCAGGCAAAAAAAAATGCTAAAACACGTTTTTTGGGCCCAAAAAGTCGATTTGTGCATGCTTCTTCGATACCCGTTTATATCCCAAATTTAGCCTAAAAACACCGAAAAATCGATTTTTTTGGGTCTCAAAAGCGATTTGTACTGTGCTAGAAAAATTTCAATTTTCAGGCAAAAAAAATGCTAAAACACGTTTTTTGGGCCCAAAAAGTCGATTTGTGCATGCATCTTCGATACCCGTTTATATCCCAAATTTAGCCAAAAAACACCGAAAAATCGAGTTTTTTGGGTCTCAGAAGCGATTTGTACATGTATACACTGTTCTAGAAAAAATTCAATTTTCAGGCAAAAAAAATGCTAAAACACGTTTTTTGGGCCCAAAAAGTCGATTTGTGCATCCATCTTCGATACCCGTTTATATCCCAAATTTAGCCTAAAAACACCGAAAAATCGAGTTTTTTGGGTCTCAGAAACGATTTGTACATGTTTACACTGTGCTAGAAAAATTTCAATTTTCAGGCAAGAAAAATGCTAAAACACGTTTTTTGGGCCCAAAAAGTCGATTTGTGCATGCATCTTCGATACCCGTTTATATCCCAAATTTAGCATAAAAACACCGAAAAATCGAGTTTTTTGGGTCTCAGAAGCGATTTGTACTGCGCTAGAAAAATTTCAATTTTCAGGCAAAAAAAATGCTAAAACACGTTTTTTGGGCCCAAAAAGTCGATTTGTGCATGCATCTTCGATACCCGTTTATATCCCAAATTTAGCCTAAAAACACCGAAAAATCGAGTTTTGTGGGTCTCAGAAGCGATTTGTACATGTTTACACTGTGCTAGAAAAATTTTAATTTTCAGGCAAAAAAAATGCCAAAACACGTTTTTTGGGCCCAAAAACTCGATTTGTGCATGTATCTTCGATACCCGTTTATATCCCAAATTTAGCATAAAAACACCGAAAAATCGAGTTTTTTGGGTCTCAGAAGCGATTTGTACTGTGCTAGAAAAAAAATCAATTTTCAGGCAAAAAAAATGCTAAAACACGTTTTTTTGGCCCAAAAAGTCGATTTGTGCATGCATCTTCGATACCCGTTTATATCCCAAATTTAGCGAAAAAACACCGAAAAATCGAGTGTTTTGGGTCTCAGAAGCGATTTGTACATGTCTACACTCTTCTAGAAAAAAATCAATTTTCAGGCAAAAAAAAAATGCTAAAACACGTTTTTTTGGCCCAAAAAGTCGATTTGTGCATGCTTCTTCGATACCCGTTTATATCCCAAATTTAGCCTAAAAACACCGAAAAATCGAGTTTATTGGGTTTCAGAAGCGATTTGTACTGTGCTAGAAAAATTTCAATTTTCAGGCAAAAAAAATGCTAAAACACATTTTTTTGGCCCAAAAAGTCGATTTGTGCATGCATCTTAGAAACCCGTTTATATCCCAAATTTAGCCTAAAAACTCTGAAAAAACGAGTTTTTTGGGTCTCAGAAGCGATTTGTACATGTCTACACTGTTCTAGAAAAAAATCAATTTTCAGGCAAAAAAAATGCTAAAACACGTTTTTTTTGCCCAAAAAGTCGATTTGTGCATGCATCTTCGATACCCGTTTATATCCCAAATTTAGCCTAAAAAACCCGAAAAATCGAGTTTTTTGGGTCTCAGAAGCGATTTGTACTGTGCTAGAAAAATGTCAATATTCATGCAAAAAAAATGCTAAAACACGTTTTTTTGGCCCAAAAAGTCGATTTGTGCATGCATCTTCGATACCCGTTTATATCCAAATTTAGCCTAAAAACACCGAAAAATCGAGTTTTTTTGGTTCTCAGAAGCGATTTGTACTGTGCTAGAAAAATTTCCTTTTTCAGGCAAAAAAAATGCTAAAATACGTTTTTTTGGCCCAAAAAGTCGATTTGTGCATGCATCTTCGATACCCGTTTATATCCCAAATTTAGCCTAAAAACACCGAAAAATCGATTTTTTTGGGTCTCAGAAACGATTTGAACATGTTTACTCTGTGCTAGAAAAATTTCAATTTTCAGGCAAAAAAAATGCTAAAGCACGTTTTTTGGGCCCAAAAAGTCGATTTGTGCATGCATCTTCGATACCCGTTTACATCACAAATTTAGCCTAAAAACACCGAAAAATCGAGTTTTTTGGGTCTCAGAAGCGATTTGTACTATGCTAGAAAAATTTTAATTTTCAGGCCAAAAAAATGCTAAAACACGTTTTTTGGGCCCAAAAAGTCGATTTGTGCATGCATCTTTGATACCCGTTTATATCCCAAATTTAGCCTAAAAACACCGAAAAATCGAGTTTTTTGGGTCTCAGAAACGATTTGAACATGTTTACTCTGTGCTAGAAAAATTTCAATTTTCAGGCAAAAAAAATGCTAAAGCACGTTTTTTGGGCCCAAAAAGTCGATTTGTGCATGCATCTTCGATACCCGTTTATATCCCAAATTTAGCCTAAAACACAGAAAAATCGAGTTTTTTGGGTCTCAGAAGCGATTTGTACTGTGCTAGAAAAATTTCAATTTTCAGGCAAAAAAAATGCTAAAACACGTTTTTTTTGCCCAAAAAGTCGATTTGTGCATGCATCTTCGATACCCGTTTATATCCCAAATTTAGCCTAAAAACACCGAAAAATCGAGTTTTTTGGGTCTCAGAAACGATTTGAACATGTTTACTCTGTGCTAGAAAAATTTCAATTTTCAGGCAAAAAAAATGCTAAAGCACGTTTTTTGGGCCCAAAAAGTCGATTTGTGCATGCATCTTCGATACCCGTTTATATCCCAAATTTAGCCTAAAACACAGAAAAATCGAGTGTTTTGGGTCTCAGAAGCGATTTGTACTGTGCTAGAAAAATTTCAATTTTCAGGCAAAAAAAATGCTAAAACACGTTTTTTTTGCCCAAAAAGTCGATTTGTGCATGCATCTTCGATACCCGTTTATATCCCAAATTTAGCCTAAAACACCGAAAAATCGAGTTTTTTTGGGTCTCAGAAGCGATTTATACTGTGCTAGAAAAATTTCAATTTTCAGGCAAAAGAAATGCTAAAACACATTTTTTTGGCCCAAAAAGTCGATTTGTGCATGCATCTTCGATACCCGTTTATATCCCAAATTTAGCCTAAAAACACCAAAAAATCGAGTTTTTTTGGTCTCAGAAGCGATTTGTACATGTCTACTCTGTTCTAGAAAAAAATCAATTTTCAGGCAAAAAAAATGCTAAAACACGTTTTTTTTTTCCCAAAAAGTCGATTTGTGCATGCATCTTCGTTACCCGTTTATATCCCAAATTTAGCCTAAAAACACCGAAAAATCGAGTTTTTTGGGTCTCAGAAGCGATTTGTACTGTGCTAGAAAAATTTCAATTTTCAGGCAAAAAAAATGCTAAAACACGTTTTTTGGGCCCAAAAAGTCGATTTGTGCATGCATCTTCGATACCCGTTTATATCCCAAATTTAGCCTAAAAACACCGAAAAATCGAGTTTTTTGGGTCTCAGAAGCGATTTGTACTGTGCTAGAAAAATTTCATTTTTCAGGCAAAAAAAATGCTAAAACACGTTTTTTTGGCCCAAAAAGTCGATTTGTGCATGCATCTTCGATACCCGGTTATAACCCAAATATAGCCTAAAAACACCGAAAAATCGAGTTTTTTGGGTCTCAGAAGCGATTTTTACATGTCTACACTGTTCTAGAAAAAAATCAATTTTCAGGCAAAAAAAATGCTAAAACACGTTTTTTTTACTCAAAAAGTCGATTTGTGCATGCATCTTTGATACCCGTTTATATCCCAAATTTAGCCTAAAAACACCGAAAAATCGAGTTTTTTGGGTCTCAGAAGCGATTTGTACTGTGCTAGAAAAATTTCAATTTTCAGGCAAAAAAAATGCTAAAACACGTTTTTCGGGCCCAAAAACTCGATTTGTGCATGCATCTTCGATACCCGTTTTATCCCAAATTTAGCCTAAAACACCGAAAAATCGAGTTTTTTGGGTCTCAGAAGCGATTTGTACATGTCTACACTGTTCTAGAAAAAATTCATATTCAGGCAAAAATAATGCTAAAACACGTTTTTTTGGCCCAAAAATTCGATTTGTGCATGCATCTTCGATACCCGTTTATATCCCAAATTTAGCCTAATAACACCGAAAAATCGAGTTTTTTGGGTCTCAGAAGCGATTTGTACATGTCTACACTGTTCTAGAAAAATTTCAATTTTCAGGCCAAAAAAATGCTAAAACATGTTTTTTTTGCCCAAAAAGTCGATTTGTGCATGCATCTTCGATACCCGTTTATATCCCAAATTAAGCCTAAAACACCGAAAAATCGAGTTTTTTGGGTCTCAGAAGCGATTTGTACTGTGCTAGAAAAATTTCGATTTTCAGGCAAAAAAAATGCTAAAACACGTTTTTCGGGCCCAAAAAGTCGATTTGTGCATGCATCTTCGATACCCGTTTTATCCCAAATTTAGCCTAAAACACCGAAAAATCGAGTTTTTTGGGTCTCAGAAGCGATTTGTACATGTCTACACTGTTCTAGAAAAAAATCAAATTCAGGCAAAAATAATGCTAAAACACGTTTTTTTGGCCCAAAAAGTCGATTTGTGCATGCATCTTCGATACCCGTTTATATCCCAAATTTAGCCTAATAACACCGAAAAATCGAGTTTTTTGGGTCTCAGAAGCGATTTGTACATGTCTACACTGTTCTAGAAAAATT
Source organism: Petrolisthes manimaculis (assembly GCA_034508575.1). Lineage (NCBI taxonomy): Eukaryota > Metazoa > Arthropoda > Malacostraca > Decapoda > Porcellanidae > Petrolisthes > Petrolisthes manimaculis. The sequence goes on from JAWZYT010000013.1 coordinate 2,030,763, forward strand.
TCAATTTTCAGGCCAAAAAAATGCTAAAACATGTTTTTTTTGGCCAAAAAGTCGATTTGTGCATGCATCTTCGATACCCGTTTATATCCCAAATTTAGCCTAAAACACCGAAAAATCGAGTTTTTTGGGTCTCAGAAGCGATTTGTACTGTGCTAGAAAAATTTCGATTTTCAGGCAAAAAAAATGCTAAAACACATTTTTTTGGCCCAAAAAGTCGATTTGTGCATGCATCTTCGATACCCGTTTATATCCCAAATTTAGCCTAAAAACACCGAAAAATCGAGTTTTTTTGGTCTCAGAAGCGATTTGTACATGTCTACACTGTTCTAGAAAAAAATCGATTTTCAGGCAAAAAAAATGCTAAAACACGTTTTTTTTTGCCCAAAAAGTCGATTTGTGCATGCATCTTCGATACCCGTTTATATCCCAAATTTAGCCTAAAAACACCGAAAAATCGAGTTTTTTGGGTCTCAGAAGCGATTTGTACTGTGCTAGAAAAATTTCAATTTTCAGGAAAAAAAAATGCTAAAACACCTTTTTGGGCCCAAAAAGTCGATTTGTGCATGCATCTTCGATACCCGTTTATATCCCAAATTTAGCCTAAAAACACCGAAAAATCGAGTTTTTTGGGTCTCAGAAGCGATTTGTACATGTCTACACTGTTCTAGAAAAAAATCGATTTTCAGGCAAAAAAAATGCTAAAACACGTTTTTTTTTGCCCAAAAAGTCGATTTGTGCATGCATCTTCGATACCCGTTTATATCCCAAATTTAGCCTAAAAACATCGAAAAATCGAGTTTTTTGGGTCTCATAAGCGATTTGTACTGTGCTAGAAAAATTTCAATTTTCAGGAAAAAAAAATGCTAAAACACCTTTTTTGGGCCCAAAAAGTCGATTTGTGCATGCATCTTCGATACCCGTTTATATCCCAAATTTAGCCTAACAACACCGAAAAATCGAGTTTTTTGGGTCTCAGAAGCGATTTGTACTGTGCTAGAAAAATTTCATTTTTCAGGCAAAAAAAATGCTAAAACACGTTTTTTGGGCCCAAAAAGTCGATTTGTGCATGCATCTTCGATACCCGTTTATATCCCAAATTTAGCCACAAAACACCGAAAAATCGAGTTTTTTGGGTCTCAGAAGCGATTTGTACATGTCTACACTGTTCTAGAAAAATTTCAATTTTCAGGCCAAAAAACTGCTAAAACACGTTTTTTTGGCCCAAAAAGTCGATTTGTGCATGCATCTTCGATACCCGTTTATATCCCAAATTTAGCCTAAAACACCGAAAGATCGAGTTTTTTGGGTCTCAGAAGCGATTTGTACTGTGGTAGAAGAATTTCAATTTTCAGGCAAAAAAAATGCTAAAACACATTTTTTTGGCCCAAAAAGTCGATTTGTGCATGCATCTTCGATACCCGTTGTTACACCCAGGTCTGAGTGGTATGTACCAAGTTAATAAGTAATGCTTTTATGCCCTGGACCTGGGCTAACAAAAGCCAAGTAGGCAAGGGATAACGTCTGTATCCGAATCTTTTAAAGGCAAACGGCATGTAAATAACGGAGTTTCACTTAGAACAAGATATATTGAACATAATAGCACCTTGAAATGCAAAAGAGAGAGCACCAGTGTATAGACAAAACAATATAATAAATACACTTAACACTAAACATCCTACCTAAGAACAAAGCTAAACATGTACATTAAATATATATGGGGAGGAGAGCAATAAGAATATAATTAGTATACGTTACAATCCAAATGGAGCCCAGGTGGGTGAGATGCAGAGTGCAGGCCGGGGAACCAAGTGTGATGTGTAGTGGATGTGAACACAGTGTAGAGAATGTGTAGACAATGTGAAGAGAATGTGACGAGAATGCGAAGAGAATGTGAAGAGAGTGGCCGTTGGTGAGGAACTGTTGTCCTGGATAGAATTCGGCCGGTTTATATCAGAATCGGAGCCGGGGGGTCAAGGGGTAAAGGCATATTTGTCAGTTCCTGATTGGTCAGTTGAAGATTGGGGGGTGAGGAATTGGAGGGAGATTGTTGGATGAACTGGTAGTTTAAGGAAGGGGGGGGGGGGTAGCAGGCTGGCAGCCAGGTTGATGGGTGGTTCGTAACATACCCCCACGCCAAAAACCTCTGTAGGGGTACCCAGAAGAGGTAAGCAGAGTAAACCACCCACAAGCGGCTGGAGACGTTACTGTAGGTTGCTCTTAGGTGTCGTCCTCCTCAATCCCACGAGATAAGGCATCGGCAAGGAGGTTGTCCGTTCCTTTGATGTGTTGGACTTGAAGGTTGTAGGACTGAAGCAAGAGTGCCCACCGAAGGATCCGTTGATTTGAGAATTTAGTAGAGTTGATAAATGCCAAGGGATTATGATCTGTGAAGACCTGGACACAATGAGGCGAAGGTTGAAGATAGCACTCGAACTTCTGGATGGCATGGACGAGGGCGAGGGCTTCTTTTTCGATTGTGGAGCAAGACTGTTGATACTTCTTCAGCTTGCAGGAATGGTAGGCCACAGGGTGTAGTACATTGGTCTGCTGATCAGCTTGTAGCAACACTGCACCCAGTCCAATACCACTTGCGTCAATCTGAAGGTGAAATGTTCCTCTCACGTCTCTGCCATCTCCAATATCGTCCAAGTAGGCTGCTATTCCTCCCAGTCCTCGGATTAAGTAGTTGATGACCCTTTGAAATGTGGAAGGGGCATTAGACAAACCAAAAGCTAGCACTTTATATTGGACAAGACCAAAAGGGGTGATGAATGCAGAGATTTCCTTGGCCCTTTCCGTAAGGGGTATTTGATAATAACCCTTCATGAGATCAATGGTGGTTATTGGCACGAGAATACATAGAGAAACCCAGGGAGACATGCTTGGTTCAGCTAAGTTGTGGGTTATGAGATAGTTCACTTCTTTCTCCATGATCTCCCTCTTATGTGGATGTACTTTGTATGGAGTTTGTCTAATAGGGGCCTGACATGAACCGAGCAATTTGACGTCATGCTGAATGTAGTTGCACAAACCTGGAGTGTTAGAAGTAACAGAATGAAATTGATGCAAAAACTGAATCATGTCTGTCTCTTGTTCTGGTTTGAGGTTACAAAAATAATCCTTAAAGTTAGTTATGATACCACTGTTGGAGAGAGAGCTTTGGTTACAAGGGATGTCTATAGGTAGGCTACTCTCTTCATCAGCTTCAGACTCCATATTATTCTTAAGGCTAGGACCTGATGCATACAATGCAACAGGGAGAACAGTTCCGACATCTACCTCTGGCGACCTGGAATAATAGGGTTTGAGTAAATTTACATGGACCAATTGTGTGTTCTTTCTTCGGTCAGGAGTTGCTATAATATAATTTAGAGGATTTAGCTCTTTAGACAGAGGCTGGTTAATGAGATCATCCTGAACTTGATAAAAAGGCAAGGATGGTAATGACATAGAAGGGGTAGAATCTGCGAGTTTAGCCCGAGCTCGGGTTACGGCACAGGTTGGACAAACATCAGGAGGTTTGACTAGAACTTCTGGTAGTGGTTCATCAACTTTAGTTACGTTAGGCACGACGAGAGTTCCTGTAAGGTCATTACCCAACAATAGTTATACTCCCTTCACTGGTAAGACACCATATTTAACAGCTACCTTGACATCTGCGTTGAAAAATGGACACTCAAGATATACTTGGGCAAGAGGGTGAGATACTTGGGAAGTGGATAGGTCCGATAGTAAAACTTTCTCTCCCGTAAGCTTCTGACTTAAGTTAGGTACAGCATCATGGACTAAAATCGACTGAGCCGCACCGGTATCCCTGAGAATAGTAATGGGGAATGTCTGATCCTGTTGGCTGAGTGCAACACGACCCGTAAATGTGAAGGCCCTGAACATGCTGGTCTGGAGTGAGCTAGCGTTAGCTGCAATGGGTTTGGGATTGGACTCATTTGAACCTCTCTTTAAAAAATTACACCCTGGATGTCTACACTGAACAATGGTGCGGCCTGCTTTCCTACAGTAAGCACAAACTGGCTGGTTAGGAGTCGAACCATAATCTCTCCGCCCATCACTCTTCCTACCATGTAGATCGCCTGAGGTAGACATTACAGAGTTACCACGGTCCACTCTATTCACATTCCAGGATTCCAACCTTAGGGCATGAGCGTCTGCCATCTCAGCCATCCTGAGAAGCTCCCTCTCATTGCTCTCCTCCACGTACCTAAGAATAGGGAAGGGAATTTTACTCTTCCATTCCTCCACGACTACAAGATTCACGAGTTCTGAGAAGGTAGTGACTTTCAGTGTTTCCAACCACTTTTTAAATAGAAGCATTTTCTCCGTGGCAAATTCCACAAAAGTTTGATTTTTCACTTTAGTTAAATGCCTGAACTTTTGCCTATAACCTTCTGGTGTTATCGCGTGTGCAGTAAGGATCTGAGATTTAGCAAGTTCATAGTTTTCTGGGTTACCCAGACTGCTGTAGACCCTCAGAGACTTCCCAGACAACTTAGGACCCACTAGAGTCATCCACTCTTATTTGGGCCATTCACGTTTGGTAGCAATTTTCTCAAATAACCGGAAAGATCCATATATGTCACTTTCATCAAAGGACGGAACTATATTAGAAACTGTGGCAAAGTTGAAAGATACCTCTTTTAATCTCACTTCCCGTTCGACCTCCAACCTTTTCATCTCTATTTCCCTCTTGAATTGAAGTTCTAATTTATATTTCTCAAATTCTAACGAGGAAAGAGAGGGGTCAACTGGTAAAGAGGGACCAGCTGATAAAGGGGTTTCAGTTGGCAATGGTAAATAGGCTGCAATTGCCTCAAGATATCCCTGATTCATCAAATACCCCAAAACAACCTCTTTCACTTTTGCCTTAGTCACCTTTGATGAATGATCCGGAAGGGAAACCTGATAATATTCTGCAATTTTTAAATAATCGGACTTTCTTATATCACTTACTTGATCCCAGGAGGGATGGCTCACAAAAAGACTCAAATCGAATTCTGCACTTGCCATAGTGTAGAAATGTTAAAAGGAATGTTAAGGGAGGAAGCCTTGAGGACTACAACAGCGATAGTTAACACGATCCCGGAATCTATGCTTCACTATACCCAAACACTTCAACCCTTGAGTATTACAGACTTGTGAGGAGAGATGACATAAAATAGAACGAGTGATGGGATTGTACAGATCCCGATACTTGATTGATGGAATGCTTCAAAATTAGTGAGTGGGAACAGTTCCTGAGACTTGAGTAATGAAGCACCAGAGAAAACTATGATTCCTGATAACCCAACAAGTCATGTAACACCGATTCATGGAGGAACGGTGGGAGACCTAGTCAAATCATCCTACGTTCGATCAGAGTTCACCATTGTGGCTGCTACACAAGATACTTGCAGTAAACCCTGATGACCAACGGTCACTTCTCAATTCTGGGGAAGGGTTGACACATCAAACACTTAAGACACTGCTCTCCACGAGTTAATAAAATTGTAAAATCAAGAATGTAAGTGAAATTAAGCTAATAAACTCAAAAATGATCCTGGCGAGGTCGCCATTTGTTACACCCAGGTCTGAGTGGTATGTACCAAGTTAATAAGTAATGCTTTTATGCCCTGGACCTGGGCTAACAAAAGCCAAGTAGGCAAGGGATAACGTCTGTATCCGAATCTTTTAAAGGCAAAGGGCATGTAAATAACGGAGTTTCACTTAGAACAAGATATATTGAACATAATAACACCTTGAAATGCAAAAGAGAGAGCACCAGTGTATAGACAAAACAATATAATAAATACACTTAACACTAAACATCCTACCTAAGAACAAAGCTAAACATGTACATTAAATATATATGGGGAGGAGAGCAATAAGAATATAATTAGTATACGTTACAATCCAAATGGAGCCCAGGTGGGTGAGATGCAGAGTGCAGGCCGGGGAACCAAGTGTGATGTGTAGTGGATGTGAACACAGTGTAGAGAATGTGTAGACAATGTGAAGAGAATGTGACGAGAATGCGAAGAGAATGTGAAGAGAGTGGCCGTTGGTGAGGAACTGTTGTCCTGGATAGAATTCGGCCGGTTTATATCAGAATCGGAGCATAAAGCCATATTTGTCAGTTCCTGATTGGTCAGTTGAAGATTGGGGGGTGAGGAATTTGAGGGAGATTGTTGGATGAACTGGTAGTTTAAGGAAGGGGGGGGGGGGTAGCAGGCTGGCAGCCAGGTTGATGGGTGGTTCGTAACACCGTTTATATCCCAAATTTAGCCTAAAAACACCGAAAAATCGAGTTTTTTGGGTCTCAGAAGCGATTTGTACATGTCTACACTGTTCTAGAAAAATTTCAATTTTCTGGCAAAAAAAATGCTAAAACACGTTTTTTTTTGCCCAAAAAGTCGATTTGTGCATGCATCTTCGATACCCGTTTATATCCCAAATTTAGCCTAAAAAAAACGAAAAATCGAGTTTTTTGGGTCTCAGAAGCGATTTGTACTGAGCTAGAAAAATTTCAATTTTCAGGCAAAAAAAATGCTAAAACACGTTTTTTGGGCCCAAAAAGTCGATTTGTGCATGCATCTTCGATACCCGTTTATATCCCAAATTTAGCCTAAAACACCGAAAAATCGAGTTTTTTGGGTCTCAGAAGCGATTTGTACTGTGCTAGAAAAATTTCAATTTTCAGGCAAAAAAAATGCTAAAACACATTTTTTTGGCGCAAAAAGTCGATTTGTGCATGCATCTTCGATACCCGTTTATATCCCAAATTTAGCCTAAAAACACCGAAAAATCGAATTTTTTGGGTCTCAGAAGCGATTTGTACATGTCTACACTGTTCTAGAAAAATTTCAATTTTCTGGCAAAAAAAATGCTAAAACACGTTTTTTTTTGCCCAAAAAGTCGATTTGTGCATGCATCTTCGATACCCGTTTATATCCCAAATTTAGCCTAAAAACACCGAAAAATCGAGTTTTTTGGGTCTCAGAAGCGATTTGTACTGAGCTAGAAAAATTTCAATTTTCAGGCAAAAAAAATGCTAAAACACGTTTTTTGGGCCCAAAAAGTCGATTTGTGCATGCATCTTCGATACCCGTTTATATCCCAAATTTAGCCTAAAACACCGAAAAATCGAGTTTTTTGGGTCTCAGAAGCGATTTGTACTGTGCTAGAAAAATTTCAATTTTCAGGCAAAAAAAATGCTAAAACACATTTTTTTGGCGCAAAAAGTCGATTTGTGCATGCATCTTCGATACCCGTTTATATCCCAAATTTAGCCTAAAAACACCGAAAAATCGAGTTTTTTGGGTCTGAGAAGCGATTTGTACATGTCTACACTGTTCTAGAAGAAATTCAATTTTCTGGCAAAAAAATGCTAAAACACGTTTTTTTTTTGCCCAAAAAGTCGATTTGTGCATGCATCTTCGATACCCGTTTATATCCCAAATTTAGCCTAAAAACACCGAAAAATCGAGTTTTTTTGGGTCTCAGAAGCGATTTGTACTGTGCTAGAAAAATTTCAATTTTCAGGCAAAAAAAATGCTAAAACACCTTTTTTGGGCCCAAAAAGTCGATTTGTGCATGTATCTTCGATACCCGTTTATATCCCAAATTTAGCCTAAAAACACCGAAAAATCGAGTTTTTGGGGTCTCAGAAGCGATTTGTACTGTGCTAGAAAAATTTCATTTTTCAGGCAAAAAAAAAGCTAAAACACGTTTTTTGGCCCAAAAAGTCGATTTGTACATGCATCTTCAATACCCGTTTATATCCCAAATTTAGCCTAAAAACACCGAAAAATCGATTTTTTTGGGTGTCAGAAGCGATTTGTACTGTGCTAGAAAAATTTCAATTTTCAGGCAAAAAAAATGCTAAAACACGTTTTTTTGGCCCAAAAAGTCGATTTGTGCATGCATCTTCGATACCCGTTTATATCCCAAATTTAGCCTAACAACACCGAAAAATCGAGTTTTTTGGGTCTCAGAAGCGATTTGTACTGTGCTAGAAAAATTTCAATTTTCAGGAAAAAAAATGCTAAAACACGTTTTTTGGGCCCAAAAAGTCGATTTGTGCATGCATCTTCGATACCCGTTTATATCCCAAATTTAGCCTAAAAACACCGAAAAATCGAGTTTTTTGGGTCTCAGAAGCGATTTGTACATGTCTACACTGTTCTAGAAAAAAATAAATTTTCAGGCAAAAAAAATGCTAAAACACGTTTTTTTGACTCAAAAAGTCGATTTGTGCATGCATCTTTGATACCCGTTTATATCCCAAATTTAGCCTAAGAACACCGAAAAATCGAGTTTTTTGGGTCTCAGAAGCGATTTGAACATGTTTACACTGTGCTAGAAAAATTTCAATTTTCAGGCAAAAAAAATGCTAAAACACGTTTTTTGAGCCCAAAAAGTCGATTTGTGCATGCATCTTCGATACCCGTTTATATCCCAAATTTAACCTAAAAACACCGAAAAATCGAGTTTTTTGGGTCTCAGAAGCGATTTGTACTGTGCTAGAAAAATTTCAATTTTCAGGCAAAAAAAATGCTAAAACACGTTTTTTTGGCCCAAAAAGTCGATTTGTGCATGCATCTTCGATACCCGTTTATATCCCAAATTTAGCCTAAAAACACCGAAAAATCGAGTTTTTTGGGTCACAGAAGCGATTTGTACTGTGCTAGAAAAATTTCAATTTTCAGGCAAAAAAAATGCTAAAACACGTTTTTCGGGCCCAAAAAGTCGATTTGTGGATGCATCTTCGATACCCGTTTATATCCCAAATTCAGCCTAAAAACACCGAAAAATCGTGTTTTTTGGGTCTCAGAAGCGATTTGTACTGTTCTAGAAAAATTTCATTTTTCAGGCAAAAAAAATGCTAAAACACGTTTTTTGACCCAAAAAGTCGATTTGTGCATGCATCTTCAATACCCGTTTATATCCCAAATTTAGCCTAAAAACACCGAAAAATCGATTTTTTGGGGTGTCAGAAGCGATTTGTACTGTGCTAGAAAAATTTCCTTTTTCAGGCAAAAAAAAATGCTAAAACACGTTTTTTTGGCCCAAAAAGTCGATTTGTGCATGCATCTTCGATACCCGTTTATATCCCAAATTTAGCCTAACAACACCGAAAAATCGAGTTTTTTGGGTCTCAGAAGCGATTTGTACTGTGCTAGAAAAATTTCAATTTTCAGGCAAAAAAAATGCTAAAACACGTTTTTTTGGCCCAAAAAGTCGATTTGTGCATGCATCTTCGATGCCCGTTTATATCCCAAATTTAGCCTAAAAACACCGAAAAATCGAGTTTTTTGGGTCTCAGAAGCGATTTGTACATGTCTACACTGTTCTAGAAAAAAATCAATTTTCAGGCAAAAAAAATGCGAAAACACGTTTTTTTGACTCAAAAAGTCGATTTGTGCATGCATCTTTGATACCCGTTTATATCCCAAATTTAACCTAAAAACACCGAAAAATCGAGTTTTTTGGGTCTCAGAAGCGATTTGTACTGTGCTAGAAAAATTTCAATTTTCAGGCAAAAAAAATGCTAAAACACGTTTTTTTGGCCCAAAAAGTCGATTTGTGCATGCATCTTTGATACCCGTTTATATCCGAAATTTAGCCTAAAAACACCGAAAAATCGAGTTTTTTGGGTCTCAGAAGCGATTTGTACATGTCTACACTGTTCTAGAAAAATTTCAATTTTCTGGCAAAAAAAATGCTAAATTACGTTTTTTTTTGCCCAAAAAGTCGATTTGTGCATGCATCTTTGATACCCGTTTATATCCCAAATTTAGCCTAAGAACACCGAAAAATCGAGTTTTTTGGGTCTCAGAAGCGATTTGAACATGTTTACACTGTGCTAGAAAAATTTCAATTTTCAGGCAAAAAAAATGCTAAAACACGTTTTTTGAACCCAAAAAGTCGATTTGTGCATGCATCTTCGATACCCGTTTATATCCCAAATTTAACCTAAAAACACCGAAAAATCGAGTTTTTTGGGTCTCAGAAGCGATTTGTACTGTGCTAGAAAAATTTCAATTTTCAGGCAAAAAAAATGCTAAAACACGTTTTTTTGGCCCAAAAAGTCGATTTGTGCATGCATCTTCGATACCCGTTTATATCCCAAATTTAGCCTAAAAACACCGAAAAATCGAGTTTTTTGGGTCACAGAAGCGATTTGTACTGTGCTAGAAAAATTTCAATTTTCAGGCAAAAAAAATGCTAAAACACGTTTTTCGGGCCCAAAAAGTCGATTTGTGGATGCATCTTCGATACCCGTTTATATCCCAAATTTAGCCTAAAAACACCGAAAAATCGTGTTTTTTGGGTCTCAGAAGCGATTTGTACTGTTTTAGAAAAATTTCATTTTTCAGGCAAAAAAAATGCTAAAACACGTTTTTTGACCCAAAAAGTCGATTTGTGCATGCATCTTCAATACCCGTTTATATCCCAAATTTAGCCTAAAAACACCGAAAAATCGATTTTTTGGGGTGTCAGAAGCGATTTGTACTGTGCTAGAAAAATTTCAATTTTCAGGCAAAAAAAATGCTAAAACACGTTTTTTTGGCCCAAAAAGTCGATTTGTGCATGCATCTTCGATACCCGTTTATATCCCAAATTTAGCCTAACAACACCGAAAAATCGAGTTTTTTGGGTCTCAGAAGCGATTTGTACTGTGCTAGAAAAAATTCAATTTTCAGGCAAAAAAAATGCTAAAACACGTTTTTTTGGCCCAAAAAGTCGATTTGTGCATGCATCTTCGATACCCGTTTATATCCCAAATTTAGCCTAAAAACACCGAAAAATCGAGTTTTTTGGGTCTCAGAAGCGATTTGTACATGTCTACACTGTTCTAGAAAAAAATCAATTTTCAGGCAAAAAAAATGCGAAAACACGTTTTTTTGACTCAAAAAGTCGATTTGTGCATGCATCTTTGATACCCGTTTATATCCCAAATTTAACCTAAAAACACCGAAAAATCGAGTTTTTTGGGTCTCAGAAGCGATTTGTACTGTGCTAGAAAAATTTCAATTTTCAGGCAAAAAAAATGCTAAAACACGTTTTTTTGGCCCAAAAAGTCGATTTGTGCATGCATCTTTGATACCCGTTTATATCCCAAATTTAGCCTAAAAACACCGAAAAATCGAGTTTTTTGGGTCTCAGAAGCGATTTGTACATGTCTACACTGTTCTAGAAAAATTTCAATTTTCAGGCAAAAAAAAAGCTAAAACACGTTTTTTTGGCCCAAAAGGTCGATTTGTGCATGCATCTTCGATACCCGTTTATATCCGAAATTTAGCCTAAAAACACCGAAAAATCGAGTTTTTTGGGTCTCAGAAGCGATTTGTACATGTCTACACTGTTCTAGAAGAATTTAAATTTTCTGGCAAAAAAAATGCTAAATTACGTTTTTTTTTGCCCAAAAAGTCGATTTGTGCATGCATCTTCGATACCCGTTTATATCCCAAATTTAGCCTAAAAACACCGAAAAATCGAGTTTTTTGGGTCTCAGAAGCGATTTGTACTGTGCTAGAAAAATTTCATTTTTCAGGCAAAAAAAATGCTAAAACACGTTTTTTTGGCCCAAAAAGTCGATTTGTGCATGCATCTTCAATACCCGTTTATATCCCAAATTTAGCCTGAAAACACCGAAAAATCGAGTTTTTTGGGTCTCAGAAGCGATTTGTACTGTGCTAGAAAAATTTCAATTTTCAGGCAAAAAAAATGTTAAAACACGTTTTTTTGGCCCAAAAAGTCGATTTGTGCATGCATCTTCGATACCCGTTTATATCCCAAATTTAGCCTAACAACACCGAAAAATCGAGTTTTTTGGGTCTCAGAAGCGATTTGTACTGTGCTAGAAAAATTTCAATTTTCAGGCAAAAAAAATGCTAAAACACGTTTTTTGGGCCCAAAAAGTCGATTTGTGCATGCATCTTCGATACCCGTTTATATCCCAAATTTAGCCTAAAAACACCGAAAAATCGAGTTTTTTGGGTCTCAGAAGCGATTTGTACATGTCTACACTGTTCTAGAAAAAAATCAATTTTCAGGCAAAAAAAATGCTAAAACACGTTTTTTTGACTCAAAAAGTCGATTTGTGCATGCATCTTTGATACCCGTTTATATTCCAAATTTAGCCTAAAAACACCGAAAAATCGAGTTTTTTGGGTCTCAGAAGCGATTTGTACTGTGCTAGAAAAATTTCAATTTTCAGGCAAAAAAATGCTAAAACACGTTTTTTTGGCCCAAAAAGTCGATTTGTGCATGCATCTTCGATACCCGTTTATATCCCAAATTTAGCCTAAAAACACCGAAAAATCGAGTTTTTTGGGTCTCAGAAGCGATTTGTACTGTGCTAGAAAAATTTCATTTTTCAGGCAAAAAAATGCTAAAACACGTTTTTTTGGCCCAAAAAGTCGATTTGTGCATGCATCTTCGAAACCCGTTTATATCCCAAATTTAGCCTAACAACACCGAAAAATCGAGTTTTTTGGGTCTCAGAAGCGATTTGTACTGTGCTAGAAAAATGTCAATTTCCAGGCAAAAAAAATGCTAAAACACGTTTTTTGGGCCCAAAAAGTCGATTTGTGAATGCATCTTCGATACCCGTTTATATCCCAAATTTAGCCTAAAAACACCGAAAAATCGAGTTTTTTGGGTCTCAGAAGCGATTTGTACATGTCTACACTGTTCTAGAAAAAAATCAATTTTCAGGCAAAAAAAATGCTAAAACACGTTTTTTTGACTCAAAAAGTCGATTTGTGCATGCATCTTTGATACCCGTTTATATCCCAAATTTAGCCTAAAAACACCGAAAAATCGAGTTTTTTGGGTCTCAGAAGCGATTTGTACTGTGCTAGAAAAATTTCAATTTTCAGGCAAAAAAATGCTAAAACACGTTTTTTTGGCCCAAAAAGTCGATTTGTGCATGCATCTTCGATACCCGTTTATATCCCAAATTTAGCCTAAAAACACCGAAAAATCGAGTTTTTTGGGTCTCAGAAGCGATTTGTACTGTGCTAGAAAAATTTCATTTTTCAGGCAAAAAAAAATGCTAAAACACGTTTTTTTGGCCCAAAAAGTCGATTTGTGCATGCATCTTCAATACCCGTTTATATCCCAAATTTAGCCTAAAAACACCGAAAAATCGAGTTTTTTGGGTCTCAGAAGCGATTTGTACTGTGCTAGAAAAATGTCAATTTCCAGGCAAAAAAAATGCTAAAACACGTTTTTTGGGCCCAAAAAGTCGATTTGTGAATGCATCTTCGATACCCGTTTATATCCCAAATTTAGCCTAAAAACACCGAAAAATCGAGTTTTTTGGGTCTCAGAAGCGATTTGTACTGTGCTAGAAAAATTTCAATTTTCAGGCAAAAAAAAGGCTAAAACACGTTTTTTGGGCCCATAAAGTCGATTTGTGCATGCATCTTCGATACCCGTTTATATCCCAAATTTAGCCTAAAAAACCGAAAAATCGAGTTTTTTGGGTCTCAGAAGCAATTTGTACTGTGCTAGAAAAATTTCATTTTTCAGGCAAAAAAAATGCTAAAACACGTTTTTTTGGCCCAAAAAGTCGATTTGTGCATGCATCTTCAATACCCGTTTATATCCCAAATTTAGCCTAAAAACACCGAAAATCGAGTTTTTTGGGTCTCAGAAGCGATTTGTACTGTGCTAGAAAAATTTCAATTTTCAGGCAAAAAAAATGCTAAAACACGTTTTTTTGGCCCAAAAAGTCGATTTGTGCATGTATCTTCGATACCCGTTTATATCCCAAATTTAGCCTAAAAACACCGAAAAATCGAATTTTTTGGGTCTCAGAAGCGATTTGTACTGTGCTAGAAAAATTTCAATTTTCAGGCAAAAAAAATGCTAAAACACGTTTTTTGGGCCCAAAAAGTCGATTTGTGCATGCATCTTCGATACCCGTTTATATCCCAAATTTAGCCTAAAAACACCGAAAAATCGAGTTTTTTGGGTCTCAGAAGCGATTTGTACATGTCTACACTGTTCTAGAAATAAATCAATTTTCAGGCAAAAAAAATGCTAAAACACGTTTTTTTGACTCAAAAAGTCGATTTGTGCATGCATCTTTGATACCCGTTTATATCCCAAATTTAGCCTAAAAACACCGAAAAATCGAGTTTTTTGGGTCTCAGAAGCGATTTGTACTGTGCTAGAAAAATTTCAATTTTCAGGCAAAAAAATGCTAAAACACGTTTTTTTGGCCCAAAAAGTCGATTTGTGCATGCATCTTCGATACCCGTTTATATCCCAAATTTAGCCTAAAAACACCGAAAAATCGAGTTTTTTGGGTCTCAGAAGCGATTTGTACTGTGCTAGAAAAATTTCATTTTTCAGGCAAAAAAAAATGCTAAAACACGTTTTTTTGGCCCAAAAAGTCGATTTGTGCATGCATCTTCAATACCCGTTTATATCCCAAATTTAGCCTAAAAACACCGAAAAATCGAGTTTTTTGGGTCTCAGAAGCGATTTGTACTGTGCTAGAAAAAATTCTATTTTCAGGCAAAAAAAATGCTAAAACACGTTTTTTTGGCCCAAAAAGTCGATTTGTGCATGTATCTTCGAAACCCGTTTATATCCCAAATTTGGCCTAACAACACCGAAAAATCGAGTTTTTTGGGTCTCAGAAGCGATTTGTACTGTGCTAGAAAAATTTCAATTTTCAGGCAAAAAAAATGCTAAAACACGTTTTTTGGGCCCAAAAAGTCGATTTGTGAATGCATCTTCGATACCCGTTTATATCCCAAATTTAGCCTAAAAACACCGAAAAATCGAGTTTTTTGGGTCTCAGAAGCGATTTGTACATGTCTACACTGTTCTAGAAAAATTTCAATTTTCAGGCAAAAAAAAAGCTAAAACACGTTTTTTTGGCCCAAAAGGTCGATTTGTGCATGCATCTTCGATACCCGTTTATATCCGAAATTTAGCCTAAAAACACCGAAAAATCGATTTTTTTGGGTCTCAGAAGCGATTTGTACATGTCTACACTGTTCTAGAAAAATTTCAATTTTCTGGCAAAAAAAATGCTAAATTACGTTTTTTTTTGCCCAAAAAGTCGATTTGTGCATGCATCTTCGATACCCGTTTATATCCCAAATTTAGCCTAAAAACACCGAAAAATCGAGTTTTTTGGGTCTCAGAAGCGATTTGTACATGTCTACACTGTTCTAGAAAAAAATCAATTTTCAGGCAAAAAAAATGCTAAAACACGTTTTTTTGACTCAAAAAGTCGATTTGTGCATGCATCTTTGATACCCGTTTATATCCCAAATTTAGCCTAAAAACACCGAAAAATCGAGTTTTTTGGGTCTCAGAAGCGATTTGTACTGTGCTAGAAAAATTTCAATTTTCAGGCAAAAAAATGCTAAAACACGTTTTTTTGGCCCAAAAAGTCGATTTGTGCATGCATCTTCGATACCCGTTTATATCCCAAATTTAGCCTAAAAACACCGAAAAATCGAGTTTTTTGGGTGTCAGAAGCGATTTGTACTGTGCTAGAAAAATTTCATTTTTCAGGCAAAAAAAATGCTAAAACACGTTTTTTTGGCCCAAAAAGTCGATTTGTGCATGCATCTTCAATACCCGTTTATATCCCAAATTTAGCCTAAAAACACCGAAAAATCGAGTTTTTTGGGTCTCAGAAGCGATTTGTACTGTGCTAGAAAAAAATCTATTTTCAGGCATAAAAATGCTAAAACACGTTTTTTTGGCCCAAAAAGTCGATTTGTGCATGCATCTTCGAAACCCGTTTATATCCCAAATTTAGCCTAACAACACCGAAAAATCGAGTTTTTTGGGTCTCAGAAGCGATTTGTACTGTGCTAGAAAAATGTCAATTTTCAGGCAAAAAAAATGCTTAAACACGTTTTTTTTGCCCAAAAATTCGATTTCTGAATGCATCTTCGATACCCGTTTATATCCCAAATTTAGCCTAAAAACACCGAAAAATCGAGTTTTTTGGGTCTCAGAAGCGATTTGTACTGTGCTAGAAAAATTTCAATTTTCAGGCAAAAAAAATGCTAAAACACGTTTTTTTGGCCCAAAAAGTCGATTTGTGCATGCATCTTCGATACCCGTTTATATCCCAAATTTAGCCTAAAACACCGAAAAATCGAGTTTTTTGGGTCTCAGAAGCAATTTGTACTGTGCTAGAAAAATTTCATTTTTCAGGCAAAAAAAATGCTAAAACACGTTTTTTGGGCCCAAAAAGTCGATTTGTGCATGCATCTTCGATACCCGTTTATATCCCAAATTTAGCCTAAAAACACCGAAAAATCGAGTTTTTTGGGTCTCAGAAGCGATTTGTACATGTCTACACTGTTCTAGAAAAAAATCAATTTTCAGGCAAAAAAAATGCTAAAACACGTTTTTTTGACTCAAAAAGTCGATTTGTGCATGCATCTTTGATACCCGTTTATATCCCAAATTTAGCCTAAAAACACCGAAAAATCGAGTTTTTTGGGTCTCAGAAGCGATTTGTACTGTGCTAGAAAAATTTCAATTTTCAGGCAAAAAAATGCTAAAACACGTTTTTTTGGCCCAAAAAGTCGATTTGTGCATGCATCTTCGATACCCGTTTATATCCCAAATTTAGCCTAAAAACACCGAAAAATCGAGTTTTTTGGGTCTCAGAAGCGATTTGTACTGTGCTAGAAAAATTTCATTTTTCAGGCAAAAAAAATGCTAAAACACGTTTTTTTGGCCCAAAAAGTCGATTTGTGCATGCATCTTCAATACCCGTTTATATCCCAAATTTAGCCTAAAAACACCGAAAAATCGAGTTTTTTGGGTCTCAGAAGCGATTTGTACTGTGCTAGAAAAATTTCTATTTTCAGGCAAAAAAAATGCTAAAACACGTTTTTTTGGCCCAAAAAGTCGATTTGTGCATGCATCTTCGAAACCCGTTTATATCCCAAATTTAGCCTAACAACACCGAAAAATCGAGTTTTTTGGGTCTCAGAAGCGATTTGTACTGTGCTAGAAAAATTTCAATTTTCAGGCAAAAAAAATGCTAAAACACGTTTTTTGGGCCCAAAAAGTCGATTTGTGAATGCATCTTCGATACCCGTTTATATCCCAAATTTAGCCTAAAAACACCGAAAAATCGAGTTTTTTGGGTTTCAGAAGCGATTTGTACATGTCTACACTGTTCTAGAAAAAAATCAATTTTCAGGCAAAAAAAATGCGAAAACACGTTTTTTTGACTCAAAAAGTCGATTTGTGCATGCATCTTTGATACCCGTTTATATCCCAAATTTAACCTAAAAACACCGAAAAATCGAGTTTTTTGGGTCTCAGAAGCGATTTGTACTGTGCTAGAAAAATTTCAATTTTCAGGCAAAAAAAATGCTAAAACACGTTTTTTTGGCCCAAAAAGTCGATTTGTCCATGCATCTTCGATACCCGTTTATATCCCAAATTTAGCCTAAAAACACCGAAAAATCGAGTTTTTTTGGTATCAGAAGCGATTTGTACTGTGCTAGAAAGATTTCAATTTTCAGGCAAAAAAAATGCTAAAACACGTTTTTCGGGCCCAAAAAGTCGATTTGTGCATGCATCTTCGATACCCGTTTTATCCCAAATTTAGCCTAAAACACCGAAAAATCGAGTTTTTTGGGTCTCAGAAGCGAGATGTACATGTCTACACTGTTCTAGGAAAAATTCAATTTTCAGGCAAAAAAAATGCTAAAACACGTTTTGTGGCCCAATAAGTCGATTTGTGCATGCATCTTCGATACCCGTTTATATCCCAAATTTAGCCTAAAAACACCGAAAAATCGAGTTTTTTGGGTCTCAGAAGCGATTTGTACTGTGCTAGAAAAATTTCAATTTTCAGGCCAAAAAAATGCTAAAACACGGTTTTTTTTTCCCAAAAAGTCGATTTGTGCATGCATCTTCGATACCCGTTTATATCCCAAATTTAGCCTAAAACACCGAAAAATCGAGTTTTTTTGGTCTCAGAAGCGATTTGTACTGTGCTAGAAAAATTTCAATTTTCAGGCAAAAAAAATGCTAAAACACGTTTTTTGGGCCCAAAAAGTCGATTTGTGCATGCATCTTCGATACCCGTTTATATCCCAAATTTAGCCTAAAAACACCGAAAAATCGAATTTTTTGGGTCTCAGAAGCGATTTGTACTGTGCTAGAAAAATTTCATTTTTCAGGCAAAAAAAATGCTAAAACACGTTTTTTTGGCCCAAAAAGTCGATTTGTGCATGCATCTTCGATACCCGTTTATATCCCAAATTTAGCCTAAAAACACCGAAAAATCGATTTTTTTGGGTGTCAGAAGCGATTTGTACTGTGCTAGAAAAAAATCAATTTTCAGGCAAAAAAAATGCTAAAACACGTGTTTTTGGCCCAAAAAGTCGATTTGTGCATGCATCTTCGATACCCGTTTATATCCCAAATTTAGCCTAAAAACACCGAAAAATCGATTTTTTTGGGTGTCAGAAGCGATTTGTACTGTGCTAGAAAAAAATCAATTTTCAGGCAAAAAAAATGCTAAAACACGTGTTTTTGGCCCAAAAAGTCGATTTGTGCATGCATCTTCGATACCCGTTTATATCCCAAATTTAGCCTAACAACACCGAAAAATCGAGTTTTTTGGGTCTCAGAAGCGATTTGTACTGTGCTAGAAAAATATCAATTTTCAGGCAAAAAAAATGCTAAAACACGTTTTTTTGACTCAAAAAGTCGATTTGTGCATGCATCTTTGATACCCGTTTATATCCCAAATTTAGCCTAACAACACCGAAAAATCGAGTTTTTTGGGTCTCAGAAGCGATTTGAACATGTTTACACTGTGCTAGAACAATTTCAATTTTCTGGCAAAAAAAATGCTAAAACACGTTTTTTGGGCCCCAAAAGTCGATTTGTGCATGCATCTTCGATACCCTTTTATATCCCAAATTTAACCTAAAAAACACCGAAAATCGAGTTTTTTGGGTCTCAGAAGCGATTTGTACTGTGCTAGAAAAATTTCAATTTTCAGGCAAAAAAAATGCTAAAACACGTTTTTTTGGCTCAAAAAGTCGATTTGTGCATGCATCTTCGATACCCGTTTATATCCCAAATTTAGCCTAAAAACACCGAAAAATCGAGTTTTTTGGGTCTCAGAAGCGATTTGTACTGTGCTAGAAAAATTTCAATTTTCAGGAAAAAAAAATGCTAGAACACCTTTTTTGGGCCCAAAAAGTCTATTTGTGCATGCATCTTCGATACCCGTTTATATCCCAAATTTAGCCTAAAAACACCAAAAAATCGAGTTTTTTGGGTCTCAGAAGCGATTTATACATGTTTACACTATGCTAAAAAAAAATCAATTTTCTGGCAAAAAAATGCTAAAACACGTTTTTTGGGCCCAAAAAGTCGATTTGTGCATGCATCTTCGATACCCGTTTATATCCCAAATTTAGCCTAAAAACACCGAAAAATCGAGTTTTTTGGGTCTCAGAAGCGATTTGTACTGTGCTTGAAAAATTTCAATTTTCAGGCAAAAAAAATGCTAAAACACGTTTTTTGGGCCCAAAAAGTCGATTTGTGCATGCATCTTCGATACCCGTTTATATCCCAAATTTAGCCTAAAAACACCGAAAAATCGAGTTTTTTGGGTCTCAGAAGCAATTTGTACTGTGCTAGAAAAATTTCATTTTTCAGGCAAAAAAAATGCTAAAACACGTTTTTTTGGCCCAAAAAGTCGATTTGTGCATGCATCTTCAATACCCGTATATATCCCAAATTTAGCCTAAAAATACCGAAAAATCGATTTTTTTGGGTGTCAGAAGCGATTTGTACTGTGCTAGAAAAATTTCAATTTTCAGGCAAAAAAAATGCTAAAACACGTTTTTTTGGCCCAAAAAGTCGATTTGTGCATGCATCTTCGATACCCGTTTATATCCCAAATTTAGCCTAACAACACCGAAAAATCGAGTTTTTTGGGTCTCAGAGGCGATTTGTACTGTGCTAGAAAAATTTCAATTTTCAGGCAAAAAAAATGCTAAAACACGTTTTTTGGGCCCAAAAAGTCGATTTGTGCATGCATCTTCGATACCCGTTTATATCCCAAATTTAGCCTAAAAACACCGAAAAATCGAGTTTTTTGGGTCTCAGTAGCGATTTGTACATGTCTACACTGTTCTAGAAAAAAATCAATTTTCAGGCAAAAAAAATGCTAAAACACGTTTTTTTGACTCAAAAAGTCGATTTGTGCATGCATCTTTGATACCCGTTTATATCCCAAATTTAGCCTAAAAACACCGAAAAATCGAGTTTTTTGGGTCTCAGAAGCGATTTGTACTGTGCTAGAAAAATTTCAATTTTCAGGCAAAAAAAATGCTAAAACACGTTTTTTTGGCCCAAAAAGTCGATTTGTGCATGCATCTTCGATACCCGTTTATATCCCAAATTTAGCCTAAAAACACCGAAAAATCGAGTTTTTTGGGTCTCAGAAGCGATTTGTACTGTGCTAGAAAAATTTCATTTTTCTGGCAAAAAAAATGCTAAAACACGTTTTTTTGGCCCAAAAAGTCGATTTGTACATGCATCTTCAATACCCGTTTATATCCCAAATTTAGCCGAAAAACACCGAAAAATCGAGTTTTTTGGGTCTCAGAAGCGATTTGTACACTGCTAGAAAAATTTCAATTTTCAGGCAAAAAAAATGCTAAAACACGTTTTTTTGGCCCAAAAAGTCAATTTGTGCATGCATCTTCGAAACCCGTTTATATCCCAAATTTAGCCTAACAACACCGAAAAATCGAGTTTTTTGGGTCTCAAGCGATTTGTACTGTGCTAGAAAAATTTCAATTTTCATGCAAAAAAAATGCTAACACACGTTTTTTGGGCCCAAAAAGTCGATTTGTGAATGCATCTTCGATACCCGTTTATATCCCAAATTTAGCCTAAAAACACCGAAAAATCGAGTTTTTTGGGTCTCAGAAGCGATTTGTACATGTCTACACTGTTCTAGAAAAAAATCAATTTTCAGGCAAAAAAAATGCGAAAACACGTTTTTTTGACTCAAAAAGTCGATTTGTGCATGCATCTTTGATACCCGTTTATATCCCAAATTTAGCCTAACAACACCGAAAAATCGAGTTTTTTGGGTCTCAGAAGCGATTTGTACTGTGCTAGAAAAAATTCAATTTTCAGGCAAAAAAAATGCTAAAACACGTTTTTTGGGCCCAAAAAGTCGATTTGTGCATGCATCTTCGATACCCGTTTATATCCCAAATTTAGCCTAACAACACCGAAAAATCGAGTTTTTTGGGTCTCAGTAGCGATTTGTACATGTCTACACTGTTCTAGAAAAAAATCAATTTTCAGGCAAAAAAAATGCTAAAACACGTTTTTTGGGCCCCAAAAGTCGATTTGTGCATGCATCTTTGATACCCGTTTATATCCCAAATTTAGCCTAATAACACCGAAAAATCGAGTTTTTTGGGTCTCAGAAGCGATTTGTACTGTGCTAGAAAAATTTCATTTTTCAGGCAAAAAAAATGCTAAAACACGTTTTTTTGGTCCAAAAAGTCGATTTGTGCATGCATCTTCAATACCCGTTTATATCCCAAATTTAGCCGAAAAACACCGAAAAATCGAGTTTTTTGGGTCTCAGAAGCGATTTGTACTGTGCTAGAAAAATTTCAATTTTCAGGCAAAAAAAATGCTAAAACACGTTTTTTTGGCCCAAAAAGTCAATTTGTGCATGCATCTTCGAAACCCGTTTATATCCCAAATTTAGCCTAACAACACCGAAAAATCGAGTTTTTTGGGTCTCAGAAGCGATTTGTACTGTGCTAGAAAAATTTCAATTTTCAGGCAAAAAAAATGCTAAAACACGTTTTTTGGGCCCAAAAAGTCGATTTGTGCATGCATCTTCGATACCCGTTTATATCCCAAATTTAGCCTAAAAACACCGAAAAATCGAGTTTTTTGGGTCTCAGAAGCGATTTGTACATGTCTACACTGTTCTAGAAAAAAAATCAATTTTCAGGCAAAAAAAATGCGAAAACACGTTTTTTTGACTCAAAAAGTCGATTTGTGCATGCATCTTTGATACCCGTTTATTTCCCAAATTTAACCTAAAAACACCGAAAAATCGAGTTTTTTGGGTCTCAGAAGCGATTTGTACTGTGCTAGAAAAATTTCAATTTTCAGGCAAAAAAAATGCTAAAACACTTTTTTTTGGCCCAAAAAGTCGATTTGTGCATGCATCTTCGATACCCGTTTATATCCCAAATTTAGCCTAAAAACACCGAAAAATCGAGTTTTTTGGGTCTCAGAAGCGATTTGTACTGTGCTAGAAAAATTTCAATTTTCAGGCAAAAAAAATGCTAAAACACGTTTTTCGGGCCCAAAAAGTCGATTTGTGCATGCATCTTCGATACCCGTTTTATCCCAAATTTAGCCTAAAACACCGAAAAATCGAGTTTTTTGGGTCTCAGAAGCGATTTGTACATGTCTACACTGTTCTAGAAAAATTTCAATTTTCAGGCAAAAAAAAACCTAAAACACTTTTTTTTGGCCCAAAAGGTCGATTTGTGCATGCATCTTCGATACCCGTTTATATCCCAAATTTAGCCTAAAAAAACGAAAAATCGAGTTTTTTGGGTCTCAGAAGCGATTTGTACATGTCTACACTGTTCTAGAAAAAAATCAATTTTCAGGCAAAAAAAATGCTAAAACACGTTTTTTTGACTCAAAAAGTCGATTTGTGCATTCATCTTTGATACCCGTTTATATCCCAAATTTAGCCTAAAAACACCGAAAAATCGAGTTTTTTTGGTCTCAGAAGCGATTTGAACATGTTTACACTGTGCTAAAAAAAATTCAATTTTCAGGCAAAAAAAATGCTAAAACACGTTTTTTGAGCCCAAAAAGGCGATTTGTGCATGCATCTTCGATACCCGTTTATATCCCAAATTTAACCTAAAAACACCGAAAAATCGAGTTTTTTGGGTCTCAGAAGCGATTTGTACTGTGCTAGAAAAGTTTCAATTGTTAGGCAAAAAAAATGCTAAAACACGTTTTTTTGGCCCAAAAAGTCGATTTGTGCATGCATCTTCGATACCCGTTTATATCCCAAATTTAGCCTAAAAACACCGAAAAATCGAGTTTTTTGGGTCTCAGAAGCGATTTGTACTGTGCTAGAAAAATTTCAATTTTCAGACAAAAAAAATGCTAAAACACGTTTTTTTGGCCCAAGAAGTCGATTTGTGCATGCATCTTCGATACCCGTTTATATCCCAAATTTAGCCTAAAAACACCGAAAAATCGAGTTTTTTGGGTCTCAGAAGCGATTTGTACTGTGCTAGAAAAATTTCATTTTTCAGGCAAAAAAAATGCTAAAACACGTTTTTTTGGCCCAAAAAGTCGATTTGTGCATGCATCTTCAATACCCGTTTATATCCCAAATTTAGCCTAAAAACACCGAAAAACCGATTTTTTTGGGTGTCAGAAGCGATTTGTACTGTGCTAGAAAAATTTCTATTTTCAGGCAAAAAAAATGCTAAAACACGTTTTTTTGGCCCAAAAAGTCGATTTGTGCATGCATCTTCGAAACCCGTTTATATCCCAAATTTAGCCTAACAACACCGAAAAATCGAGTTTTTTGGGTCTGAGAAGCGATTTGTACTGTGCTGGAAAAAAATCAATTTTCAGGCAAAAAAAATGCTAAAACACGTTTTTTGAGCCCAAAAAGTCGATTTGTGCATGCATCTTCGATACCCGTTTATATCCCAAATTTAGCCTAACAACACCGAAAAATCGAGTTTTTTGGGTCTCAGAAGCGATTTGAACATGTTTACACTGTGCTAGAACAATTTCAATTTTCAGGCAAAAAAAATGCTAAAACACGTTTTTTGGGCCCCAAAAGTCGATTTGTGCATGCATCTTCGATACCCGTTTATATCCCAAATTTAACCTAAAAACACCGAAAATCGAGTTTTTTGGGTCTCAGAAGCGATTTGTACTGTGCTAGAAAAATTTCAATTTTCAGGCAAAAAAAATGCTAAAACACGTTTTTTTGGCTCAAAAAGTCGATTTGTGCATGCATCTTCGATACCCGTTTATATCCCAAATTTAGCCTAAAAACACCGAAAAATCGAGTTTTTTGGGTCTCAGAAGCGATTTGTACTGTGCTAGAAAAATTTAAATTTTCAGGCAAAAAAAATGCAAAAACACGTTTTTCGGGCCCAAAAAGTCGATTTGTGCATGCATCTTCGATACCCGTTTTATCCCAAATTTAGCCTAAAAACACCGAAA
The DNA here is from genome assembly GCA_034508575.1 of Petrolisthes manimaculis. Lineage (NCBI taxonomy): Eukaryota > Metazoa > Arthropoda > Malacostraca > Decapoda > Porcellanidae > Petrolisthes > Petrolisthes manimaculis. The sequence goes on from JAWZYT010000013.1 coordinate 2,055,051, forward strand.
AATCGAGTTTTTTGGGTCACAGAAGCGATTTGTACATGTCTACACTGTTCTAGAAAAATATCAATTTTCAGGCAAAAAAAATGCTAAAACACGTTTTTTTGGCCCAAAAAGTCGATTTGTGCATGCATCTTCGATACCCGTTTATATCCCAAATTTAGCCTAAAAACACCGAAAAATCGAGTTTTTTGGGTCTCAGAAGCGATTTGTACTGTGCTAGAAAAATTTCAATTTTCAGGCAAAAAAAATGCTAAAACACTACTTTTTTGGGCCCAAAAAGTCGATTTGTGCATGCATCTTCGATACCCGTTTATATCCCAAATTTAGCCTAAAAACAAAAAAAAATCGAGTTTTTTGGGTCTCAGAAGCGATTTATACATGTTTACACTGTGCTAAAAAAAATCAATTTTCTGGCAAAAAAAAATGCTAAAACACGTTTTTTGGGCCCAAAAAGTCGATTTGTGCATGCATCTTCGATACCCGTTTATATCCCAAATTTAGCCTAAAAACACCGAAAAATCGCTTTTTTTGGGTCTCAGAAGCGATTTGTACTGTGCTTGAAAAATTTCAATTTTCAGGCAAAAAAAATGCTAAAACACGTTTTTTGGGCCCAAAAAGTCGATTTGTGCATGCATCTTCGATACCCGTTTATATCCCAAATTTAGCCTAAAAACACCGAAAAATCGAGTTTTTTGGGTCTCAGAAGCAATTTGTACTGTGCTAGAAAAATTTCATTTTTCAGGCAAAAAAAATGCTAAAACACGTTTTTTTGGCCCAAAAGTCGATTTGTGCATGCATCTTCAATACCCGTTTATATCCCAAATTTAGCCTAAAAATACCGAAAAATCGATTTTTTGGGGTGTCAGAAGCGATTTGTACTGTGCTAGAAAAATTTCAATTTTCAGGCAAAAAAAATGCTAAAACACGTTTTTTTGGCCCAAAAAGTCGATTTGTGCATGCATCTTCGATACCCGTTTATATCCCAAATTTAGCCTAACAACACCGAAAAATCGAGTTTTTTGGGTCTCAGAAGCGATTTGTACTGTGCTAGAAAAAATTCAATTTTCAGGCAAAAAAAATGCTAAAACACGTTTTTTGGGCCCAAAAAGTCGATTTGTGCATGCATCTTCGATACCCGTTTATATCCCAAATTTAGCCTAAAAACACCGAACAATCGAGTTTTTTGGGTCTCAGTAGCGATTTGTACATGTCTACACTGTTCTAGAAAAAAATCAATTTTCAGGCAAAAAAAATGCTAAAACACGTTTTTTTGACTCAAAAAGTCGATTTGTGCATGCATCTTTGATACCCGTTTATATCCCAAATTTAGCCTAATAACACCGAAAAATCGAGTTTTTTGGGTCTCAGAAGCGATTTGTACTGTGCTAGAAAAATTTCATTTTTCAGGCAAAAAAAATGCTAAAACACGTTTTTTTGGTCCAAAAAGTCGATTTGTGCATGCATCTTCAATACCCGTTTATATCCCAAATTTAGCCGAAAAACACCGAAAAATCGAGTTTTTTGGGTCTCAGAAGCGATTTGTACTGTGCTAGAAAAATTTCAATTTTCAGGCAAAAAAAATGCTAAAACACGTTTTTTTGGCCCAAAAAGTCAATTTGTGCATGCATCTTCGAAACCCGTTTATATCCCAAATTTAGCCTAACAACACCGAAAAATCGAGTTTTTTGGGTCTCAGAAGCGATTTGTACTGTGCTAGAAAAATTTCAATTTTCAGGCAAAAAAAATGCTAAAACACGTTTTTTGGGCCCAAAAAGTCGATTTGTGCATGCATCTTCGATACCCGTTTATATCCCAAATTTAGCCTAAAAACACCGAAAAATCGAGTTTTTTGGGTCTCAGAAGCGATTTGTACATGTCTACACTGTTCTAGAAAAAAATCAATTTTCAGGCAAAAAAAATGCGAAAACACGTTTTTTTGACTCAAAAAGTCGATTTGTGCATGCATCTTTGATACCCGTTTATTTCCCAAATTTAACCTAAAAACACCGAAAAATCGAGTTTTTTGGGTCTCAGAAGCGATTTGTACTGTGCTAGAAAAATTTCAATTTTCAGGCAAAAAAAATGCTAAAACACTTTTTTTTGGCCCAAAAAGTCGATTTGTGCATGCATCTTCGATACCCGTTTATATCCCAAATTTAGCCTAAAAACACCGAAAAATCGAGTTTTTTGGGTCTCAGAAGCGATTTGTACTGTGCTAGAAAAATTTCAATTTTCAGGCAAAAAAAATGCTAAAACACGTTTTTCGGGCCCAAAAAGTCGATTTGTGCATGCATCTTCGATACCCGTTTTATCCCAAATTTAGCCTAAAACACCGAAAAATCGAGTTTTTTGGGTCTCAGAAGCGATTTGTACATGTCTACACTGTTCTAGAAAAATTTCAATTTTCAGGCAAAAAAAAACCTAAAACACTTTTTTTTGGCCCAAAAGGTCGATTTGTGCATGCATCTTCGATACCCGTTTATATCCCAAATTTAGCCTAAAAAAACGAAAAATCGAGTTTTTTGGGTCTCAGAAGCGATTTGTACATGTCTACACTGTTCTAGAAAAAAATCAATTTTCAGGCAAAAAAAATGCTAAAACACGTTTTTTTGACTCAAAAAGTCGATTTGTGCATTCATCTTTGATACCCGTTTATATCCCAAATTTAGACTAAAAACACCGAAAAATCGAGTTTTTTTGGTCTCAGAAGCGATTTGAACATGTTTACACTGTGCTAAAAAAAATTCAATTTTCAGGCAAAAAAAATGCTAAAACACGTTTTTTGAGCCCAAAAAGGCGATTTGTGCATGCATCTTCGATACCCGTTTATATCCCAAATTTAACCTAAAAACACCGAAAAATCGAGTTTTTTGGGTCTCAGAAGCGATTTGTACTGTGCTAGAAAAGTTTCAATTGTTAGGCAAAAAAAAAGCTAAAACACGTTTTTTTGGCCCAAAAAGTCGATTTGTGCATGCATCTTCGATACCCGTTTATATCCCAAATTTAGCCTAAAAACACCGAAAAATCGAGTTTTTTGGGTCTCAGAAGCGATTTGTACTGTGCTAGAAAAATTTCAATTTTCAGACAAAAAAAATGCTAAAACACGTTTTTTGGGCCCAAGAAGTCGATTTGTGCATGCATCTTCGATACCCGTTTATATCCCAAATTTAGCCTAAAAACACCGAAAAATCGAGTTTTTTGGGTCTCAGAAGCGATTTGTACTGTGCTAGAAAAATTTCATTTTTCAGGCAAAAAAAATGCTAAAACACGTTTTTTTGGCCCAAAAAGTCGATTTGTGCATGCATCTTCAATACCCGTTTATATCCCAAATTTAGCCTAAAAACACCGAAAAACCGATTTTTTTGGGTGTCAGAAGCGATTTGTACTGTGCTAGAAAAATTTCTATTTTCAGGCAAAAAAAATGCTAAAACACGTTTTTTTGGCCCAAAAAGTCGATTTGTGCATGCATCTTCGAAACCCGTTTATATCCCAAATTTAGCCTAACAACACCGAAAAATCGAGTTTTTTGGGTCTGAGAAGCGATTTGTACTGTGCTGGAAAAAAATCAATTTTCAGGCAAAAAAAATGCTAAAACACGTTTTTTGAGCCCAAAAAGTCGATTTGTGCATGCATCTTCGATACCCGTTTATATCCCAAATTTAACCTAAAAACACCGAAAAATCGAGTTTTTTGGGTCTCAGAAGCGATTTGTACTGTGCTAGAAAAATTTCAATTTTCAGGCAAAAAAAATGCTAAAACACGTTTTTTTGGCCCAAAAAGTCGATTTGTGCATGCATCTTCGATACCCGTTTATATCCCAAATTTAGCCTAAAAACACCGAAAAATCGAGTTTTTTGGGTCTCAGAAGCGATTTGTACTGTGCTAGAAAAATTTCAATTTTCAGGCAAAAAAAATGCTAAAACACGTTTTTTTTTCCCAAAAAGTCGATTTGTGCATGCATCTTCGATACCCGTTTATATCCCAAATTTAGCCTAAAACACCGAAAAATCGAGTTTTTTGGGTCTCAGAAGCGATTTGTACTGTGCTAGAAAAATTTCAATTTTTAGGCAAAAAAAATGCTAAAACACATTTTTTTGGCCCAAAAAGTCGATTTGTGCATGCATCTTCGATACCCGTTTATATCCCAAATTTAGCCTAAAAACACCGAAAAATCGAGTTTTTTTGGTCTCAGAAGCGATTTGTACATGTCTACACTGTTCTTGAAAAATTTCATTTTTAAGGCAAAAATAAATGCTAAAACACGTTTTTTTTTGCCCAAAAAGTCGATTTGTGCATGCATCTTCGATACCCGTTTATATCCCAAATTTAGCCTAAGAACACCGAAAACCCGAGTTTTTTGGGTCTCAGAAGCGATTTGTACTGTGCTAGAAAAATTTCAATTTTCAGGCAAAAAAAATGCTAAAACACGTTTTTTTGGCCCAAAAAGTCGATTTGTGCATGCATCTTCGATACCCGTTTATATCCCAAATTTAGCCTAAAAACACCGAAAAATCGAGTTTTTTTGGTCTCAGAAGCGATTTGTACATGTCTACACTGTTCTTGAAAAATTTCATTTTTAAGGCCAAAATAAATGCTAAAACACGTTTTTTTTTGCCCAAAAAGTCGATTTGTGCATGCATCTTCGATACCCGTTTATATCCCAAATTTAGCCTAAGAACACCGAAAACCCGAGTTTTTTGGGTCTCAGAAGCGATTTGTACTGTGCTAGAAAAATTTCAATTTTCAGGCAAAAAAAATGCTAAAACACGTTTTTTTGGCCCAAAAAGTCGATTTGTGCATGCATCTTCGATACCCGTTTATATCCCAAATTTAGCCTAAAAACACCGAAAAATCGAGTTTTTTGGGTCTCAAAAGCGATTTGTACTGTGCTAGAAAAATTTCATTTTTCAGGCAAAAAAAATGCTAAAACACGTTTTTTTGGCCCAAAAAGTCGATTTGTGCATGCATCTTCGATACCCGTTTATATCCCAAATTTAGCCTATAAACACCGAAAAATCGATTTTTTGGGGTGTCAGAAGCGATTTGTACTGTGCTAGAAAAAATTCAATTTTCAGGCAAAAAAAATGCTAAAACACGTTTTTTTGGCCCAAAAAGTCGATTTGTGCATGCATCTTCGATACCCGTTTATATACCAAATTTAGCCTAACAACACCGAAAAATCGAGTTTTTTGGGTCTCAGAAGCGATTTGTACTGTGCTAGAAAAATATCAATTTTCAGGCAAAAAAAATGCTAAAACACGTTTTTTTGACTCAAAAAGTCGATTTGTGCATGCATCTTTGATACCCGTTTATATCCCAAATTTAGCCTAACAACACCGAAAAATCGAGTTTTTTGGGTCTCAGAAGCGATTTGAACATGTTTACACTGTGCTAGAACAATTTCAATTTTCAGGCAAAAAAATGCTAAAACACATTTTTTTGGCCCAAAAAGTCGATTTGTGCATGCATCTTCGATACCCGTTTATATCCCAAATTTAACCTAAAAACACCAAAAATCGAGTTTTTTGGGTCTCAGAAGCGATTTGTACTGTGCTAGAAAAATTTCAATTTTCAGGCAGAAAAAATGCTAAAACACGTTTTTTTGGCTCAAAAAGTCGATTTGTGCATGCATCTTCGATACCCGTTTATATCCCAAATTTAGCCTAAAAACACCGAAAAATCGAGTTTTTTGGGTCTCAGAAGCGATTTGTACTGTGCTAGAAAAATTTAAATTTTCAGGCAAAAAAAATGCAAAAACACGTTTTTCGGGCCCAAAAAGTCGATTTGTGCATGCATCTTCGATACCCGTTTTATCCCAAATTTAGCCTAAAAACACCGAAAAATCGAGTTTTTTGGGTCACAGAAGCGATTTGTACATGTCTACACTGTTCTAGAAAAATTTCAATTTTCAGGCAAAAAAAATGCTAAAACACGTTTTTTGGGCCAAAAAAGTCGATTTGTGCATGCATCTTCGATACCCGTTTATATCCCAAATTTAGCCTAAAAACACCGAAAAATCGAGTTTTTGGGGTATCAGAAGCTATTTGTACATGTCTACACTGTTCTAGAAAAAAATCAATTTTCAGGCAAAAAAAATGCTAAAACACGTTTTTTTGGCCCAAAAAGTCGATTTGTGCATGCATCTTCGATACCCGTTTATATCCCAAATTTAGCCTAAAAACACCGAAAAATCGAGTTTTTTGGGTCTCAGAAGCGATTTGTACTGTGCTAGAAAAATTTCAATTTTCAGGCCAAAAAAATGCTAAAACACGTTTTTTTTTCCCAAAAAGTCGATTTGTGCATGCATCTTCGATACCCGTTTATATCCCAAATTTAGCCTAAAACACCGAAAAATCGAGTTTTTTGGGTCTCAGAAGCGATTTGTACTGTGCTAGAAAAATTTCAATTTTCAGGCAAAAAAAATGCTAAAACACATTTTTTTGGCCCAAAAAGTCGATTTGTGCATGCATCTTCGATACCCGTTTATATCCCAAATTTAGCCTAAAAACACCGAAAAATCGAGTTTTTTGGGTCTCAGAAGCGATTTGTACATGTCTACACTGTTCTAGAAAAATTTCATTTTTAAGGCAAAAAAAAATGCTAAAACACGTTTTTTTTTGCCCAAAAAGTCGATTTGTGCATGCATCTTCGATACCCGTTTATATCCCAAATTTAGCCTAAAAACACCGAAAACCCGAGTTTTTTGGGTCTCAGAAGCGATTTGTACTGTGCTAGAAAAATTTCAATTTTCAGGCAAAAAAAAATGCTAAAACACGTTTTTTTGGCCCAAAAAGTCGATTTGTGCATGCATCTTCGATACCCGTTTATATCCCAAATTTAGCCTAAAAACACCGAAAAATCGAGTTTTTTGGGTCTCAAAAGCGATTTGTACTGTGCTAGAAAAATTTCATTTTTCAGGCAAAAAAAATGCTAAAACACGTTTTTTTGGCCCAAAAAGTCGATTTGTGCATGCATCTTCGATACCCGTTTATATCCCAAATTTAGCCTATAAACACCGAAAAATCGATTTTTTTGGGTGTCAGAAGCGATTTGTACTGTGCTAGAAAAAATTCAATTTTCAGGCAAAAAAAATGCTAAAACACGTTTTTTTGGCCCAAAAAGTCGATTTGTGCATGCATCTTCGATACCCGTTTATATACCAAATTTAGCCTAACAACACCGAAAAATCGAGTTTTTTGGGTCTCAGAAGCGATTTGTACTGTGCTAGAACAATTTCAATTTTCAGGCAAAAAAAATGCTAAAACACGTTTTTTTGACTCAAAAAGTCGATTTGTGCATGCATCTTTGATACCCGTTTATATCCCAAATTTAGCCTAACAACACCGAAAAATCGAGTTTTTTGGGTCTCAGAAGCGATTTGTACTGTGCTAGAAAAATTTCAATTTTCAGGCAGAAAAAATGCTAAAACACGTTTTTTTGGCTCAAAAAGTCGATTTGTGCATGCATCTTCGATACCCGTTTATATCCCAAATTTAGCCTAAAAACACCGAAAAATCGAGTTTTTTGGGTCTCAGAAGCGATTTGTACTGTGCTAGAAAAATTTAAATTTTCAGGCAAAAAAAATGCAAAAACACGTTTTTCGGGCCCAAAAAGTCGATTTGTGCATGCATCTTCGATACCCGTTTTATCCCAAATTTAGCCTAAAAACACCGAAAAATCGAGTTTTTTGGGTCACAGAAGCGATTTGTACATGTCTACACTGTTCTAGAAAAATTTCAATTTTCAGGCAAAAAAAATGCTAAAACACGTTTTTTGGGCCAAAAAAGTCGATTTGTGCATGCATCTTCGATACCCGTTTATATCCCAAATTTAGCCTAAAAACACCGAAAAATCGAGTTTTTGGGGTATCAGAAGCTATTTGTACATGTCTACACTGTTCTAGAAAAAAATCAATTTTCAGGCAAAAAAAATGCTAAAACACGTTTTTTTGGCCCAAAAAGTCGATTTGTGCATGCATCTTCGATACCCGTTTATATCCCAAATTTAGCCTAAAAACACCGAAAAATCGAGTTTTTTGGGTCTCAGAAGCGATTTGTACTGTGCTAGAAAAATTTCAATTTTCAGGCCAAAAAAATGCTAAAACACGTTTTTTTTTCCCAAAAAGTCGATTTGTGCATGCATCTTCGATACCCGTTTATATCCCAAATTTAGCCTAAAACACCGAAAAATCGAGTTTTTTGGGTCTCAGAAGCGATTTGTACTGTGCTAGAAAAATTTCAATTTTCAGGCAAAAAAAATGCTAAAACACATTTTTTTGGCCCAAAAAGTCGATTTGTGCATGCATCTTCGATACCCGTTTATATCCCAAATTTAGCCTAAAAACACCGAAAAATCGAGTTTTTTGGGTCTCAGAAGCGATTTGTACATGTCTACACTGTTCTAGAAAAATTTCATTTTTAAGGCAAAAAAAAATGCTAAAACACGTTTTTTTTTGCCCAAAAAGTCGATTTGTGCATGCATCTTCGATACCCGTTTATATCCCAAATTTAGCCTAAAAACACCGAAAACCCGAGTTTTTTGGGTCTCAGAAGCGATTTGTACTGTGCTAGAAAAATTTCAATTTTCAGGCAAAAAAAAATGCTAAAACACGTTTTTTTGGCCAAAAAAGTCGATTTGTGCATGCATCTTCGATACCCGTTTATATCCCAAATTTAGCCTAAAAACACCGAAAAATCGAGTTTTTTGGGTCTCAAAAGCGATTTGTACTGTGCTAGAAAAATTTCATTTTTCAGGCAAAAAAAATGCTAAAACACGTTTTTTTGGCCCAAAAAGTCGATTTGTGCATGCATCTTCGATACCCGTTTATATCCCAAATTTAGCCTATAAACACCGAAAAATCGATTTTTTTGGGTGTCAGAAGCGATTTGTACTGTGCTAGAAAAAATTCAATTTTCAGGCAAAAAAAATGCTAAAACACGTTTTTTTGGCCCAAAAAGTCGATTTGTGCATGCATCTTCGATACCCGTTTATATACCAAATTTAGCCTAACAACACCGAAAAATCGAGTTTTTTGGGTCTCAGAAGCGATTTGTACTGTGCTAGAAAAATATCAATTTTCAGGCAAAAAAAATGCTAAAACACGTTTTTTTGACTCAAAAAGTCGATTTGTGCATGCATCTTTGATAACCGTTTATATCCCAAATTTAGCCTAACAACACCGAAAAATCGAGTTTTTTGGGTCTCAGAAGCGATTTGAACATGTTTACACTGTGCTAGAACAATTTCAATTTTCAGGCAAAAAAAATCCTAAAACACGTTTTTTGGGCCCAAAAAGTCGATTTGTGCATGCATCTTCGATACCCGTTTATATCCCAAATTTAACCTAAAAACACCAAAAATCGAGTTTTTTGGGTCTCAGAAGCGATTTGTACTGTGCTAGAAAAATTTCAATTTTCAGGCAGAAAAAATGCTAAAACACGTTTTTTTGGCTCAAAAAGTCGATTTGTGCATGCATCTTCGATACCCGTTTATATCCCAAATTTAGCCTAAAAACACCGAAAAATCGAGTTTTTTGGGTCTCAGAAGCGATTTGTACTGTGCTAGAAAAATTTCAATTTTCAGGCAAAAAAAATGCAAAAACACGTTTTTCGGGCCCAAAAAGTCGATTTGTGCATGCATCTTCGATACCCGTTTTATCCCAAATTTAGCCTAAAAACACCGAAAAATCGAGTTTTTTGGGTCACAGAAGCGATTTGTACATGTCTACACTGTTCTAGAAAAAATTCAATTTTCAGGCAAAAAAAATGCTAAAACACGTTTTTTGGGCCAAAAAAGTCGATTTGTGCATGCATCTTCGATACCCGTTTATATCCCAAATTTAGCCTAAAAACACCGAAAAATCGAGTTTTTTGGGTCTCAGAAGCGATTTGTACATGTTTACACTGTGCTAGAAAAAAATCAATTTTAAGGCAAAAAAAATGCTAAAACACGTTTTTTGGGCCCAAAAAGTCGATTTGTGCATGCATCTTCGATACCCGTTTATATCCCAAATTAGCCTAAAAACACCGAAAAATCGAGTTTTTTGGGTCTCAAAAGCGATTTGTACTGTGCTAGAAAAATTTCATTTTTCAGGCAAAAAAAATGCTAAAACACGTTTTTTTGGCCCAAAAAGTCGATTTGTGCATGCATCTTCGATACCCGTTTATATCCCAAATTTAGCCTATAAACACCGAAAAATCGGTTTTTTTGGGTGTCAGAAGCGATTTGTACTGTGCTAGAAAAAATTCAATTTTCAGGCAAAAAAAATGCTAAAACACGTTTTTTTGGCCCAAAAAGTCGATTTGTGCATGCATCTTCGATACCCGTTTATATACCAAATTTAGCCTAACAACACCGAAAAATCGAGTTTTTTGGGTCTCAGAAGCGATTTGTACTGTGCTAGAAAAATATCAATTTTCAGGCAAAAAAAATGCTAAAACACGTTTTTTTGACTCAAAAAGTCGATTTGTGCATGCATCTTTGATAACCGTTTATATCCCAAATTTAGCCTAACAACACCGAAAAATCGAGTTTTTTGGGTCTCAGAAGCGATTTGAACATGTTTACACTGTGCTAGAACAATTTCAATTTTCAGGCAAAAAAAATCCTAAAACACGTTTTTTGGGCCCAAAAAGTCGATTTGTGCATGCATCTTCGATACCCGTTTATATCCCAAATTTAACCTAAAAACACCAAAAATCGAGTTTTTTGGGTCTCAGAAGCGATTTGTACTGTGCTAGAAAAATTTCAATTTTCAGGCAGAAAAAATGCTAAAACACGTTTTTTGGGCCAAAAAAGTCGATTTGTGCATGCATCTTCGATACCCGTTTATATCCCAAATTTAGCCTAAAAACACCGAAAAATCGAGTTTTTTGGGTCTCAGAAGCGATTTGTACATGTCTACACTGTTCTAGAAAAAAATCAATTTTCATGCAAAAAAAATGCTAAAACACGTTTTTTTGGCCCAAAAAGTCGATTTGTGCATGCATCTTCGATACCCGGTTATATCCCAAATTTAGCCTAAAAACCCCGAAAAATCGAGTTTTTTGGGTCTCAGAAGCGATTTGTACTGTAATAGAAAAATTTCAATTTTCAGGCAAAAAAAATGCTAAAACAAGTTTTTTTGGCCCAAAAGTCGATTTGTGCATGCATCTTCGATACCCGTTTATATCCCAAATTTAGCCTAAAAACACCGAAAATCGAGTTTTTTGGGTCTCAGAAGTGATTTGTACTGTGCTATAAAAATTTCAATTTTCAGGCAACAAAAATGCTAAAACACGTTTTTTGGGACCAAAAAGTCGATTTTTTGCATGCATCTTCGATACCCGTTTATATCCCAAATTTAGCCTAAAAACACCGAAAAATCGAGTTTTTTGGGTCTCAGAAACGATTTGTACATGTTTACACTGTGCTAGAAAAATGTCAATTTTCAGGTAAAAAAGAATGCTAAAACACGTTTTTTTTTGGACAAAAAGTCGATTTGTGCATGCATCTTCGATACCCGTTTATATCCCAAATTTAGCCTAAAAACACCGAAAAATCGAGTTTTTTGGGTCTCAGAAGCGATTTGTACTGTGCTAGAAAAATTTCAATTTTCAGGCAAAAAAAATGCTAAAACACGTTTTTTGGGCCCAAAAAGTCGATTTGTGCATGCATCTTCGATACCCGTTTATATCCCAAATTTAGCCTAAAAACACCGAAAAATCGAGTTTTTTGGGTCTCAGAAGCGATTTGTACTGTGCTAGAAAAATTTCAATTTTCAGGCAAAAAAAATGCAAAAACACGTTTTTCGGGCCCAAAAAGTCGATTTGTGCATGCATCTTCGATACCCGTTTTATCCCAAATTTAGCCTAAAAACACCGAAAAATCGAGTTTTTTGGGTCTCAGAAGCGATTTGTACATTTCTACACTGTTCTAGAAAAATATCAATTTTCAGGCAAAAAAAATGCTAAAACACGTTTTTTTGGCCCAAAAAGTCGATTTGTGCATGCATCTTCGATACCCGTTTATATCCCAAATTTAGCCTAACAACACCGAAAAATCGAAATTTTTGGGTCTCAGAAGCGATTTGTACATGTTTACACTGTGCTAGAAAAAAATCAATTTTCAGGCAAAAAAAATGCTAAAACACGTATTTTTTGCCCAAAAAGTCGATTTGTGCATGCATCTTCGAAACCCGGTTATATCCCAAATTTAGCCTAAAAACCCCGAAAAATCGAGTTTTTTGGGTCTCAGAAGCGATTTGTACTGTGATAGAAAAATTTCAATTTTCAGGCAAAACAAATAATAAAACAAGTTTTTTTTGCCCAAAAAGTCGATTTGTGCATGCATCTTCGATACCCGTTTATATCCCAAATTTAGCCTAAAAACACTGAAAATCGAGTTTTTTGGGTCTCAAAAGTGATTTGTACTGTGCTATAAAAATTTCAATTTTCAGGCAAAAAAAATGCTAAAACACGTTTTTTGGGCCCAAAAAGTCGATTTGTGCATGCATCTTCGATACCCGTTTATATCCCAAATTTAGCCTAAAAACACCGAAAAATCGAGTTTTTTGGGTCTCAGAAACGATTTGTACATGTTTACACTGTGCTAGAAAAATGTCAATTTTCAGGTAAAAAAAAATGCTAAAACACGTTTTTTTTTGGACAAAAAGTCGATTTGTGCATGCATCTTCGATACCCGTTTATATCCCAAATTTAGCCTAAAAACACCGAAAAATCGAGTTTTTTGGGTCTCAGAAGCGATTTGTACTGTGCTAGAAAAATTTCAATTTTCAGGCAAAAAAAATGCTAAAACACGTTTTTTGGGCCCAAAAAGTCGATTTGTGCATGCATCTTCGATACCCGTTTATATCCCAAATTTAGCCTAAAAACACCGAAAAATCGAGTTTTTTGGGTCTCAGAAGCGATTTGTACATTTCTACACTGTTCTAGAAAAATATCAATTTTCAGGCAAAAAAAATGCTAAAACACGTTTTTTTGGCCCAAAAAGTCGATTTGTGCATGCATCTTCGATACCCGTTTATATCCCAAATTTAGCCTAAAAACACGGAAAAATCGAAATTTTTGGGTCTCAGAAGCGATTTGTACATGTTTACACTGTGCTAGAAAAAAATCAATTTTCAGGCAAAAAAAATGCTAAAACACGTTTTTTTGGCCCAAAAAGTCGATTTGTGCATGCATCTTCGAAACCCGGTTATATCCCAAATTTAGCCTAAAAAACCCGAAAAATCGAGTTTTTTGGGTCTCAGAAGCGATTTGTACTGTGATAGAAAAATTTCAATTTTCAGGCAAAACAAATAATAAAACAAGTTTTTTTGGCCCAAAAAGTCGATTTGTGCATGCATCTTCGATACCCGTTTATATCCCAAATTTAGCCTAAAAATACCGAAAATCGAGTTTTTTGGGTCTCAGAAGTGATTTGTACTGTGCTATAAAAATTTCAATTTTCAGGCAAAAAAAATGCTAAAACACGTTTTTTGGGCCCAAAAAGTCGATTTGTGCATGCATCTTCGATACCCGTTTATATCCCAAATTTAGCCTAAAAACACCGAAAAATCGAGTTTTTTGGGTCTCAGAAACGATTTGTACATGTTTACACTGTGCTAGAAAAATGTCAATTTTCAGGTAAAAAAGAATGCTAAAACACGTTTTTTTTTGGACAAAAAGTCGATTTGTGCATGCATCTTCGATACCCGTTTATATCCCAAATTTAGCCTAAAAACACCGAAAAATCGAGTTTTTTGGGTCTCAGAAACGATTTGTACATGTTTACACTGTGCTAGAAAAATGTCAATTTTCAGGTAAAAAAGAATGCTAAAACACGTTTTTTTTTGGACAAAAAGTCGATTTGTGCATGCATCTTCGATACCCGTTTATATCCCAAATTTAGCCTAAAAACACCGAAAAATCGAGTTTTTTGGGTCTCAGAAGCGATTTGTACTGTGCTAGAAAAATTTCAATTTTCAGGCAAAAAAAATGCTAAAACACGTTTTTTGGGCCCAAAAAGTCGATTTGTGCATGCATCTTCGATACCCGTTTATATCCCAAATTTAGCCTAAAAACACCGAAAAATCGAGTTTTTTGGGTCTCAGAAGCGATTTGTACTGTGCTAGAAAAATTTCAATTTTCAGGCAAAAAAAATGCAAAAACACGTTTTTCGGGCCCAAAAAGTCGATTTGTGCATGCATCTTCGATACCCGTTTTATCCCAAATTTAGCCTAAAAACACCGAAAAATCGAGTTTTTTGGGTCTCAGAAGCGATTTGTACATTTCTACACTGTTCTAGAAAAATATCAATTTTCAGGCAAAAAAAATGCTAAAACACGTTTTTTTGGCCCAAAAAGTCGATTTGTGCATGCATCTTCGATACCCGTTTATATCCCAAATTTAGCCTAAAAACACCGAAAAATCGAAATTTTTGGGTCTCAGAAGCGATTTGTACATGTTTACACTGTGCTAGAAAAAAATCAATTTTCAGGCAAAGAAAATGCTAAAACACGTATTTTTTGCCCAAAAAGTCGATTTGTGCATGCATCTTCGAAACCCGGTTATATCCCAAATTTAGCCTAAAAACCCCGAAAAATCGAGTTTTTTGGGTCTCAGAAGCGATTTGTACTGTGATAGAAAAATTTCAATTTTCAGGCAAAACAAATAATAAAACAAGTTTTTTTGGCCCAAAAAGTCGATTTGTGCATGCATCTTCGATACCCGTTTATATCCCAAATTTAGCCTAAAAACACCGAAAATCGAGTTTTTTGGGTCTCAGAAGTGATTTGTACTGTGCTATAAAAATTTCAATTTTCAGGCAAAAAAAATGCTAAAACACGTTTTTTGGGCCCAAAAAGTCGATTTGTGCATGCATCTTCGATACCCGTTTATATCCCAAATTTAGCCTAAAAACACCGAAAAATCGAGTTTTTTGGGTCTCAGAAACGATTTGTACATGTTTACACTGTGCTAGAAAAATGTCAATTTTCAGGTAAAAAAAAATGCTAAAACACGTTTTTTTTTGGACAAAAAGTCGATTTGTGCATGCATCTTCGATACCCGTTTATATCCCAAATTTAGCCTAAAAACACCGAAAAATCGAGTTTTTTGGGTCTCAGAAGCGATTTGTACTGTGCTAGAAAAATTTCAATTTTCAGGCAAAAAAAATGCTAAAACACGTTTTTTGGGCCCAAAAAGTCGATTTGTGCATGCATCTTCGATACCCGTTTATATCCCAAATTTAGCCTAAAAACACCGAAAAATCGAGTTTTTTGGGTCTCAGAAGCGATTTGTACATTTCTACACTGTTCTAGAAAAATATCAATTTTCAGGCAAAAAAAATGCTAAAACACGTTTTTTTGGCCCAAAAAGTCGATTTGTGCATGCATCTTCGATACCCGTTTATATCCCAAATTTAGCCTAAAAACACGGAAAAATCGAAATTTTTGGGTCTCAGAAGCGATTTGTACATGTTTACACTGTGCTAGAAAAAAAACAATTTTCAGGCAAAAAAAATGCTAAAACACGTTTTTTTGGCCCAAAAAGTCGATTTGTGCATGCATCTTCGAAACCCGGTTATATCCCAAATTTAGCCTAAAAAAACCGAAAAATCGAGTTTTTTGGGTCTCAGAAGCGATTTGTACTGTGATAGAAAAATTTCAATTTTCAGGCAAAACAAATAATAAAACAAGTTTTTTTGGCCCAAAAAGTCGATTTGTGCATGCATCTTCGATACCCGTTTATATCCCAAATTTAGCCTAAAAATACCGAAAATCGAGTTTTTTGGGTCTCAAAAGTGATTTGTACTGTGCTATAAAAATTTCAATTTTCAGGCAAAAAAAATGCTAAAACACGTTTTTTGGGCCCAAAAAGTCGATTTGTGCATGCATCTTCGATACCCGTTTATATCCCAAATTTAGCCTAAAAACACCGAAAAATCGAGTTTTTTGGATCTCAGAAGCGATTTGTACTGTGCTAGAAAAATTTCAATTTTCAGGTAAAAAAAATGCTAAAACACGTTTTTTGGGCCCAAAAAGTCGATTTGTGCATGCATCTTCGATACCCGTTTATATCCCAAATTTAGCCTAAAAACACCGAAAAATCGAGTTTTTTGGGTCTCAGAAGCGATTTGTACTGTGCTAGAAAAATTTCAATTTTCAGGCAAAAAAAATGCAAAAACACGTTTTTCGGGCACAAAAAGTCGATTTGTGCATGCATCTTCGATACCCGTTTTATCCCAAATTTAGCCTAAAAACACCGAAAAATCGAGTTTTTTGGGTCTCAGAAGCGATTTGTACATTTCTACACTGTTCTAGAAAAATATCAATTTTCAGGCAAAAAAAATGCTAAAACACGTTTTTTTGGCCCAAAAAGTCGATTTGTGCATGCATCTTCGATACCCGTTTATATCCCAAATTTAGCCTAAAAACACCGAAAAATCGAGTTTTTTGGGTCTCAGAAGCGATTTGTACTGTGCTAGAAAAATTTCAATTTTCAGGCAAAAAAAATGCTAAATGACGTTTTTTGGGCCCAAAAAGTCGATTTGTGCATGCATCTTCGATGCCCGTTTATATCCCAAATTAGCCTAAAAACACCGAAAAATCGAGTTTTTTGGGTCTCAGAAGCGATTTGTACATGTCTACACTGTTCTAGAAAAAAATCAATTTTCATGCAAAAAAAATGCTAAAACACGTTTTTTTGGCCGAAAAAGTCGATTTGTGCATGCATCTTCGATACCCGTTTATATCCCAAATTTAGCCTAAAAACACCGAAAAATCGAGTTTTTTGGGTCTCATAAGCGATTTGTACTGCGATAGAAAAATTTCAATTTTCAGGCAAAAAAAATGCTAAAACACGTTTTTTTGGCCCAAAAAGTCGATTTGTGCATGCATATTCGATACCCGTTTATATCCCAAATTTAGCCTAAAAACACCGAAAAATCGAGTTTTTTGGGTCTCAGAAGCGATTTGTACTGTGCTATAAAAATTTCAATTTTCAGGCAAAAAAAATGCTAAAACACGTTTTTTGGGCCCAAAAAGTCGATTTGTGAATGCATCTTCGATACCCGTTTATATCCCAAATTTAGCCTAAAAACACCGAAAAATCGAGATTTTTGGGTCTCAGAAGCGATTTGTACTGTGCTAGAAAAATTTCAATTTTCAGGCAAAGTAAATGCTAAAACACGTTTTTTGGGCCCAAAAAGTCGATTTGTGCATGCATCTTCGATACCCGTTTATATCCCAAATTTCGCCTAAAAACACCGAAAAATCGAGTTTTTTGGGTCTCAGAAGCGATTTGTACATGTTTACACTGTGCTAGAAAAATTTCAATTTACAGGCAAAAAAAATGTTAAAACACGTTTTTTTGGCCCAAAAAGTCGATTTGTGCATGCATCTTCGATACCCGTTTATATCCCAAATTTAGCCAAAAAAACACCGAAAAATCGAGTTTTTTGGGTCTCAGAAGCGATTTGTACATGTCTACACTGTTCTAGAAAAAAATCAATTATCAGGCAAAAAACATGCTAAAATACGTTTTTTTGGCCCAAAAAGTCGATTTGTGCATGCATCTTCGATACCCGTTTATATCCCAAATTTAGCCTAAAAACACCGAAAAATCGAGTTTTTTGGGTCTCAGAAGCAATTTGTACATGTGTACACTGTTCTAGAAAAAAATCAATTTTCAGGCAAAAAAAATGCTAAAACACGTTTTTTTGACTCAAAAAGTCGATTTGTGCATGCATCTTTGATACCCGTTTATATCCCAAATTTAGCCTAAAAACACCGAAAAATCGAGTTTTTTGGGTCTCAGAAGCGATTTGAACATGTTTGCACTGTGCTAGAAAAATGTCAATTTTCAGGCAAAAAAATGATAAAACACGTTTTTTGGGCCCAAAAAGTCGATTTGTGCATGCATCTTCGATACCCGTTTATATCCCAAATTTAGCCTAAAAACACCGAAAAATCGAGTTTTTTTTGGTCTCAGAAGCGATTTGTACATGTCTACACTGTTCTAGAAAAAAATCAATTTTCAGGCAAAAAAAAGGCTAAAACACGTTTTTTGGGCCCAAAAAGTCGATTTGTGCATGCATCTTCGATACCCGTTTATATCCCAAATTTAGCCTAAAAACACCGAAACATCGAGTTTTTTGGGTCTCAGAAGCGATTTGCACTGTGCTAGAAAATTTTTAATTTTCAGGCAAAAAAAATGCTAAAACACGTTTTTGGGCCCAAAAAGTCGATTTGTGCATGCATCTTCGATACCCGTTTTATCCCAAATTTAGCCTAAAAACACCGAAAAATCGAGTTTTTTGGGTCTCAGAAGCGATTTGTACATGTCTACACTGTTCTAGAAAAAAATCAATTTTCAGGCAAAAAAAATGCTAAAACACGTTTTTTTGGCCCAAAAAGTCGATTTGTGCATGCATCTTCGATACCCGTTTATATCCCAAATTTAGCCTAAAAACACCGAAAAATCGAGTTTTTTGGTTCTCAGAAGCGATTTGTACATGTGTACACTGTTCTAGAAAAAAATCAATTTTCAGGCAAAAAAAATGCTAAAACACGTTTTTTTGACTCAAAAAGTCGATTTGTGCATGCATCTTTGATACCCGTTTATATCCAAAATTTAGCCTAAAAACACCGAAAAATCGAGTTTTTTGGGTCTCAGAAGCAATTTGTACTGTGCTAGAAAAAATTCAATTTTCAGGCAAAAAAATGCTAAAACACGTTTTTTGGGCCCAAAAAGTCGATTTGTGCATGCATCTTCGATACCCGTTTTATCCCAAATTTAGCCTAAAAACACCGAAAAATCGAGTTTTTTGGGTCTCAGAAGCGATTTGTACATGTCTAAAATGCTAGAAAAATTTCAATTTTCAGGCAAAAAAAATGCTAAAACACGTTTTTTGGGCCCAAAAAGTCGATTTGTGCATGCATCTTCGATACCCGTTTATATCCCAAATTTAGCCTAAAAACACCGAAAAATCGAGTTTTTTGGGTCTCAGAAGCGATTTATACTGTGCTAGAAAAATTTCAAATTTCAGGCAAAAAAAATGCTAAAACACGTTTTTTGGGCCCAAAAAGTCGATTTGTGCATGCATCTTCGATACCCGTTTATATCCCTAATTTAGCCTAAAAACACCGAAAAATCGAGTTTTTTGGGTCTCAGAAGCGATTTGTACATGTCTACACTGTTCTAGAAAAAAATCAATTTTCAGGCAAAAAAAAGGCTAAAACACGTTTTTTGGGCTCAAAAAGTCGATTTGTGCATGCATCTTCGATACCCGTTTATATCCCAAATTTAGCCTAAAAACACCGAAACATCGAGTTTTTTGGGTCTCAGAAGCGATTTGTACTGTGCTAGAAAATTTTTAATTTTCAGGCAAAAAAAATGCTAAAACACGTTTTTGGGCCCAAAAAGTCGATTTGTGCATGCATCTTCGATACCCGTTTTATCCCAAATTTAGCCTAAAAACACCGAAAAATCGAGTTTTTTGGGTCTCAGAAGCGATTTGTACATGTCTACACTGTTCTAGAAAAATTTCAATTTTCAGGCAAAAAAAATGCTAAAACACGTTTTTTTGGCCCAAAAAGTCGATTTGTGCATGCATCTTCGATACCCGTTTATATCCCAAATTTAGCCTAAAAACACCGAAAAATCGCGTTTTTTGGTTCTCAGAAGCGATTTGTACATGTGTACACTGTTCTAGAAAAAATTCAATTTTCAGGCAAAAAAAATGCTAAAACACGTTTTTTTGACTCAAAAAGTCGATTTGTGCATGCATCTTTGATACCCGTTTATATCCAAAATTTAGCCTAAAAACACCGAAAAATCGAGTTTTTTGGGTCTCAGAAGCAATTTGTACTGTGCTAGAAAAAATTCAATTTTCAGGCAAAAAAATGCTAAAACACGTTTTTTGGGCCCAAAAAGTCGATTTGTGCATGCATCTTCGATACCCGTTTTATCCCAAATTTAGCCTAAAAACACCGAAAAATCGAGTTTTTTGGGTCTCAGAAACGATTTGTACATGTCTACACTATGCTAGAAAAATTTCAATTTTCAGGCAAAAAAAATGCTAAAACACGTTTTTTGGGCCCAAAAAGTCGATTTGTGCATGCATCTTCGATACCCGTTTATATCCAAAATTTAGCCTAAAAACACCGAAAAATCGAGTTTTTTGGGTCTCAGAAGCGATTTATACTGTGCTAGAAAAATTTCAATTTTCAGGCAAAAAAAAAGCTAAAACACGTTTTTTGGGCCCAAAAAGTCGATTTGTGCATGCATCTTCGATACCCGTTTATATCCCTAATTTAGCCTAAAAAGACCGAAAAATCGAGTTTTTTGGGTCTCAGAAGCGATTTGTACATGTCTACACTGTTCTAGAAAAAAATCAATTTTCAGGCAAAAAAAATGCTAAAACACGTTTTTTTGGCCCAAAAAGTCGATTTGTGCATGCATCTTCGATACCCGTTTATATCCCAAATTTAGCCACAAAACACCGAAAAATCGAGTTTTTTGGGTCTCAGAAACGATTTGTACATGTCTACACTGTTCTAGAAAAAAATCAATTTTCAGGCAAAAAAAATGCTAAAACACGTTTTTTTGGCCCAAAAAGTCGATTTGTGCATGCATCTTCGATACCCGTTTATATCCCAAATTTAGCCTAAAAACACCGAAAAATCGAATTTTTGGGTCTCAGAAGCGATTTGTACTGTGCTTGAAAAATTTCAATTTTCAGGCAAAAAAAATGCTAAAATACGTTTTTTTGGCCCAACAAGTCGATTTGTGCATGCATCTTCGATACCCGTTTATATCCCAAATTTAGCCTAAAAACATCGAAAAATCGAGTTTTTTGGGTCTCAAAAGCGATTTGAACATGTTTACACTGTGCTAGAAAAATTTCAATTTTCAGGCAAAAAAAATGCTAAAACACGTTTTTTTGGCCCAAAAAGTCGATTTGTGCATGCATCTTCGATACCCGTTTATATCCCAAATTTAGCCTAAAAACACCGAAAAATCGCGTTTTTTGGTTCTCAGAAGCGATTTGTACATGTGTACACTGTTCTAGAAAAAATTCAATTTTCAGGCAAAAAAAATGCTAAAACACGTTTTTTTGACTCAAAAAGTCGATTTGTGCATGCATCTTTGATACCCGTTTATATCCAAAATTTAGCCTAAAAACACCGAAAAATCGAGTTTTATGGTCTCAGAAGCAATTTGTACTGTGCTAGAAAAAATTCAATTTTCAGGCAAAAAAATGCTAAAACACGTTTTTTGGGCCCAAAAAGTCGATTTGTGCATGCATCTTCGATACCCGTTTTATCCCAAATTTAGCCTAAAAACACCGAAAAATCGAGTTTTTTGGGTCTCAGAAGCGATTTGTACATGTCTACACTATGCTAGAAAAATTTCAATTTTCAGGCAAAAAAAATGCTAAAACACGTTTTTTGGGCCCAAAAAGTCGATTTGTGCATGCATCTTCGATACCCGTTTATATCCAAACTTTAGCCTAAAAACACCGAAAAATCGAGTTTTTTGGGTCTCAGAAGCGATTTATACTGTGCTAGAAAAATTTCAATTTTCAGGCAAAAAAAAAGCTAAAACACGTTTTTTGGGCCCAAAAAGTCGATTTGTGCATGCATCTTCGATACCCGTTTATATCCCTAATTTAGCCTAAAAAGACCGAAAAATCGAGTTTTTTGGGTCTCAGAAGCGATTTGTACATGTCTACACTGTTCTAGAAAAAAATCAATTTTCAGGCAAAAAAAATGCTAAAACACGTTTTTTTGGCCCAAAAAGTCGATTTGTGCATGCATCTTCGATACCCGTTTATATCCCAAATTTAGCCACAAAACACCGAAAAATCGAGTTTTTTGGGTCTCAGAAACGATTTGTACATGTCTACACTGTTCTAGAAAAAAATCAATTTTCAGGTAAAAAAAATGCTAAAACACGTTTTTTTGGCCCAAAAAGTCGATTTGTGCATGCATCTTCGATACCCGTTTATATCCCAAATTTAGCCTAAAAACACCGAAAAATCGAATTTTTGGGTCTCAGAAGCGATTTGTACTGTGCTTGAAAAATTTCAATTTTCAGGCAAAAAAAATGCTAAAATACGTTTTTTTGGCCCAAAAAGTCGATTTGTGCATGCATCTTCGATACCCGTTTATATCCCAAATTTAGCCTAAAAACATCGAAAAATCGAGTTTTTTGGGTCTCAAAAGCGATTTGAACATGTTTACACTGTGCTAGAAAAATTTCAATTTTCAGGCCAAAAAAATGCTAAAACACGTTTTTTGGGCCCAAAAAGTCGATTTGTGCATGCATCTTCGATACCCGTTTATATCCCAAATTTAGCCTAAAAACACCGAAAAATCGAGTTTTTTGGGTCTCAGAAGCGATTTGTACATGTTTACACTATGCTAGAAAAATTTCAATTTTCAGGCAAAAAAATTGCTAAAACACGTTTTTTGGGCCCAAAAAGTCGATTTGTGCATGCATCTTCGATACCTATTTATATCCCAAATTTAGCCTAAGAACACCGAAAAATCGAGTTTTTTGGGTCTCAGAAGCGATTTGTACATGTCTACACTGTTCTAGAAAAATTTCAAGTTTCAGGCAAAAAAAATGCTAAAACACGTTTTTTTGGCCCAAAAAGTCGATTTGTGCATGCATCTTCGATACCCGTTTATATCCCAAATTTAGCCAAAAAACACCGAAAAATCGAGTTTTTTGGGTCTCAGAAGCGATTTGTACTTTGCTTGAAAAAAATCAATTTTCAGGCAAAAAAAATGCTAAAACACATTTTTTTGGCCCAAAAAGTCGATTTGTGCATGCATCTTCGATACCCGTTTATATCCCAAATATAGTCTAAAAACACCGAAAAATCTAGTTTTTGGGTCTCAGAAGCGATTTGTACATGTTTACACTGTGCTAGAGAAATGTCAATTTTCAGGCAAAAAAAATGCTAAAACACGTTTTTTTGGCCCAAAAAGTCGATTTGTGCATGCATCTTCGATACCCGTTTATATCCCAAATTTAGCCTAAAAACACCGAAAAATCGATTTTTTTGGGTCTCAGAAGCGATTTGTACATGTCTACACTGTTCTAGAAAAATGTCAATTTTCAGGCAAAAAAAATGATAAAACACGTTTTTTGGGCCCAAAAAGTCGATTTGTGCATGCATCTTCGATACCCGTTTATATCCCAAATTTAGCCTAAAAACACCGAAAAATCGAGTTTTTTGGGTCTCAGAAGCGATTTGTACATGTCTACACTGTTCTAGAAAAAAATCAATTTTCAGGCAAAAAAAATGCTAAAACACGTTTTTTGGGCCCAAAAAGTCGATTTGTGCATGCATCTTCGATACCCGTTTATATCCCAAATTTAGCCTAAAAACACCGAAAAATCGAGTTTTTTGGGTCTCAGAAGCGATTTGTACATGTCTACACTGTTCTAGAAAAAAATCAATTTTCAGGCAAAAAAAATGCTAAAACACATTTTTTTGGCCCAAAAAGTCGATTTGTGCATGCATCTTCGATACCCGTTTATATCCCAAATTTAGCCTAAAAACACCGAAAAATCGAATTTTTGGGTCTCAGAAGCGATTTGTACTGTGCTTGAAAAATTTCAATTTTCAGGCAAAAAAAATGCTAAAATACGTTTTTTTGGCCCCAAAAGTCGATTTGTGCATGCATCTTCGATACCCGTTTATATCCCAAATTTAGCCTAAAAACATCGAAAAATCGAGTTTTTTGGGTCTCAAAAGCGATTTGAACATGTTTACACTGTGCTAGAAAAATTTCAGTTTTCAGGCAAAAAAAATGCTAAAACACGTTTTTTGGGCCCAAAAAGTCGATTTGTACATGCATCTTCGATACCCGTTTATATCCCAAATTTAGCCTAAAAACACCGAAAAATCGAGTTTTTTGGGTCTCAGAAGCGATTTGTACATGTCTACACTGTTCTAGAAAAAAATCAATTTTCAGGCAAAAAAAATGCTAAAACACGTTTTTTTGGCCCAAAAAGTCGATTTGTGCATGCATCTTCGATACCCGTTTATATCCCAAATTTAGCCTAAAAACACCGAAAAATCGAGTTTTTTGGGTCTCAGAAGCGATTTGTACATGTCTACACTGTGCAAGAAAAATTTCAATTTTCAGGCAAACAAAATGCTAAAACACGTTTTTTTGGCCCAAAAAGTCGATTTGTGCATGCATCTTCGATACCCGTTTATATCCCAAATTTAGCCTAAAAACACCGAAAAATCGAGTTTCTTGGGTCTCAGAAGCACTTTGTACTGTGCTAGAAAAATTTCAATTTTCAGGCAAAAAAAATGCTAAAACACGTTTTTTTGGCCCAAAAAGTCGATTTGTGCATGCATCTTCGATACCCGTTTATATCCCTAATTTAGCCTAAAAACACCGAAAAATCGAGTTTTTTGGGTCTCAGAAGCGATTTGTACATGTCTACACTGTTCTAGAAAAAATTCAATTTTCAGGCAAAAAAAATGCTAAAACACGTTTTTTTGGCCCAAAAAGTCGATTTGTGCATGCATCTTCGATACCCGTTTATATCCCAAATTTAGCCTAAAAACACCGAAAAATCGAGTTTTTTGGGTCTCAGAAGCGATTTGTACATGTCTACACTGTTCTAGAAAAAAATCAATTTTCAGGCAAAAAAAATGCTAAAACACGTTTTTTTGGCCCAAAAAGTCGATTTGTGCATGCATCTTCGATACCCGTTTATATCCCAAATTTAGCCTAAAAACACCGAAAAATCGAATTTTTGGGTCTCAGAAGCGATTTGTACTGTGCTTGAAAAAAATCAATTTTCAGGCAAAAAAAATGCTAAAATACGTTTTTTTGGCCCAAAAAGTCGATTTGTGCATGCATCTTCGATACCCGTTTATATCCCAAATTTAGCCTAAAAACACCGAAAAATCGAGTTTTTTGGGTCTCAGAAGCGATTTGTACATGTTTACACTGTGCTAGAGAAATGTCAATTTTCAGGCCAAAAAAATGATAAAACACGTTTTTTGGGCCCAAAAAGTCGATTTGTGCATGCATCTTCGATACCCGTTTATATCCCAAATTTAGCCTAAAAACACCGAAAAATCGAGTTTTTTGGGTCTCAGAAGCGATTTGTACATGTCTACACTGTTCTAGAAAAAAATCAATTTTCAGGCAAAAAAAATGCTAAAACACGTTTTTTTGGCCCAAAAAGTCGATTTGTGCATGCATCTTCGATACCCGTTTATATCCCAAATTTAGCCTAAAAACACCGAAAAATCGAGTTTTTTGGGTCTCAGAAGCGATTTGTACATGTTTACACTATGCTAGAAAAATTTCAATTTTCAGGCAAAAAAATTGCTAAAACACGTTTTTTGGGCCCAAAAAGTCGATTTGTGCATGCATCTTCGATACCCGTTTATATCCCAAATTTAACCTAAAAACACCGAAAAATCGAGTTTTTTGGGTCTCAGAAGCGATTTGTACATGTCTACACTGTTCTAGAAAAAAATCAATTTTCAGGCAAAAAAAATGCTAAAACACGTTTTTTTGGCCCAAAAAGTCGATTTGTGCATGCATCTTCGATACCCGTTTATATCCCAAATTTAGCCTAAAAACACCGAAAAATCGAGTTTTTTGGGTCTCAGAAGCGATTTGTACATGTCTACACTGTTCTACAAAAATTTCAATTTTCAGGCAAAAAAAATGCTAAAACACGTTTTTTTGGCCCAAAAAGTCGATTTGTGCATGCATCTTCGATACCCGTTTATATCCCAAATTTAGCCTAAAAACACCGAAAAATCGAGTTTTTTGGGTCTCAGAAGCGATTTGTACATGTTTACACTATGCTAGAAAAATTTCAATTTTCAGGCAAAAAAATTGCTAAAACACGTTTTTTGGGCCCAAAAAGTCGATTTGTGCATGCATCTTCGATACCCGTTTATATCCCAAATTTAACCTAAAAACACCGAAAAATCGAGTTTTTTGGGTCTCAGAAGCGATTTGTACATGTCTACACTGTTCTAGAAAAAAATCAATTTTCAGGCAAAAAAAATGCTAAAACACGTTTTTTTGGCCCAAAAAGTCGATTTGTGCATGCATCTTCGATACCCGTTTATATCCCAAATTTAGCCTAAAAACACCGAAAAATCGAGTTTTTTGGGTCTCAGAAGCGATTTGTACATGTCTACACTGTTCTACAAAAATTTCAATTTTCAGGCAAAAAAAATGCTAAAACACGTTTTTTTGGCCCAAAAAGTCGATTTGTGCATGCATCTTCGATGCCCGTTTATATCCCAAATTTAGCCTAAAAACACCGAAAAATCGAGTTTTTTGGGTCTCAGAAGCGATTTGTACTGTGCTTGAAAAATTTCAATTTTCAGGCAAAAAAAATGCTAAAACACATTTTTTTGGCCCAAAACGTCGATTTGTGCATGCATCTTCGATACCCGTTTATATCCCAAATATAGCCTAAAAACACCGAAAAATCGAGTTTTTTGGGTCTCAGAAGCGATCTGTACATGTTTACACTGTGCTAGAGAAATGTCAATTTTCAGGCAAAAAAAATGCTAAAACACGTTTTTTTGGCCCAAAAAGTCGATTTGTGCATGCATCTTCGATACCCGTTTATATCCCAAATTTAGCCTAAAAACACCGAAAAATCGAGTTTTTTGGGTATCAGAAGCGATTTGTACTGTGCTAGAAAAAATTCTATTTTCAGGCAAAAAAAATGCTAAAACACATTTTTTTGGCCCAAAAAGTCGATTTGTGCATGCATCTTCGATACCCGTTTATATCCCAAATATAGCCTAAAAACACCGAAAAATCGAGTTTTTTGGGTCTCAGAAGCGATCTGTACATGTTTACACTGTGCTAGAGAAATGTCAATTTTCAGGCAAAAAAAATGCTAAAACACGTTTTTTTGGCCCAAAAAGTCGATTTGTGCATGCATCTTCGATACCCGTTTATATCCCAAATTTAGCCTAAAAACACCGAAAAATCGAGTTTTGGGGGTATCAGAAGCGATTTGTACTGTGCTAGAAAAAATTCTATTTTCAGGCCAAAAAAATGCTAAAACACGTTTTTTTGGCCCAAAAAGTTGATTTTTGCATGCATCTTCGATACCCGCTTATATCCCAAATTTAGCCTAAAAACACCGAAAAATCGAGTTTTTTGGGTCTCAGAAGCGATTTGTACATGTCTACACTGTTCTAGAAAAATTTCAAGTTTCAGGCAAAAAAAATGCTAAAACACGTTTTTTTGGCCCAAAAAGTCGATTTGTGAATGCATCTTCGATACCCGTTTATATCCCAAATTTGGCCTAAAAACACCAAAAAATCGATTTTTTTGGGTCTCAGAAGCGATTTGTACTGTGCGAGAAAATTTTCAATTTTCAGGCAAAAAAAATGCTAAAACACGTTTTTTTGGCCCAAAAAGTCGATTTGTGCATGCATCTTCGATACCCGTTTATATCCCAAATTTAGCCTAAAAACACCGAAAAATCGAGTTTTTTGGGTCTCAGAAGCGATTTGTACATGTCTACACTGTTCTACAAAAATTTCAATTTTCAGACAAAAAAAATGCTAAAACACGTTTTTTTGGCCCAAAAAGTCGATTTGTGCATGCATCTTCGATGCCCGTTTATATCCCAAATTTAGCCTAAAAACACCGAAAAATCGAGTTTTTTGGGTCTCACAAGCGATTTGTACATGTCTACACTGTTCTAGAAAAATTTCAATTTTCAGGCAAAAAAAATGCTAAAACACGTTTTTTTGGTCCAAAAAGTCGATTTGTGCATGCATCTTCGATACCCGTTTATATCCCAAATTTAGCCTAAAAACACCGAAAAATCGAGTTTTTTTGGGTCTCAGAAGCGATTTGTACATGTTTTCACTGTGCTAGAAAAATTTCATTTTTCAGGCAAAAAAATGCTAAAACACGTTTTTTTTGCCCAAAAAGTCGATTTGTGCATGCATCTTCGATACCCGTTTATATCCCAAATTTAGCCTAAAAACACCGAAAAATCGAGTTTTTTGGGTCTCAGAAGCGATTTGTACATGTCTACACTGTTTTAGAAAACTTCAATTTTCAGGCAAAAAAATGCTAAAACACGTTTTTTTGGCCCAAGAAGTCGATTTGTGCATGCATCTTCGATACCAGTTTACATCCCAAATTTAGCCTAAAAACACCGAAAAATCGAGTTTTTTGGGTCTCAGAAGCGATTTGTACATGTTTACACTGCTAGAAAAATTTCAATTTTCAGGCAAACAAAATGCTAAAACACGTTTTTTTGGCCCAAAAAGTCGATTTGTGCATGCATCTGTGATACCCGTTTATATCCCAAATTTAGCCTAAATACACCGAAAAATCGAGTTTTTTTGGTCACAGAAGCGATTTGTACTGTGCTAGAAAAAAATCAATTTTCAGGCAAATAAAATGCTAAAACACGTTTTTTTGGCCCAAAAAGTCGATTTGTGCATGCATCTTCGGTACCCGTTTATATCCCAAATTTAACCGAAAAACACCGAAAAATCGAGTTTTTTGGGTCTCAGAAGCGATTTGTACATGTCTACACTGTGCTAGAAAAAATTCAATTTTCAGTCAAAAAAAATGTTAAAACACGTTTTTTAGGCCCAAAAAGTCGATTTGTGCATGCATCTTCGATACCCGTTTATATCCCAAATTTAGCCTAAAAACACCGAAAAATCGAGTTTTTTGGGTCTCAGAAGCGATTTGTACTGTGCTTGAAAAAAATCAATTTTCAGGCAAAAAACATGCTAAAACACGTTTTTTTGGCCCAAAAAGTCGATTTGTGCATGCATCTTCGATACCCGTTTATATCCCAAATTTAGCCTAAAAACACCGAAAAATCGAGTTTTTGGGTCTCAGAAGCGATTTGTACATGTCTACACTGTTCTAGAAAAAAATCAATTTTCAGGCAAAAAAAATGCTAAAACACGTTTTTTGGGCCCAAAAAGTCGATTTGTGCATGCATCTTCGATACCCGTTTATATCCCAAATTTAGCCTAAAAACACCGAAAAATCGAGTTTTTTTGGGTCTCAGAAGCGATTTGTACATGTCTACACTGTTTTAGAAAACTTCAATTTCAGGCAAAAAAATTCTAAAACACGTTTTTTTGGCCGAAGAAGTCGATTTGTGCATGCATCTTCGATACCAGTTTATATCCCAAATTTAGCCTAAAAACACCGAAAAATCGAGTTTTTTGGGTCTCAGAAGCGATTTGTAAATGTTTACACTGCTAGAAAAATTTCAATTTTCAGGCAAACAAAATGCTAAAACACGTTTTTTTGGCCCAAAAAGTCGATTTGTGCATGCATCTGTGATACCCGTTTATATCCCAAATTTAGCCTAAATACACCGAAAAATCGAGTTTTTTTGGTCACAGAAGCGATTTGTACTGTGCTAGAAAAAAATCAATTTTCAGGCAAAAAAAATGCTAAAACACGTTTTTTTGGCCCAAAAAGTCGATTTGTGCATGCATCTTCGACACCCGTTTATATCCCAAATTTAGCCGAAAAACACCGAAAAAACGAGTTTTTTGGGTCTCAGAAGCGATTTGTACATGTCTATACTGTGCTAGAAAAATTTCAATTTTCAGGCAAAAAAAATGCTAAAACACGTTTTTTAGGCCCAAAAAGTCGATTTGTGCATGCATCTTCGATACCCGTTTATATCCCAAATTTAGCCTAAAAACACCGAAAAATCGATTTTTTTGGGTCTCAGAAGCGATTTGTACTGTGCTTGAAAAAATTCAATTTTCAGGCAAAAAACATGCTAAAACACGTTTTTTTGGCCCAAAAAGTCGATTTGTGCATGCATCTTCGATACCCGTTTATATCACAAATTTAGCCTAAAAACACCGAAAAATCGAGTTTTTGGGTCTCAGAAGCGATTTGTACATGTCTACACTGTTCTAGAAAAAAATCAATTTTCAGGCAAAAAAAATGCTAAAACACGTTTTTTTGGCCCAAAAAGTCGATTTGTGCATGCATCTCCGATACCCGTTTATATCCCAAATTTAGCCAAAAAACACAGAAAAATCGAGTTTTTTGGGTCTCAAAAGCGATTTGTACATGTCTACACTGTTCTAGAAAAAAATCAATTTTCAGGCAAAAAAAATGCTAAAACACGATTTTTGGGCCCAAAAAGTCGATTTGTGCATGCATCTTCGATACCCGTTTATATCCCAAATTTAGCCTAAAAACACCGAAAAATCGAGTTTTTTTTGGGTCACAGAAGCGATTTGTACTGTGCTTGAAAAATTTCAATTTCAGGCAAAAAAAATGCTAAAACACGTTTTTTTGGCCCAAAAAGTCGATTTGTGCATGTTTACACTGTGCTAGAAAAATTTCAATTTTCAGGCAAAAAAAATGCTAAAACACGTTTTTTTGGCCCAAAAAGTCGATTTGTGCATGCATCTTCGATACCCGTTTATATCCCAAATTTAGCCTAAAAACACCGAAAAATCGAGTTTTTTGGGTCTCAGAAGCGATTTGTACTGTGCTAGAAAAATTTCAATTTTCAGGCAAAAAAAATGCTAAAACACGTTTTTTTGACTCAAAAAGTCGATTTGTGCATGCATCTTTGATACCCGTTTATATCCCAAATTTAGCCTAAAAACACCGAAAAATCGAGTTTTTTGGGTCTTAGAAGCGATTTGAACATGTTTACACTGTGCTAGAAAAATGTCAATTTTCAGGCAAAAAAAATGCTAAAACATGTTTTTTGGGCCCAAAAAGTCGATTTGTGCATGCATCTTCGATACCCGTTTATATCCCAAATTTAGCCTAAAAACACCGAAACATCGAGTTTTTTGGGTCTCAGAAGCGATTTGTACTGTGCTAGAATTTTTTTAATTTTCAGGCAAAAAAAATGCTAAAACACGTTTTTGGGCCCAAAAAGTCGATTTGTGCATGCATCTTCGATACCCGTTTTATCCCAAATTTAGCCTAAAAACACCGAAAAATCGAGTTTTTTGGGTCTCAGAAGCGATTTGTACATGTCTACACTGTTCTAGAAAAAAATCAATTTTCAGGCATAAAAAATGCTAAAACACGTTTTTTTGGCCCAAAAAGTCGATTTGTGCATGCATCTTCGATACCCGTTTATATCCCAAATTTAGCCTAAAAACACCGAAAAATCGAGTTTTTTGGGTCTCAGAAGCGATTTGTACATGTTTACACTGTGCTAGAAAAATTTCAATTTTCAGGCAAAAAAAATGCTAAAACACGTTTTTTTGGCCCAAAAAGTCGATTTGTGCATGCATCTTCGATACCCGTTTATATCCCAAATTTAGCCTAAAAACACCGAAAAATCGAGTTTTTTGGGTCTCAGAAGCGATTTGTACTGTGCTAGAAAAATTTCAATTTTCAGGCAAAAAAAATGCTAAAACACGTTTTTTTGACTCAAAAAGTCGATTTGTGCATGCATCTTTGATACCCGTTTATATCCCAAATTTAGCCTAAAAACACCGAAAAATCGAGTTTTTTGGGTCTCAGAAGCGATTTGAACATGTTTACACTGTGCTAGAAAAATGTCAATTTTCAGGCAAAAAAAATGATAAAACACGTTTTTTGGGCCCAAAAAGTCGATTTGTGCATGCATTTTCGATACCCGTTTATATCCCAAATTTAGCCTAAAAACACCGAAAAATCGAGTTTTTTGGGTCTCAGAAGCGATTTGTACATGTCTACACTGTTCTAGAAAAAAATCAATTTTCAGGCAAAAAAAATGCTAAAACACGTTTTTTGGGCCCAAAAAGTCGATTTGTGCATGCATCTTCGATACCCGTTTATATCCCAAATTTAGCCTAAAAACACCGAAAAATCGAGTTTTTTGGTTCTCAGAAGCGATTTGTACATGTGTACACTGTTCTAGAAAAAAATCAATTTTCAGGCAAAAAAAATGCTAAAACACGTTTTTTTGACTCAAAAAGTCGATTTGTGCATGCATCTTTGATACCCGTTTATATCCAAAATTTAGCCTAAAAACACCGAAAAATCGAGTTTTTTGGGTCTCAGAAGCAATTTGTACTGTGCTAGAAAAAAATCAATTTTCAGGCAAAAAAATGCTAAATGACGTTTTTTGGGCCCAAAAAGTCGATTTGTGCATGCATCTTTGATACCCGTTTATATCCCAAATTTAGCCTAAAAACACCGAAAAATCGAGTTTTTTGGGTCTCAGAAGTGATTTGAACATGTTTACACTGTGCTAGAAAAATATCAATTTTCAGGCAAAAAAAATGATAAAACACGTTTTTTGGGCCCAAAAAGTCGATTTGTGCATGCATTTTCGATACCCGTTTATATCCCAAATTTAGCCTAAAAACACCGAAAAATCGAGTTTTTTGGGTCTCAGAAGCGATTTGTACATGTCTACACTGTTCTAGAAAAAAAATCAATTTTCAGGCAAAAAAAATGCTAAAACACGTTTTTTGGGCCCAAAAAGTCGATTTGTGCATGCATCTTCGATACCCGTTTATATCCCAAATTTAGCCTAAAAACACCGAAAAATCGAGTTTTTTGGTTCTCAGAAGCGATTTGTACATGTGTACACTGTTCTAGAAAAAAATCAATTTTCAGGCAAAAAAAATGCTAAAACACGTTTTTTTGACTCAAAAAGTCGATTTGTGCATGCATCTTTGATACCCGTTTATATCCAAAATTTAGCCTAAAAACACCGAAAAATCGAGTTTTTGGGGTCTCAGAAGCAATTTGTACTGTGCTAGAAAAAATTCAATTTTCAGGCAAAAAAATGCTGAATGACGTTTTTTGGGCCCAAAAAGTCGATTTGTGCATGCATCTTCGATACCCGTTTTATCCCAAATTTAGCCTAAAAACACCGAAAAATCGAGTTTTTTGGGTCTCAGAAGCGATTTGTACTGTGCTAGAAAAATTTCAATTTTCAGGCAAAAAAAATGCTAAAACACGTTTTTTTGGCCCAAAAAGTCGATTTGTGCATAAATCTTCGATACCCGCTTATACCCCTAATTTAGCCTAAAAACACCGAAAAATCGAGTTTTTTGGGTCTCAGAAGCGATTTGTACATGTCTACACTGTTCTAGAAAAAAATCAATTTTCAGGCAAAAAAAATGCTAAAACACGTTTTTTTGGCCCAAAAAGTCGATTTGTGCATGCATCTTCGATACCCGTTTATATCCCAAATTTAGCCTAAAAACACCGAAAAATCGAGTTTTTTGGGTCTCAGAAGCGATTTGTACATGTCTACACTGTTCTAGAAAAAAATCAATTTTCAGGCAAAAAAAATGCTAAAACACGTTTTTTTGGCCCAAAAAGTCGATTTGTGCATGCATCTTCGATACCCGTTTATATCCCAAATTCAGCCTAAAAACACCGAAAAATCGAGTTTTTTGGGTCTCAGAAGCGATTTGTACATGTTTACACTATGCTAGAAAAATTTCAATTTTCAGGCAAAAAAAATGCTAAAACACGTTTTTTGGGCCCAAAAAGTCGATTTGTGCATGCATCTTCGATACCCGTTTATATCCCAAATTTAGCCTAAGAACACCGAAAAATCGAGTTTTTTGGGTCTCAGAAGCGATTTGTACATGTCTACACTGTTCTAGAAAAAAATCAATTTTCAGGCAAAAAAAATGCTAAAACACGATTTTTGGGCCCAAAAAGTCGATTTGTGCATGCATCTTCGATACCCGTTTATATCCCAAATTTAGCCTAAAAACACCGAAAAATCGAGTTTTTTTTGGGTCACAGAAGCGATTTGTTCTGTGCTTGAAAAATTTCAATTTCAGGCAAATAAAATGCTAAAACACGTTTTTTTGGCCCAAAAAGTCGATTTGTGCATGCATCTTCGATACCCGTTTATATCCCAAATTTAGCCTAAAAACACAGAAAAATCGAGTTTTTTGGGTCTCAGAAGCGATTTGTACTGTGCTAGAAAAATTTCAATTTTCAGGCAAAAAAAATGCTAAAACACGTTTTTTTGACTCAAAAAGTCGATTTGTGCATGCATCTTTGATACCCGTTTATATCCCAAATATAGTCTAAAAACACCGAAAAATCGAGTTTTTTGGGTCTCAGAAGCGATTTGTACATGTTTACACTGTGCTAGAGAAATGTCAATTTTCAGGCAAAAAAAATGATAAAACACGTTTTTTGGGCCCAAAGTGTCGATTTGTGCATGCATTTTCGATACCCGTTTATATCCCAAATTTAGCCTAAAAACACCGAAAAATCGAGTTTTTTGGGTCTCAGAAGCGATTTGTACATGTCTACACTGTTCTAGAAAAAAATCAATTTTCAGGCAAAAAAAATGCTAAAACACGTTTTTTGGGCCCAAAAAGTCGATTTGTGCATGCATCTTCGATACCCGTTTATATCCCAAATTTAGCCTAAAAACACAGAAACATCGAGTTTTTTGGGTCTCAGAAGCGATTTGTACTGTGCTAGAATTTTTTTAATTTTCAGGCAAAAAAAATGCTAAAACACGTTTTTGGGCCCAAAAAGTCGATTTGTGCATGCATCTTCGATACCCGTTTTATCCCAAATTTAGCCTAAAAACACCGAAAAATCGAGTTTTTTGGGTCTCAGAAGCGATTTGTACATGTCTACACTGTTCTAGAAAAATTTCAATTTTCAGGCAAAAAAAATGCTAAAACACGTTTTTTTGGCCCAAAAAGTCGATTTGTGCATGCATCTTCGATACCCGTTTATATCCCAAATTTAGCCTAAAAACATCGAAAAATCGAGTTTTTTGGGTCTCAGAAGCGATTTGTACATGTCTACACTGTGCAAGAAAAATTTCAATTTTCAGGCAAAAAAAATGCTGAAACACGTTTTTTGGGCCCAAAAAGTCGATTTGTGCATGCATCTTCGATACCCGTTTATATCCCAAATTTAGCCTAAAAACACCGAAAAATCGAGTTTTTTGGGTCTAAGAAGCGATTTGTACTGTGCTAGAAAAATTTCAATTTTCAGGCAAAAAAAATGCTAAAACACGTTTTTTGGGCCAAAAAAGTCGATTTGTGCATGCATCTTCGATACCCGATTATATCCCAAATTTAGCCTAAAAACACCGAAAAATCGAGTTTTTTGGTTCTCAGAAGCGATTTGTACATGTGTACACTGTTCTAGAAAAAATTCAATTTTCAGGCAAAAAAAATGCTAAAACACGTTTTTTTGACTCAAAAAGTCGATTTGTGCATGCATCTTTGATATCCGTTTATATCCAAAATTTAGCCTAAAAACACCGAAAAATCGAGTTTTTTGGGTCTCAGAAGCAATTTGTACTGTGCTAGAAAAAAATCAATTTTCAGGTAAAAAAATGCTAAAACACGTTTTTTGGGCCCAAAAAGTCGATTTGTGCATGCATCTTCGATACCCGTTTTATCCCAAATTTAGCCTAAAAACACCGAAAAATCGAGTTTTTTTGGTCTCAGAAGCGATTTGTACATGTCTACACTATGCTAGAAAAATTTCAATTTTCAGGCAAAAAAAATGTTAAAACACGTTTTTTGGGCCCAAAAAGTCGATTTGTGCATGCATCTTCGATACCCGTTTATATCCCAAATTTAGCCTAAAAACACCGAAAAATCGAGTTTTTTGAGTCTCAGAAGCGATTTGTACATGTCTACACTATGCTAGAAAAATTTCAATTTTCAGGCAAAAAAAATGTTAAAACACGTTTTTTGGGCCCAAAAAGTCGATTTGTGCATGCATCTTCGATACCCGTTTATATCCCAAATTTAGCCTAAAAACACCGAAAAATCGAGTTTTTTGAGTCCCAGAAGCGATTTGTACTGTGCTAGAAAAATTTCAATTTTCAGGCAAAAAAAATGCTAAAACACGTTTTTTTGGCCCAAAAAGTCGATTTGTGCATGCATCTTCGATACCCGTTTATACTCCTAATTTAGCCTAAAAACACTTTAAAATCGAGTTTTTTGGGTCTCAGAAGCGATTTGTACATGTCTACACTGTTCTAGAAAAAAAAAAAATTTCAGGCAAAAAAAATGCTAAAACACGTTTTTTTGGCCCAAAAAGTCGATTTGTGCATGCATCTTCGATACCCGTTTATATCCCAAATTTAGCCACAAAACACCGAAAAATCGAGTTTTTTGGGTCTCAGAAGCGATTTGTACATGTCTACACTGTTCTAGAAAAAAATCAATTTTCAGGCAAAAGAAATGCTAAAACACGTTTTTTTGGCCCAAAAAGTCGATTTGTGCATGCATCTTCGATACCCGTTTATATCCCAAATTTAGCCTAAAAACACCGAAAAATCGAATTTTTGGGTCTCAGAAGCGATTTGTACTGTGCTTGAAAAATATCAATTTTCAGGCAAAAAAAATGCTAAAACTCGTTTTTTGGGCCCAAAAAGTCGATTTGTGCATGCATCTTCGATACCCGTTTATATCCCAAATTTAGCCTAAAAACACCGAAACATCGAGTTTTTTGGGTCTCAGAAGCGATTTGTACTGTGCTAGAATTTTTTTAATTTTCAGGCAAAAAAAATGCTAAAACACGTTTTTGGGCCCAAAAAGTCGATTTGTGCATGCATCTTCGATACCCGTTTTATCCCAAATTTAGCCTAAAAACACCGAAAAATCGAGTTTTTTGGGTCTCAGAAGTGATTTGAACATGTTTACACTGTGCTAGAAAAATATCAATTTTCAGGCAAAAAAAATGATAAAACACGTTTTTTGGGCCCAAAAAGTCGATTTGTGCATGCATTTTCGATACCCGTTTATATCCCAAATTTAGCCTAAAAACACCGAAAAATCGAGTTTTTTGGGTCTCAGAAGCGATTTGTACATGTCTACACTGTTCTAGAAAAAAATCAATTTTCAGGCAAAAAAAATGCTAAAACACGTTTTTTGGGCCCAAAAAGTCGATTTGTGCATGCATCTTCGATACCCGTTTATATCCCAAATTTAGCCTAAAAACACCGAAAAATCGAGTTTTTTGGTTCTCAGAAGCGATTTGTACATGTGTACACTGTTCTAGAAAAAATTCAATTTTCAGGCAAAAAAAATGCTAAAACACGTTTTTTTGACTCAAAAAGTCGATTTGTGCATGCATCTTTGATACCCGTTTATATCCAAAATTTAGCCTAAAAACACCGAAAAATCGAGTTTTTGGGGTCTCAGAAGCAATTTGTACTGTGCTAGAAAAAATTCAATTTTCAGGCAAAAAAATGCTAAATGACGTTTTTTGGGCCCAAAAAGTCGATTTGTGCATGCATCTTCGATACCCGTTTTATCCCAAATTTAGCCTAAAAACACCGAAAAATCGAGTTTTTTGGGTCTCAGAAGCGATTTGTACTGTGCTAGAAAAATTTCAATTTTCAGGCAAAAAAAATGCTAAAACACGTTTTTTTGGCCCAAAAAGTCGATTTGTGCATAAATCTTCGATACCCGCTTATACCCCTAATTTAGCCTAAAAACACCGAAAAATCGAGTTTTTTGGGTCTCAGAAGCGATTTGTACATGTCTACACTGTTCTAGAAAAAAATCAATTTTCAGGCAAAAAAAATGCTAAAACACGTTTTTTTGGCCCAAAAAGTCGATTTGTGCATGCATCTTCGATACCCGTTTATATCCCAAATTTAGCCTAAAAACACCGAAAAATCGAGTTTT
Organism: Petrolisthes manimaculis; assembly: GCA_034508575.1. Lineage (NCBI taxonomy): Eukaryota > Metazoa > Arthropoda > Malacostraca > Decapoda > Porcellanidae > Petrolisthes > Petrolisthes manimaculis. The sequence continues at coordinate 2,092,677 of JAWZYT010000013.1, forward strand.
TTGGGTCTCAGAAGCGATTTGTACATGTCTACACTGTTCTAGAAAAAAATCAATTTTCAGGCAAAAAAAATGCTAAAACACGTTTTTTGGGCCAAAAAAGTCGATTTGTGCATGCATCTTCGATACCCGATTATATCCCAAATTTAGCCTAAAAACACCGAAAAATCGAGTTTTTTGGTTCTCAGAAGCGATTTGTACATGTGTACACTGTTCTAGAAAAAAATCAATTTTCAGGCAAAAAAAATGCTAAAACACGTTTTTTTGACTCAAAAAGTCGATTTGTGCATGCATCTTTGATATCCGTTTATATCCAAAATTTAGCCTAAAAACACCGAAAAATCGAGTTTTTTGGGTCTCAGAAGCAATTTGTACTGTGCTAGAAAAAAATCAATTTTCAGGTAAAAAAATGCTAAAACACGTTTTTTGGGCCCAAAAAGTCGATTTGTGCATGCATCTTCGATACCCGTTTTATCCCAAATTTAGCCTAAAAACACCGAAAAATCGAGTTTTTTTGGTCTCAGAAGCGATTTGTACATGTCTACACTATGCTAGAAAAATTTCAATTTTCAGGCAAAAAAAATGTTAAAACACGTTTTTTGGGCCCAAAAAGTCGATTTGTGCATGCATCTTCGATACCCGTTTATATCCCAAATTTAGCCTAAAAACACCGAAAAATCGAGTTTTTTGAGTCTCAGAAGCGATTTGTACATGTCTACACTATGCTAGAAAAATTTCAATTTTCAGGCAAAAAAAATGTTAAAACACGTTTTTTGGGCCCAAAAAGTCGATTTGTGCATGCATCTTCGATACCCGTTTATATCCCAAATTTAGCCTAAAAACACCGAAAAATCGAGTTTTTTGAGTCCCAGAAGCGATTTGTACTGTGCTAGAAAAATTTCAATTTTCAGGCAAAAAAAATGCTAAAACACGTTTTTTTGGCCCAAAAAGTCGATTTGTGCATGCATCTTCGATACCCGTTTATACCCCTAATTTAGCCTAAAAACACTTTAAAATCGAGTTTTTTGGGTCTCAGAAGCGATTTGTACATGTCTACACTGTTCTAGAAAAAAAAAAAAATTCAGGCAAAAAAAATGCTAAAACACGTTTTTTTGGCCCAAAAAGTCGATTTGTGCATGCATCTTCGATACCCGTTTATATCCCAAATTTAGCCACAAAACACCGAAAAATCGAGTTTTTTGGGTCTCAGCAGCGATTTGTACATGTCTACACTGTTCTAGAAAAAAATCAATTTTCAGGCAAAAAAAATGCTAAAACACGTTTTTTTGGCCCAAAAAGTCGATTTGTGCATGCATCTTCGATACCCGTTTATATCCCAAATTTAGCCTAAAAACACCGAAAAATCGAATTTTTGGGTCTCAGAAGCGATTTGTACTGTGCTTGAAAAATATCAATTTTCAGGCAAAAAAAATGCTAAAATACGTTTTTTTGGCCCAAAAAGTCGATTTGTGCATGCATCTTTGATACCCGTTTATATCCCAAATATAGTCTAAAAACACCGAAAAATCGAGTTTTTTGGGTCTCAGAAGCGATTTGTACATGTTTACACTGTGCTAGAGAAATGTCAATTTTCAGGCAAAAAAAATGATAAAACACGTTTTTTGGGCCCAAAAAGTCGATTTGTGCATGCATTTTCGATACCCGTTTATATCCCAAATTTAGCCTAAAAACACCGAAAAATCGAGTTTTTTGGGTCTCAGAAGCGATTTGTACATGTCTACACTGTTCTAGAAAAAAATCAATTTTCAGGCAAAAAAAATGCTAAAACACGTTTTTTGGGCCCAAAAAGTCGATTTGTGCATGCATCTTCGATACCCGTTTATATCCCAAATTTAGCCTAAAAACACCGAAACATCGAGTTTTTTGGGTCTCAGAAGCGATTTGTACTGTGCTAGAATTTTTTTAATTTTCAGGCAAAAAAAATGCTAAAACACGTTTTTGGGCCCAAAAAGTCGATTTGTGCATGCATCTTCGATACCCGTTTTATCCCAAATTTAGCCTAAAAACACCGAAAAATCGAGTTTTTTGGGTCTCAGAAGCGATTTGTACATGTCTACACTGTTCTAGAAAAATTTCAATTTTCAGGCAAAAAAAATGCTAAAACACGTTTTTTTGGCCCAAAAAGTCGATTTGTGCATGCATCTTCGATACCCGTTTATATCCCAAATTTAGCCTAAAAACACCGAAAAATCGAATTTTTGGGTCTCAGAAGCGATTTGTACTGTGCTTGAAAAATATCAATTTTCAGGCAAAAAAAATGCTAAAATACGTTTTTTTGGCCCAAAAAGTCGATTTGTGCATGCATCTTTGATACCCGTTTATATCCCAAATATAGTCTAAAAACACCGAAAAATCGAGTTTTTTGGGTCTCAGAAGCGATTTGTACATGTTTACACTGTGCTAGAGAAATGTCAATTTTCAGGCAAAAAAATTGATAAAACACGTTTTTTTGGCCCAAAAAGTCGATTTGTGCATGCATTTTCGATACCCGTTTATATCCCAAATTTAGCCTAAAAACACCGAAAAATCGAGTTTTTTGGGTCTCAGAAGCGATTTGTACATGTCTACACTGTTCTAGAAAAAAATCAATTTTCAGGCAAAAAAAATGCTAAAACACGTTTTTTGGGCCCAAAAAGTCGATTTGTGCATGCATCTTCGATACCCGTTTATATCCCAAATTTAGCCTAAAAACACCGAAACATCGAGTTTTTTGGGTCTCAGAAGCGATTTGTACTGTGCTAGAATTTTTTTAATTTTCAGGCAAAAAAAATGCTAAAACACGTTTTTGGGCCCAAAAAGTCGATTTGTGCATGCATCTTCGATACCCGTTTTATCCCAAATTTAGCCTAAAAACACCGAAAAATCGAGTTTTTTGGGTCTCAGAAGCGATTTGTACATGTCTACACTGTTCTAGAAAAATTTCAATTTTCAGGCAAAAAAAATGCTGAAACACGTTTTTTGGGCCCAAAAAGTCGATTTGTGCATGTATCTTCGATACCCGTTTATATCCCAAATTTAGCCTAAAAACACCGAAAAATCGAGTTTTTTGGGTCTAAGAAGCGATTTGTACTGTGCTAGAAAAAATTCAATTTTCAGGCAAAAAAAATGCTAAAACACGTTTTTTGGGCCCAAAAAGTCGATTTGTGCATGCATCTTCGATACCCGTTTATATCCCAAATTTAGCCTAAAAACACCGAAAAATCGAGTTTTTTGGGTCTAAGAAGCGATTTGTACTGTGCTAGAAAAAATTCAATTTTCAGGCAAAAAAAATGCTAAAACACGTTTTTTGGGCCCAAAAAGTCGATTTGTGCATGCATCTTCGATACCCGTTTATATCCCAAATTTAGCCTAAAAACACCGAAAAATCGAGTTTTTTGGGTCTAAGAAGCGATTTGTACTGTGCTAGAAAAATTTCAACTTTCAGGCAAAAAAAATGCTAAAACACGTTTTTTGGGCCCAAAAAGTCGATTTGTGCATGCATCTTCGATACCCGATTATATCCCAAATTTAGCCTAAAAACACCGAAAAATCGAGTTTTCTGGTTCTCAGAAGCGATTTGTACATGTGTACACTGTTCTAGAAAAAATTCAATTTTCAGGCAAAAAAAATGCTAAAACACGTTTTTTTGACTCAAAAAGTCGATTTGTGCATGCATCTTTGATACCCGTTTATATCCAAAATTTAGCCTAAAAACACCGAAAAATCGAGTTTTTGGGGTCTCAGAAGCAATTTGTACTGTGCTAGAAAAAAATCAATTTTCAGGCAAAAAAATGCTAAAACACGTTTTTTGGGCCCAAAAAGTCGATTTGTGCATGCATCTTCGATACCCGTTTTATCCCAAATTTAGCCTAAAAACACCGAAAAATCGAGTTTTTTGGGTCTCAGAAGCGATTTGTACATGTCTACACTATGCTAGAAAAATTTCAATTTTCAGGCAAAAAAAATGTTAAAACACGTTTTTTGGGCCCAAAAAGTCGATTTGTGCATGCATCTTCGACACCCGTTTATATCCCAAATTTAGCCTAAAACACCGAAAAATCGAGTTTTTTGAGTCTCAGAAGCGATTTGTACATGTCTACACTATGCTAGAAAAATTTCAATTTTCAGGCAAAAAAAATGTTAAAACACGTTTTTTGGGCCCAAAAAGTCGATTTGTGCATGCATCTTCGATACCCGTTTATATCCCAAATTTAGCCTAAAAACACCGAAAAATCGAGTTTTTTGAGTCCCAGAAGCGATTTGTACTGTGCTAGAAAAATTTCAATTTTCAGGCAAAAAAAATGCTAAAACACGTTTTTTTGGCCCAAAAAGTCGATTTGTGCATGCATCTTCGATACCCGTTTATACCCCTAATTTAGCCTAAAAACACCGAAAAATCGAGTTTTTTGGGTCTCAGAAGCGATTTGTACATGTCTACACTGTTCTAGAAAAAAATAAATTTTCAGGCAAAAAAAATGCTAAAACACGTTTTTTTGGCCCAAAAAGTCGATTTGTGCATGCATCTTCGATACCCGTTTATATCCCAAATTTAGCCACAAAACACCGAAAAATCGAGTTTTTTGGGTCTCAGAAGCGATTTGTACATGTCTACACTGTTCTAGAAAAAAATCAATTTTCAGGCAAAAAAAATGCTAAAACACGTTTTTTTGGCCCAAAAAGTCGATTTGTGCATGCATCTTCGATACCCGTTTATATCCCAAATTTAGCCTAAAAACACCGAAAAATCGAATTTTTGGGTCTCAGAAGCGATTTGTACTGTGCTTGAAAAATATCAATTTTCAGGCAAAAAAATGCTAAAATACGTTTTTTTGGCCCAAAAAGTCGATTTGTGCATGCATCTTCGATACCCGTTTATATCCCAAATTTAGCCTAAAAACATCGAAAAATCGAGTTTTTTGGGTCTCAAAAGCGATTTGAACATGTTTACACTGTGCTAGAAAAATTTCAATTTTCAGGCAAAAAAAATGCTAAAACACGTTTTTTTGGCCCAAAAAGTCGATTTGTGCATGCATCTTCGATACCCGTTTATATCCCAAATTTAGCCTAAAAACACCGAAAAATCGAGTATTTTGGGTCTCAGAAGCGATTTGTACATGTCTACACTGTTCTAGAAAAAAAACAATTTTCAGGCAAAAAAAATGCTAAAACACGTTTTTTTGGCCCAAAAAGTCGATTTGTGCATGCATCTTCGATACCCGTTTATATCCCAAATTTAGCCTAAAAACACCGAAAAATCGAGTTTTTTGGGTCTCAGAAGCGATTTGTACATGTTTACACTATGCTAGAAAAATTTCAATTTTCAGGCAAAAAAATTGCTAAAACACGTATTTTGGGCCCAAAAAGTCGATTTGTGCATGCATCTTCGATACCCGTTTATATCCCAAATTTAGCCTAAGAACACCGAAAAATCGAGTTTTTTGGGTCTCAGAAGCGATTTGTACATGTCTACACTGTTCTAGAAAAAAATCAATTTTCAGGCAAAAAAAATGCTAAAACACGTTTTTTTGGCCCAAAAAGTCGATTTGTGCATGCATCTTCGATACCCGTTTATATCCCAAATTTAGCCAAAAAACACCGAAAAATCGAGTTTTTTGGGTCTCAGAAGCGATTTGTACTGTGCTTGAAAAAATTCAATTTTCAGGCAAAAAAAATGCTAAAACACATTTTTTTGGCCCAAAAAGTCGATTTGTGCATGCATCTTCGATACCCGTTTATATCCCAAATATAGTCTAAAAACACCGAAAAATCGAGTTTTTTGGGTCTCAGAAGCGATTTGTACATGTTTACACTGTGCTAGAGAAATGTCAATTTTCAGGTAAAAAAAATGCTAAAACACGTTTTTTTGGCCCAAAAAGTCGATTTGTGCATGCATCTTCGATACCCGTTTATATCCCAAATTTAGCCTAATAACACCGAAAAATCGAGTTTTTTGGGTCTCAGAAGCGATTTGTACATGTCTACACTGTTCTAGAAAAATTTCAATTTTCAGGCAAAAAAATGCTAAAACACGTTTTTTTGGCCCAAAAAGTCGATTATTGCATGCATCTTCGATACCCGCTTATATCCCAAATTTAGCCTAAAAACACCGAAAAATCGAGTTTTTTGGGTCTCAGAAGCGATTTGTACATGTCTACACTGTTCTAGAAAAATTTCAATTTTCAGGCAAAAAAAATGCTAAAACACGTTTTTTTGGCCCAAAAAGTCGATTTGTGCATGCATCTTCGATACCCGTTTATATCCCAAATTTGGCCTAAAAACACCAACAAATCGAATTTTTTGGGTCTCAGAAGCGATTTGTACTGTGCTAGAAAAATTTCAATTTTCAGGCAAAAAAAATGCTAAAACACGTTTTTTTGGCCCAAAAAGTCGATTTGTGCATGCATCTTCGATACCCGTTTATATCCCAAATTTAGCCTAAAAACACCGAAAAATCGAGTTTTTTGGGTCTCAGAAGCGATTTGAACATGTTTACACTGTGCTAGAAAAACGTCAATTTTCAGGCAAAAAAAATGATAAAACACGTTTTTTTGGCCCAAAAAGTCGATTTGTGCATGCATCTTCGATACCCGTTTATATCCCAAATTTAGCCTAAAAACATCGAAAAATCGAGTTTTTTGGGTCTCAAAAGCGATTTGAGCATGTTTACACTGTGCTAGAAAAATTTCAATTTTCAGGCAAAAAAAATGCTAAAACACGTTTTTTTGGCCCAAAAAGTCGATTTGTGCATGCATCTTCGATACCCGTTTATATCCCAAATTTAGCCTAAAAACACCGAAAAATCGAGTATTTTGGGTCTCAGAAGCGATTTGTACATGTCTACACTGTTCTAGAAAAAAATCAATTTTCAGGCAAAAAAAATGCTAAAACACGTTTTTTTGGCCCAAAAAGTCGATTTGTGCATGCATCTTCGATACCCGTTTATATCCCAAATTTAGCCTAAAAACACCGAAAAATCGAGTTTTTTGGGTCTCAGAAGCGATTTGTACATGTTTACACTATGCTAGAAAAATTTCAATTTTCAGGCAAAAAAATTGCTAAAACACGTATTTTGGGCCCAAAAAGTCGATTTGTGCATGCATCTTCGATACCCGTTTATATCCCAAATTTAGCCTAAGAACACCGAAAAATCGAGTTTTTTGGGTCTCAGAAGCGATTTGTACATGTCTACACTGTTCTAGAAAAAAATCAATTTTCAGGCAAAAAAAATGCTAAAACACGTTTTTTTGGCCCAAAAAGTCGATTTGTGCATGCATCTTCGATACCCGTTTATATCCCAAATTTAGCCAAAAAACACCGAAAAATCGAGTTTTTTGGGTCTCAGAAGCGATTTGTACTGTGCTTGAAAAAATTCAATTTTCAGGCAAAAAAAATGCTAAAACACATTTTTTTGGCCCAAAAAGTCGATTTGTGCATGCATCTTCGATACCCGTTTATATCCCAAATATAGTCTAAAAACACCGAAAAATCGAGTTTTTTGGGTCTCAGAAGCGATTTGTACATGTTTACACTGTGCTAGAGAAATGTCAATTTTCAGGTAAAAAAAATGCTAAAACACGTTTTTTTGGCCCAAAAAGTCGATTTGTGCATGCATCTTCGATACCCGTTTATATCCCAAATTTAGCCTAATAACACCGAAAAATCGAGTTTTTTGGGTCTCAGAAGCGATTTGTACATGTCTACACTGTTCTAGAAAAATTTCAATTTTTAGGCAAAAAAATGCTAAAACACGTTTTTTTGGCCCAAAAAGTCGATTATTGCATGCATCTTCGATACCCGCTTATATCCCAAATTTAGCCTAAAAACACCGAAAAATCGAGTTTTTTGGGTCTCAGAAGCGATTTGTACATGTCTACACTGTTCTAGAAAAATTTCAATTTTCAGGCAAAAAAAATGCTAAAACACGTTTTTTTGGCCCAAAAAGTCGATTTGTGCATGCATCTTCGATACCCGTTTATATCCCAAATTTGGCCTAAAAACACCAACAAATCGAATTTTTTGGGTCTCAGAAGCGATTTGTACTGTGCTAGAAAAATTTCAATTTTCAGGCAAAAAAAATGCTAAAACACGTTTTTTTGGCCCAAAAAGTCGATTTGTGCATGCATCTTCGATACCCGTTTATATCCCAAATTTAGCCTAAAAACACCGAAAAATCGAGTTTTTTGGGTCTCAGAAGCGATTTGAACATGTTTACACTGTGCTAGAAAAACGTCAATTTTCAGGCAAAAAAAATGATAAAACACGTTTTTTGGGCCCAAAAAGTCGATTTGTGCATGCATCTTCGATACCCGTTTATATCCCAAATTTAGCCTAAAAACACCGAAAAATCGAGTTTTTTGGGTCTCAGAAGCGATTTGTACATGTCTACACTGTTCTAGAAAAAAATCAATTTTCAGGCAAAAAAAATGCTAAAACACGTTTTTTGGGCCCAAAAAGTCGATTTGTGCATGCATCTTCGATACCCGTTTATATCCCAAATTTAGCATAAAAACACCGAAACATCGAGTTTTTAGGGTCTCAGAAGCGATTTGTACTTTGCTAGAAAAATTTTAATTTTCAGGCAAAAAAAATGCTAAAACACGTTTTTGGGCCCAAAAAGTCGATTTGTGCATACATCTTCGATACCCGTTTTATCTCAAATTTAGCCTAAAAACACCGAAAAATCGAGTTTTTTGGGTCTCAGAAGCGATTTGTACATGTCTACACTGTTCTAGAAAAATTTCAATTTTCAGGCAAAAATAATGTTAAAACACGTTTTTTTGGCCCAAAAAGTCGATTTGTGCATGCATCTTCGATACCCGTTTATATCCCAAATTTAGCCTAAAAACACCGAAAAATCGAGTTTTTTGGGTCTCAGAAGCGATTTGTACATGTCTACACTGTGCAAGAAAAATTTCAATTTTCAGGCAAAAAAAATGCTAAAACTCGTTTTTTGGGCCCAAAAAGTCGATTTGTGCATGCATCTTCGATACCTGTTTATATCCCAAATTTAGCCTAAAAACACCGAAAAATCGAGTTTCTTGGGTCTAAGAAGCGATTTGTACTGTGCTAGAAAAATTTCAATTTTCAGGCAAAAAAAATGCTAAAACACGTTTTTTGGGCCCAAAAAGTCGATTTGTGCATGCATCTTCGATACCCGTTTATATCACAAATTTAGCCTAAAAACACCGAAAAATCGAGTTTTTTGGGTCTCAGAAGCGATTTGTACATGTCTACACTGTTCTAGAAAAAATTCAATTTTCAGGCAAAAAAAATGCTAAAACACGTTTTTTTGACTCAAAAAGTCGATTTGTGCATGCATCTTTGATACCCGTTTATATCCCAAATTTAGCCTAAAAACACCGAAAAATCGAGTTTTTTGGGTCTCAGAAGCGATTTGTACTGTGCTAGAAAAAATTCAATTTTCAGGCAAAAAAATGCTAAAACACGTTTTTTGGGCCCAAAAAGTCGATTTGTGCATGCATCTTCGATACCCGTTTTATCCCAAATTTAGCCTAAAAACACCGAAAAATCGAGTTTTTTGGGTCTCAGAAGCGATTTGTACATGTCTACACTATGCTAGAAAAATTTAATTTTCAGGCAAAAAAAATGCTAAAACACGTTTTTTTGGCCCAAAAAGCCGATTTGTGCATGCATCTTCGATACCCGTTTATATCCCAAATTTAGCCTAAAAACACCGAAAAATCTAGTTTTTTGGGTCTCAGAAGCGATTTGTACTGTGCTAGAAAAATTTCAATTTTCAGGCAAAAAAAATGCTAAAACACGTTTTTTTGGCCCAAATAGTCGATTTGTGCATGCATCTTCGATACCCGTTTATATCCCAAATTTAGCCTAAAAACATCGAAAAATCGAGTTTTTTGGGTCTCAAAAGCGATTTGAACATGTTTACACTGTGCTAGAAAAATTTCAGTTTTCAGGCAAAAAAAATGCTAAAACACGTTTTTTGGGCCCAAAAAGTCGATTTGTGCATGCATCTTCGATACCCGTTTATATACCAAATTTAGCCTAAAAACACCGAAAAATCGAGTTTTTTGGGTCTCAAAAGCGATTTGTACATGTCTACACTGTTCTAGAAAAAATTCAATTTTCAGGCAAAAAAAATGCTAAAACACGTTTTTTTGGCCCAAAAAGTCGATTTGTGCATGCATCTTCGATACCCGTTTATATCCCAAATTTAGCCTAAAAACACCGAAAAATCGAGTTTTTTGGGTCTCAGAAGCGATTTGTACATGTTTACACTATGCTAGAAAAATTTCAATTTTCAGGCAAAAAAATTGCTAAAACACGTTTTTTGGGCCCAAAAAGTCGATTTGTGCATGCATCTTCGATACCCGTTTATATCCCAAATTTAACCTAAAAACACCGAAAAATCGAGTTTTTTGGGTCTCAGAAGCGATTTGTACATGTCTACACTGTTCTAGAAAAAAATCACTTTTCAGGCCAAAAAAATGCTAAAACATGTTTTTTTGGCCCAAAAAGTCGATTTGTGCATGCATCTTCGATACCCGTTTATATCCCAAATTTAGCCAAAAAACACCGAAAAATCGAATTTTTTGGGTCTCAGAAGCGATTTGTACTGTGCTAGAAAAATTTCTATTTTCAGGCAAAAAAAATGCTAAAACACGTTTTTTTGGCCCAAAAAGTCGATTTTTGCATGCATCTTCGATACCCGCTTATATCCCAAATTTAGCCTAAAAACACCGAAAAATCGAGTTTTTTGGGTCTCAGAAGCGATTTGTACATGTCTACACTGTTCTAGAAAAATTTCATTTTTCAGGCAAAAAAAATGCTAAAACACGTTTTTTTTGCCCAAAAAGTCGATTTGTGCATGCATCTTCGATACCCGTTTATATCCCAAATTTAGCCTAAAAACACCGAAAAATCGAGTTTTTTGGGTCTCAGAAGCGATTTGTACATGTCTACACTGTTTTAGAAAACTTCAATTTTCAGGCAAAAAAATTCTAAAACACGTTTTTTTGGCCGAAGAAGTCGATTTGTGCATGCATCTTCGATACCAGTTTATATCCCAAATTTAGCCTAAAAACACCGAAAAATCGAGTTTTTTGGGTCTCAGAAGCGATTTGTAAATGTTTACACTGCTAGAAAAATTTCAATTTTCAGGCAAACAAAATGCTAAAACACGTTTTTTTGGCCCAAAAAGTCGATTTGTGCATGCATCTTCGATACCCGTTTATATCCCAAATTTAGCCTAAAAACACCGAAAAATCGAGTTTTTTGGGTCTCAGAAGCGATTTGTACATGTCTACACTGTTCTAGAAAAAAAACAATTTTCAGGCAAAGAAAATGCTAAAACACGTTTTTTTGGCCCAAAAAGTCGATTTGTGCATGCATCTTCGATACCCGTTTATATCCCAAATTTAGCCTAAAAACACCGAAAAATCGAGTTTTTTGGGTCTCAGAAGCGATTTGTACATGTTTACACTATGCTAGAAAAATTTCAATTTTCAGGCAAAAAAATTGCTAAAACACGTTTTTTGGGCCCAAAAAGTCGATTTGTGCATGCATCTTCGATACCCGTTTATATCCCAAATTTAACCTAAAAACACCGAAAAATCGAGTTTTTTGGGTCTCAGAAGCGATTTGTACATGTCTACACTGTTCTAGAAAAAAATCAATTTTCAGGCAAAATAAATGCTAAAACACGTTTTTTTGGCCCAAAAAGTCGATTTGTGCATGCATCTTCGATACCCGTTTATATCCCAAATTTAGCCAAAAAACACCGAAAAATCGAGTTTTTTTGGTCTCAGAAGCGATTTGTACTGTGCTTGAAAAATTTCAATTTTCAGGCAAAAAAAATGCTAAAACACATTTTTTTGGCCCAAAAAGTCGATTTGTGCATGCATCTTCGATACCCGTTTATATCCCAAATTTAGCCTAAAAACACCGAAAAATCGAGTTTTTTGGGTCTCAGAAGCGATTTGTACATGTTTACACTGTGCTAGAGAAATGTCAATTTTCAGGCAAAAAAAATGCTAAAACACGTTTTTTTGGCCCAAAAAGTCGATTTGTGCATTCATCTACGATACCCGTTTATATCCCAAATTTAGCCTAAAAACACCGAAAAATCGAGTTTTTTGGGTATCAGAAGCGATTTGTACTGTGCTAGAAAAATTTCTATTTTCAGGCAAAAAAAATGCTAAAACACGTTTTTTTGGCCCAAAAAGTCGATTTGTGCATGCATCTTCGATACCCGCTTATATCCCAAATTTAGCCTAAAAACACCGAAAAATCGAGTTTTTTGGGTCTCAGAAGCGATTTGTACATGTCTACACTGTTCTAGAAAAATTTCATTTTTCAGGCAAAAAAAATGCTAAAACACGTTTTTTTTGCCCAAAAAGTCGATTTGTGCATGCATCTTCGATACCCGTTTATATCCCAAATTTAGCCTAAAAACACCGAAAAATCGAGTTTTTTGGGTCTCAGAAGCGATTTGTACATGTCTACACTGTTTTAGAAAACTTCAATTTTCAGGCAAAAAAATTCTAAAACACGTTTTTTTGGCCGAAGAAGTCGATTTGTGCATGCATCTTCGATACCAGTTTATATCCCAAATTTAGCCTAAAAACACCGAAAAATCGAGTTTTTTGGGTCTCAGAAGCGATTTGTAAATGTTTACACTGCTAGAAAAATTTCAATTTTCAGGCAAACAAAATGCTAAAACACGTTTTTTTGGCCCAAAAAGTCGATTTGTGCATACATCTGTGATACCCGTTTATATCCCAAATTTAGCCTAAATACACCGAAAAATCGAGTTTTTTTGGTCACAGAAGCGATTTGTACTGTGCTAGAAAAAAATCAATTTTCAGGCAAAAAAAATGCTAAAACACGTTTTTTTGGCCCAAAAAGTCGATTTGTGCATGCATCTTCGACACCCGTTTATATCCCAAATTTAGCCGAAAAACACCGAAAAATCGAGTTTTTTGGGTCTCAGAAGCGATTTGTACATGTCTACACTGTGCTAGAAAAATTTCAATTTTCAGGCAAAAAAAATGCTAAAACACGTTTTTTAGGCCCAAAAAGTCGATTTGTGCATGCATCTTCGATACCCGTTTATATCCCAAATATAGCCTAAAAACACCGAAAAATCGAGTTTTTTGGGTCTCAGAAGCGATTTGTACTGTGCTTGAAAAAAATCAATTTTAAGGCAAAAAAAATGATAAAACACGTTTTTTTGGCCCAAAAAGTCGATTTGTGCATGCATCTTCGATACCCGTTTATATCCCAAATTTAGCCTAAAAACACCAAAAAATCGAGTTTTTGGGTCTCAGAAGCGATTTGTACATGTCTACACTGTTCTAGAAAAAAATCAATTTTCAGGCAAAACAAATGCTAAAACACGTTTTTTTGGCCCAAAAAGTCGATGTGTGCATGCATCTTCGATACCCGTTTATATCCCAAATTTAGCCAAAAAACACCGAAAAATCGAGTTTTTTGGGTCTCAGAAGCGATTTGTACATGTCTACACTGTTCTAGAAAAAAAACAATTTTCAGGCAAAAAAAATGCTAAAACACGTTTTTTGGGCCCAAAAAGTCGATTTGTGCATGCATCTTCGATACCCGTTTATATCCCAAATTTAGCCTAAAAACACCGAAAAATCGAGTTTTTTTTGGGTCACAGAAGCGATTTGTACTGTGCTTGAAAAAATTCAATTTCAGGCAAAAAAAATGCTAAAACACGTTTTTTTGGCCCAAAAAGTCGATTTGTGCATGCATCTTCGATACCCGTTTATATCCCAAATTTAGCCAAAAAACACCGAAATATCGAGTTTTTTGGGTCTCAGAAGCGATTAGTACATGTCTACACTGTTCTAGAAAAAAATCAATTTTCAGGCAAAAAAAATGCTAAAACACGTTTTTTTGGCCCAAAAAGTCGATTTGTGCATGCATCTTCGATACCCGTTTATATCCCAAATTTAGCCTAAGAACACCTAAAAATCGAGTTTTTTGGGTCTCAGAAGCGATTTGTACATGTTTACACTGTGCTAGAAAAATTTCAATTTTCAGGCAAAAAAAATGCTAAAACACGTTTTTTTGGCCCAAAAAGTCGATTTGTGCATGCATCTTCGATACCCGTTTATATCCCAAATTTAGCCTAAAAACACCGAAAAATCGAGTTTTTGGGTCTCAGAAGCGATTTGTACTTTGCTAGAAAAATTTCAATTTTCAGCAAAAAAAATGCTAAAACACGTTTTTTGACTCAAAAAGTCGATTTGTGCATGCATCTTTGATACCCGTTTATATCCCAAATTTAGCCTAAAAACACCGATAAATCGAGTTTTTTGGGTCTCAGAAGCGATTTGAACATGTTTACACTGTGCTAGAAAAATGTCAATTTTCAGGCAAAAAAATGATAAAACACGTTTTTTGGGCCCAAAAGGTCGATTTGTGCATGCATTTTCGATACCCGTTTATATCCCAATTAGCCTAAAAACACCGAAAAATCGAGTTTTTTGTGTCTCAGAAGCGATTTGTACATGTCTACACTGTTCTAGAAAAAAATCAATTTTCAGGCAAAAAAAATGCTAAAACACGTTTTTTGGGCCCAAAAAGTCGATTTGTGCATGCATCTTCGATACCCGTTTATATCCCAAATTCAGCCTAAAAACACCGAAACATCGAGTTTTTTGGTCTCAGAAGCGATTTGTACTGTGCTAGAAAAATTTTAATTTTCAGGCAAAAAAAATGCTAAAACACGTTTTGGGCCCAAAAAGTCGATTTGTGCATGCATCTTCGATACCCGTTTTATCCCAAATTTAGCCTAAATACACCGAAAAATCGAGTTTTTTGGGTCTCAGAAGCGATTTGTACATGTCTACTCTGTTCTAGAAAAATTCAATTTTCAGGCAAAAAAAATGCTAAAATACGTTTTTTTTGCCCAAAAAGTCGATTTGTGCATGCATCTTCGATACCCGTTTATATCCCAAATTTAGCCTAAAAACACCGAAAAATCGAGTTTTTTGGGTCTCAGAAGCGATTTGTACATGTCTACACTGTGCAAGAAAAATTTCAATTTTCAGGCAAAAAAAATGCTGAAACACGTTTTTTGGGCCCAAAAAGTCGATTTGTGCATGCATCTTCGATACCCGTTTATATCCCAAATTTAGCCTAAAAACACCGAAAAATCGAGTTTTTTGGGTCTAAGAAGCGATTTGTACTGTGCTAGAAAAATTTCAATTTTCAGGCAAAAAAATGCTAAAACACGTTTTTTGGGCCCAAAAAGTCGATTTGTGCATGCATCTTCGATACCCGATTATATCCCAAATTTAGCCTAAAAACACCGAAAAATCGAGTTTTTTGGTTCTCAGAAGCGATTTGTACATGTGTACACTGTTCTAGAAAAAATTCAATTTTCAGGCAAAAAAAATGCTAAAACACGTTTTTTTGACTCAAAAAGTCGATTTGTGCATGCATCTTTGATACCCGTTTATATCCAAAATTTAGCCTAAAAACACCGAAAAATCGAGTTTTTTGGGTCTCAGAAGCAATTTGTACTGTGCTAGAAAAATTTCAATTTTTAGGCAAAAAAATGCTAAAACACGTTTTTTGGGCCCAAAAAGTCGATTAGTGGATGCATCTTCGATACCCGTTTTATCCCAAATTTAGCCTAAAAACACCGAAAAATCGATTTTTTTGGGTCTCAGAAGCGATTTGTACATGTCTACACTATGCTAGAAAAATTTCAATTTTCAGGCAAAAAAAATGCTAAAACACGTTTTTTGGGCCCAAAAAGTCGATTTGTGCATGCATCTTCGATACCCGTTTATATCCCAAATTTAGCCTAAAAACACCAAAAAATCGATTTTTTTGGGTCTCAGAAGCGATTTGAACTGTGCTAGAAAAATTTCAATTTTCAGGCAAAAAAAATGCTAAAACACGTTTTTTTGACTCAAAAAGTCGATTTGTGCATGCATCTTTGATACCCGTTTATATCCCAAATTTAGCCTAAAAACACCGAAAAATCGAGTTTTTTGGGTCTCAGAAGCGATTTGAACATGTTTACACTGTGCTAGAAAAATGTCAATTTTCAGGCAAAAAAAAAGATAAAACACGTTTTTTGGGCCCAAAAAGTCGATTTGTGCATGCATTTTCGATACCCGTTTATATCCCAAATTTAGCCTAAAAACACCGAAAAATCGAGTTTTTTGGGTCTCAGAAGCGATTTGTACATGTCTACACTGTTCTAGAAAAAAATCAATTTTCAGGCAAAAAAAATGCTAAAACACGTTTTTTGGGCCCAAAAAGACGATTTGTGCATGCATCTTCGATACCCGTTTATATCCCAAATTTAGCCTAAAAACACCGAAACATCGAGTTTTTTGGGTCTCAGAAGCGATTTGTACTGTGCTAGAAAAATTTTAATTTTCAGGCAAAAAAAATGCTAAAACACGTTTTTGGGCCCAAAAAGTCGATTTGTGCATGCATCTTCGATACCCGTTTTATCCCAAATTTAGCCTAAAAACACCGAAAAATCGAGTTTTTTGGGTCTCAGAAGCGATTTGTACATGTCTACACAGTTCTAGAAAAATTTCAATTTTCAGGCAAAAAAAATGCTAAAATACGTTTTTTTGGCCCAAAAAGTCGATTTGTGCATGCATCTTCGATACCCGTTTATATCCCAAATTTAGCCTAAAAACACCGAAAAAATCGAGTTTTTTGGGTCTCAGAAGCGATTTGTACATGTCTACACTGTGCAAGAAAAATTTCAATTTTCAGGCAAAAAAAATGCTGAAACACGTTTTTTGGGCCCAAAAAGTCGATTTGTGCATGCATCTTCGATACCCGTTTATATCCCAAATTTAGCCTAAAAACACCGAAAAATCGAGTTTTTTGGGTCTAAGAAGCGATTTGTACTGTGCTAGAAAAATTTCAATTTTCAGGCAAAAAAAATGCTAAAACACGTTTTTTGGGCCCAAAAAGTCGATTTGTGCATGCATCTTCGATACCCGATTATATCCCAAATTTAGCCTAAAAACACCGAAAAATCGAGTTTTTTGGTTCTCAGAAGCGATTTGTACATGTGTACACTGTTCTAGAAAAAAATCAATTTTCAGGCAAAAAAAATGCTAAAACACGTTTTTTTGACTCAAAAAGTCGATTTGTGCATGCATCTTTGATACCCGTTTATATCCAAAATTTAGCCTAAAAACACCGAAAAATCGAGTTTTTTTGGTCTCAGAAGCGATTTGTACATGTCTACACTATGCTAGAAAAAATTCAATTTCAGGCAAAAAAAATGCTAAAACACGTTTTTTTGGCCCAAAAAGTCGATTTGTGCATGCATCTTCGATACCCGTTTATATCCCAAATTTAGCCTAAGAACACCGAAAAATCGAGTTTTTTGGGTCTCAGAAGCGATTTGTACATGTTTACACTGTGCTAGAAAAATTTCAATTTTCAGGCAAAAAAAATGCTAAAACACGTTTTTTTGGCCCAAAAAGTCGATTTGTGCATGCATCTTCGATACCCGTTTATATCCCAAATTTAGCCTAAAAACACCGAAAAATCGAGTTTTTTGGGTCTCAGAAGCGATTTGTACATGTTTACACTGTGCTAGAAAAATTTCAATTTTCAGGCAAAAAAAATGCTAAAACACGTTTTTTTGGCCCAAAAAGTCGATTTGTGCATGCATCTTCGATACCCGTTTATATCCCAAATTTAGCCTAAAAACACCGAAAAATCGAGTTTTTTGGGTCTCAGAAGCGATTTGTACTGTGCTAGAAAAATTTCAATTTTCAGGCAAAAAAAATGCTAAAACACGTTTTTTTGACTCAAAAAGTCGATTTGTGCATGCATCTTTGATACCCGTTTATATCCCAAATTTAGCCTAAAAACACCGAAAAATCGAGTTTTTTGGGTCTCAGAAGCGATTTGAACATGTTTACACTGTGCTAGAAAAATGTCAATTTTCAGGCAAAAAAAATGATAAAACACGTTTTTTGGGCCCAAAAAGTCGATTTGTGCATGCATTTTCGATACCCGTTTATATCCCAAATTTAGCCTAAAAACACCGAAAAATCGAGTTTTTTGGGTCTCAGAAGCGATTTGTACATGTCTACACTGTTCTAGAAAAAAATCAATTTTCAGGCAAAAAAAATGCTAAAACACGTTTTTTGGGCCCAAAAAGTCGATTTGTGCATGCATCTTCGATACCCGTTTATATCCCAAATTTAGCCTAAAAACACCGAAACATCGAGTTTTTTGGGTCTCAGAAGCGATTTGTACTGTGCTAGAAAAATTTTAATTTTCAGGCAAAAAAAATGCTAAAACACGTTTTTGGGCCCAAAAAGTCGATTTGTGCATGCATCTTCGATACCCGTTTTATCCCAAATTTAGCCTAAAAACACCGAAAAATCGAGTTTTTTGGGTCTCAGAAGCGATTTGTACATGTCTACACTGTTCTAGAAAAATTTCAATTTTCAGGCAAAAAAAATGCTAAAATACGTTTTTTTTGCCCAAAAAGTCGATTTGTGCATGCATCTTCGATACCCGTTTATATCCCAAATTTAGCCTAAAAACACCGAAAAAATCGAGTTTTTTGGGTCTCAGAAGCGATTTGTACATGTCTACACTGTGCAAGAAAAATTTCAGTTTTCAGGCAAAAAAAATGCTGAAACACGTTTTTTGGGCCCAAAAAGTCGATTTGTGCATGCATCTTCGATACCCGTTTATATCCCAAATTTAGCCTAAAAACACCGAAAAATCGAGTTTTTTGGGTCTAAGAAGCGATTTGTACTGTGCTAGAAAAATTTCAATTTTCAGGCAAAAAAAATGCTAAAACACGTTTTTTGGGCCCAAAAAGTCGATTTCTGCATGCATCTTCGATACCCGATTATATCCCAAATTTAGCCTAAAAACACCGAAAAATCGAGTTTTTTGGTTCTCAGAAGCGATTTGTACATGTGTACACTGTTCTAGAAAAAATTCAATTTTCAGGCAAAAAAAATGCTAAAACACGTTTTTTTGACTCAAAAAGTCGATTTGTGCATGCATCTTTGATACCCGTTTATATCCAAAATTTAGCCTAAAAACACCGAAAAATCGAGTTTTTTTTGGGTCACAGAAGCGATTTGTACTGTGCTTGAAAAAATTCAATTTCAGGCAAAAAAAATGCTAAAACACGTTTTTTTGGCCCAAAAAGTCGATTTGTGCATGCATCTTCGATACCCGTTTATATCCCAAATTTAGCCAAAAAACACCGAAATATCGAGTTTTTTGGGTCTCAGAAGCGATTAGTACATGTCTACACTGTTCTAGAAAAAAATCAATTTTCAGGCAAAAAAAATGCTAAAACACGTTTTTTTGGCCCAAAAAGTCGATTTGTGCATGCATCTTCGATACCCGTTTATATCCCAAATTTAGCCTAAGAACACCTAAAAATCGAGTTTTTTGGGTCTCAGAAGCGATTTGTACATGTTTACACTGTGCTAGAAAAATTTCAATTTTCAGGCAAAAAAAATGCTAAAACACGTTTTTTTGGCCCAAAAAGTCGATTTGTGCATGCATCTTCGATACCCGTTTATATCCCAAATTTAGCCTAAAAACACCGAAAAATCGAGTTTTTTGGGTCTCAGAAGCGATTTGTACTTTGCTAGAAAAATTTCAATTTTCAGGCAAAAAAAATGCTAAAACACGTTTTTTTGACTCAAAAAGTCGATTTGTGCATGCATCTTTGATACCCGTTTATATCCCAAATTTAGCCTAAAAACACCGATAAATCGAGTTTTTTGGGTCTCAGAAGCGATTTGAACATGTTTACACTGTGCTAGAAAAATGTCAATTTTCAGGCAAAAAAAATGATAAAACACGTTTTTTGGGCCCAAAAAGTCGATTTGTGCATGCATTTTCGATACCCGTTTATATCCCAAATTTAGCCTAAAAACACCGAAAAATCGAGTTTTTTGTGTCTCAGAAGCGATTTGTACATGTCTACACTGTTCTAGAAAAAAATCAATTTTCAGGCAAAAAAAATGCTAAAACACGTTTTTTGGGCCCAAAAAGTCGATTTGTGCATGCATCTTCGATACCCGTTTATATCCCAAATTCAGCCTAAAAACACCGAAACATCGAGTTTTTTGGGTCTCAGAAGCGATTTGTACTGTGCTAGAAAAATTTTAATTTTCAGGCAAAAAAAATGCTAAAACACGTTTTTGGGCCCAAAAAGTCGATTTGTGCATGCATCTTCGATACCCGTTTTATCCCAAATTTAGCCTAAATACACCGAAAAATCGAGTTTTTTGGGTCTCAGAAGCGATTTGTACATGTCTACTCTGTTCTAGAAAAAATTCAATTTTCAGGCAAAAAAAATGCTAAAATACGTTTTTTTTGCCCAAAAAGTCGATTTGTGCATGCATCTTCGATACCCGTTTATATCCCAAATTTAGCCTAAAAACACCGAAAAAATCGAGTTTTTTGGGTCTCAGAAGCGATTTGTACATGTCTACACTGTGCAAGAAAAATTTCAATTTTCAGGCAAAAAAAATGCTGAAACACGTTTTTTGGGCCCAAAAAGTCGATTTGTGCATGCATCTTCGATACCCGTTTATATCCCAAATTTAGCCTAAAAACACCGAAAAATCGAGTTTTTTGGGTCTAAGAAGCGATTTGTACTGTGCTAGAAAAATTTCAATTTTCAGGCAAAAAAAATGCTAAAACACGTTTTTTGGGCCCAAAAAGTCGATTTGTGCATGCATCTTCGATACCCGATTATATCCCAAATTTAGCCTAAAAACACCGAAAAATCGAGTTTTTTGGTTCTCAGAAGCGATTTGTACATGTGTACACTGTTCTAGAAAAAATTCAATTTTCAGGCAAAAAAAATGCTAAAACACGTTTTTTTGACTCAAAAAGTCGATTTGTGCATGCATCTTTGATACCCGTTTATATCCAAAATTTAGCCTAAAAACACCGAAAAATCGAGTTTTTTGGGTCTCAGAAGCAATTTGTACTGTGCTAGAAAAATTTCAATTTTTAGGCAAAAAAATGCTAAAACACGTTTTTTGGGCCCAAAAAGTCGATTAGTGGATGCATCTTCGATACCCGTTTTATCCCAAATTTAGCCTAAAAACACCGAAAAATCGATTTTTTTGGGTCTCAGAAGCGATTTGTACATGTCTACACTATGCTAGAAAAATTTCAATTTTCAGGCAAAAAAAATGCTAAAACACGTTTTTTGGGCCCAAAAAGTCGATTTGTGCATGCATCTTCGATACCCGTTTATATCCCAAATTTAGCCTAAAAACACCGAAAAATCGATTTTTTTGGGTCTCAGAAGCGATTTGAACTGTGCTAGAAAAATTTCAATTTTCAGGCAAAAAAAATGCTAAAACACGTTTTTTTGACTCAAAAAGTCGATTTGTGCATGCATCTTTGATACCCGTTTATATCCCAAATTTAGCCTAAAAACACCGAAAAATCGAGTTTTTTGGGTCTCAGAAGCGATTTGAACATGTTTACACTGTGCTAGAAAAATGTCAATTTTCAGGCAAAAAAAAAGATAAAACACGTTTTTTGGGCCCAAAAAGTCGATTTGTGCATGCATTTTCGATACCCGTTTATATCCCAAATTTAGCCTAAAAACACCGAAAAATCGAGTTTTTTGGGTCTCAGAAGCGATTTGTACATGTCTACACTGTTCTAGAAAAAAATCAATTTTCAGGCAAAAAAAATGCTAAAACACGTTTTTTGGGCCCAAAAAGTCGATTTGTGCATGCATCTTCGATACCCGTTTATATCCCAAATTTAGCCTAAAAACACCGAAACATCGAGTTTTTTGGGTCTCAGAAGCGATTTGTACTGTGCTAGAAAAATTTTAATTTTCAGGCAAAAAAAATGCTAAAACACGTTTTTGGGCCCAAAAAGTCGATTTGTGCATGCATCTTCGATACCCGTTTTATCCCAAATTTAGCCTAAAAACACCGAAAAATCGAGTTTTTTGGGTCTCAGAAGCGATTTGTACATGTCTACACAGTTCTAGAAAAATTTCAATTTTCAGGCAAAAAAAATGCTAAAATACGTTTTTTTGGCCCAAAAAGTCGATTTGTGCATGCATCTTCGATACCCGTTTATATCCCAAATTTAGCCTAAAAACACCGAAAAAATCGAGTTTTTTGGGTCTCAGAAGCGATTTGTACATGTCTACACTGTGCAAGAAAAATTTCAATTTTCAGGCAAAAAAAATGCTGAAACACGTTTTTTGGGCCCAAAAAGTCGATTTGTGCATGCATCTTCGATACCCGTTTATATCCCAAATTTAGCCTAAAAACACCGAAAAATCGAGTTTTTTGGGTCTAAGAAGCGATTTGTACTGTGCTAGAAAAATTTCAATTTTCAGGCAAAAAAAATGCTAAAACACGTTTTTTGGGCCCAAAAAGTCGATTTGTGCATGCATCTTCGATACCCGATTATATCCCAAATTTAGCCTAAAAACACCGAAAAATCGAGTTTTTTGGTTCTCAGAAGCGATTTGTACATGTGTACACTGTTCTAGAAAAAAATCAATTTTCAGGCAAAAAAAATGCTAAAACACGTTTTTTTGACTCAAAAAGTCGATTTGTGCATGCATCTTTGATACCCGTTTATATCCAAAATTTAGCCTAAAAACACCGAAAAATCGAGTTTTTTTGGTCTCAGAAGCGATTTGTACATGTCTACACTATGCTAGAAAAAATTCAATTTCAGGCAAAAAAAATGCTAAAACACGTTTTTTTGGCCCAAAAAGTCGATTTGTGCATGCATCTTCGATACCCGTTTATATCCCAAATTTAGCCTAAGAACACCGAAAAATCGAGTTTTTTGGGTCTCAGAAGCGATTTGTACATGTTTACACTGTGCTAGAAAAATTTCAATTTTCAGGCAAAAAAAATGCTAAAACACGTTTTTTTGGCCCAAAAAGTCGATTTGTGCATGCATCTTCGATACCCGTTTATATCCCAAATTTAGCCTAAAAACACCGAAAAATCGAGTTTTTTGGGTCTCAGAAGCGATTTGTACATGTTTACACTGTGCTAGAAAACTTTCAATTTTCAGGCAAAAAAAATGCTAAAACACGTTTTTTTGGCCCAAAAAGTCGATTTGTGCATGCATCTTCGATACCCGTTTATATCCCAAATTTAGCCTAAAAACACCGAAAAATCGAGTTTTTTGGGTCTCAGAAGCGATTTGTACTGTGCTAGAAAAATTTCAATTTTCAGGCAAAAAAAATGCTAAAACACGTTTTTTTGACTCAAAAAGTCGATTTGTGCATGCATCTTTGATACCCGTTTATATCCCAAATTTAGCCTAAAAACACCGAAAAATCGAGTTTTTTGGGTCTCAGAAGCGATTTGAACATGTTTACACTGTGCTAGAAAAATGTCAATTTTCAGGCAAAAAAAATGATAAAACACGTTTTTTGGGCCCAAAAAGTCGATTTGTGCATGCATTTTCGATACCCGTTTATATCCCAAATTTAGCCTAAAAACACCGAAAAATCGAGTTTTTTGGGTCTCAGAAGCGATTTGTACATGTCTACACTGTTCTAGAAAAAAATCAATTTTCAGGCAAAAAAAATGCTAAAACACGTTTTTTGGGCCCAAAAAGTCGATTTGTGCATGCATCTTCGATACCCGTTTATATCCCAAATTTAGCCTAAAAACACCGAAACATCGAGTTTTTTGGGTCTCAGAAGCGATTTGTACTGTGCTAGAAAAATTTTAATTTTCAGGCAAAAAAAATGCTAAAACACGTTTTTGGGCCCAAAAAGTCGATTTGTGCATGCATCTTCGATACCCGTTTTATCCCAAATTTAGCCTAAAAACACCGAAAAATCGAGTTTTTTGGGTCTCAGAAGCGATTTGTACATGTCTACACTGTTCTAGAAAAATT
This sequence comes from Petrolisthes manimaculis, assembly GCA_034508575.1. Classification (NCBI taxonomy): domain Eukaryota; kingdom Metazoa; phylum Arthropoda; class Malacostraca; order Decapoda; family Porcellanidae; genus Petrolisthes; species Petrolisthes manimaculis. The sequence goes on from JAWZYT010000013.1 coordinate 2,116,575, forward strand.
TCAATTTTCAGGCAAAAAAAATGCTAAAATACGTTTTTTTTGCCCAAAAAGTCGATTTGTGCATGCATCTTCGATACCCGTTTATATCCCAAATTTAGCCTAAAAACACCGAAAAAATCGAGTTTTTTGGGTCTCAGAAGCGATTTGTACATGTCTACACTGTGCAAGAAAAATTTCAGTTTTCAGGCAAAAAAAATGCTGAAACACGTTTTTTGGGCCCAAAAAGTCGATTTGTGCATGCATCTTCGATACCCGTTTATATCCCAAATTTAGCCTAAAAACACCGAAAAATCGAGTTTTTTGGGTCTAAGAAGCGATTTGTACTGTGCTAGAAAAATTTCAATTTTCAGGCAAAAAAAATGCTAAAACACGTTTTTTGGGCCCAAAAAGTCGATTTGTGCATGCATCTTCGATACCCGATTATATCCCAAATTTAGCCTAAAAACACCGAAAAATCGAGTTTTTTGGTTCTCAGAAGCGATTTGTACATGTGTACACTGTTCTAGAAAAAATTCAATTTTCAGGCAAAAAAAATGCTAAAACACGTTTTTTTGACTCAAAAAGTCGATTTGTGCATGCATCTTTGATACCCGTTTATATCCAAAATTTAGCCTAAAAACACCGAAAAATCGAGTTTTTTGGGTCTCAGAAGCAATTTGTACTGTGCTAGAAAAATTTCAATTTTCAGGCAAAAAAATGCTAAAACACGTTTTTTGGGCCCAAAAAGTCGATTAGTGGATGCATCTTCGATACCCGTTTTATCCCAAATTTAGCCTAATAACACCGAAAAATCGAGTTTTTTGGGTCTCAGAAGCGATTTGTACATGTCTACACTATGCTAGAAAAATTTCAATTTTCAGGCAAAAAAAATGCTAAAACACGTTTTTTGGGCCCAAAAAGTCGATTTGTGCATGCATCTTCGATACCCGTTTATATCCCAAATTTAGCCTAAAAACACCGAAAAATCGAGTTTTTTGGGTCTCAGAAGCGATTTGTACTGTGCTAGAAAAATTTCAATTTTCAGGCAAAAAAAATGCTAAAACACGTTTTTTTGACTCAAAAAGTCGATTTGTGCATGCATCTTTGATACCCGTTTATATCCCAAATTTAGCCTAAAAACACCGAAAAATCGAGTTTTTTGGGTCTCAGAAGCGATTTGAATATGTTTACACTGCGCTAGAAAAATGTCAATTTTCAGGCAAAAAAAATGATAAAACACGTTTTTTGGGCCCAAAAAGTCGATTTGTGCATGCATTTTCGATACCCGTTTATATCCCAAATTTAGCCTAAAAACACCGAAAAATCGAGTTTTTTGGGTCTCAGAAGCGATTTGTACATGTCTACACTGTTCTAGAAAAAAATCAATTTTCAGGCAAAAAAAATGCTAAAACACGTTTTTTGGGCCCAAAAAGTCGATTTGTGCATGCATCTTCGATACCCGTTTATATCCCAAATTTAGCCTAAAAACACCGAAAAATCGAGTTTTTTGGGTCTAAGAAGCGATTTGTACTGTGCTAGAAAAATTTCAATTTTCAGGCAAAAAAAATGCTAAAACACGTTTTTTGGGCCCAAAAAGTCGATTTGTGCATGCATCTTCGATACCCGATTATATCCCAAATTTAGCCTAAAAACACCGAAAAATCGAGTTTTTTGGTTCTCAGAAGCGATTTGTACATGTGTACACTGTTCTAGAAAAAAATCAATTTTCAGGCAAAAAAAATGCTAAAACACGTTTTTTTGACTCAAAAAGTCGATTTGTGCATGCATCTTTGATACCCGTTTATATCCAAAATTTAGCCTAAAAACACCGAAAAATCGAGTTTTTTGGGTCTCAGAAGCGATTTGTACATGTCTACACTATGCTAGAAAAATTTCAATTTTCAGGCAAAAAAAATGCTAAAACACGTTTTTTGGGCCCAAAAAGTCGATTTGTGCATGCATCTTCGATACCCGTTTATATCCCAAATTTAGCCTAAAAACATCGAAAAATCGAGTTTTTTGGGTCTCAGAAGCGATTTGTACTGTGCTAGAAAAATTTCAATTTTCAGGCAAAAAAAATGCTAAAACACGTTTTTTTGGCCCAAAAAGTCGATTTGTGCATGCATCTTCGATACCCGTTTATACCCCTAATTTAGCCTAAAAACACCGAAAAATCGAGTTTTTTGGGTCTCATAAGCGATTTGTACATGTCTACACTGTTCTAGAAAAAAATCAATTTTCAGGCAAAAAAAATGCTAAAACACGTTTTTTTGGCCCAAAAAGTCGATTTGTGCATGCATCTTCGATACCCGTTTATATCCCAAATTTAGCCACAAAACACCGAAAAATCGAGTTTTTTGGGTCTCAGAAGCGATTTGTACATGTCTACACTGTTCTAGAAAAAAATCAATTTTCAGGCAAAAAAAATGCTAAAACACGTTTTTTTGGCCCAAAAAGTCGATTTGTGCATGCATCTTCGATACCCGTTTATATCCCAAATTTAGCCTAAAAACACCGAAAAATCGAATTTTTGGGTCTCAGAAGCGATTTGTACTGTGCTAGAGAAATTTCAATTTTCAGGCAAAAAAAATGCTAAAATACGTTTTTTTGGCCCAAAAAGTCGATTTGTGCATGCATCTTCGATACCCGTTTATATCCCAAATTTAGCCTAAAAACACCGAAAAATCGAGTTTTTTGGGTCTCAAAAGCGATTTGAACATGTTTACACTGTGCTAGAAAAATTTCAATTTTCAAGCAAAAAAAATGCTAAAACACGTTTTTTGGGCCCAAAAAGTCGATTTGTGCATGCATCTTCGATACCCGTTTATATCCCAAATTTAGCCTAAAAACACCGAAAAATCGAGTTTTTTGGGTCTCAGAAGCGATTTGTACATGTCTACACTGTTCTAGAAAAAAATCAATTTTCAGGCAAAAAAAATGCTAAAACACGTTTTTTTGGCCCAAAAAGTCGATTTGTGCATGCATCTTCGATACCCGTTTATATCCCAAATTTAGCCTAAAAACACCGAAAAATCGAGTTTTTTGGGTCTCAGAAGCGATTTGTACATGTTTACACTATGCTAGAAAAATGTCAATTTTCAGGCAAAAAAATTGCTAAAACACGTTTTTTGGGCCCAAAAAGTCGATTTGTGCATGCATCTTCGATACCCGTTTATATCCCAAATTTAGCCTAAGAACACCGAAAAATCGAGTTTTTTGGGTCTCAGAAGCGATTTGTACATGTCTACACTGTTCTAGAAAAAAATCAATTTTCAGGCAAAAAAAATGCTAAAACACGTTTTTTTGGCCCAAAAAGTCGATTTGTGCATGCATCTTCGATACCCGTTTATATCCCAAATTTAGCCAAAAAACACCGAAAAATCGAGTTTTTTGGGTCTCAGAAGCGATTTGTACTGTGCTAGAGAAATGTCAATTTTCAGGCAAAAAAAATGTTAAAACACGTTTTTTTGGCCCAAAAAGTCGATTTGTGCATGCATCTTCGATACCCGTTTATATCCCAAATTTAGCCTAAAAACACCGAAAAATCGAGTTTTTTGGGTCTCAGAAGCGATTTGTACATGTCTACACTGTTCTAGAAAAATTTCAATTTTCAGGCAAAAAAATGCTAAAACACGTTTTTTTGGCCCAAAAAGTCGATTTTTGCATGCATCTTCGATACCCGCTTATATCCCAAATTTAGCCTAAAAACACCGAAAAATCGAGTTTTTTGGGTCTCAGAAGCGATTTGTACATGTCTACACTGTTCTAGAAAAATGTCAATTTTCAGGCAAAAAAAATGCTGAAACACGTTTTTTGGGCCCAAAAAGTCGATTTGTGCATGCATCTTCGATACCCGTTTATATCCCAAATTTAGCCTAAAAACACCGAAAAATCGAGTTTTTTGGGTCTAAGAAGCGATTTGTACTGTGCTAGAAAAATTTCAATTTTCAGGCAAAAAAAATGCTAAAACACGTTTTTTGGGCCCAAAAAGTCGATTTGTGCATGCATCTTCGATACCCGATTATATCCCAAATTTAGCCTAAAAACACCGAAAAATCGAGTTTTTTGGTTCTCAGAAGCGATTTGTACATGTGTACACTGTTCTAGAAAAAAATCAATTTTCAGGCAAAAAAAATGCTAAAACACGTTTTTTTGACTCAAAAAGTCGATTTGTGCATGCATCTTTGATACCCGTTTATATCCAAAATTTAGCCTAAAAACACCGAAAAATCGAGTTTTTTGGGTCTCAGAAGCGATTTGTACATGTCTACACTATGCTAGAAAAATTTCAATTTTCAGGCAAAAAAAATGCTAAAACACGTTTTTTGGGCCCAAAAAGTCGATTTGTGCATGCATCTTCGATACCCGTTTATATCCCAAATTTAGCCTAAAAACATCGAAAAATCGAGTTTTTTGGGTCTCAGAAGCGATTTGTACTGTGCTAGAAAAATTTCAATTTTCAGGCAAAAAAAATGCTAAAACACGTTTTTTTGGCCCAAAAAGTCGATTTGTGCATGCATCTTCGATACCCGTTTATACCCCTAATTTAGCCTAAAAACACCGAAAAATCGAGTTTTTTGGGTCTCATAAGCGATTTGTACATGTCTACACTGTTCTAGAAAAAAATCAATTTTCAGGCAAAAAAAATGCTAAAACACGTTTTTTTGGCCCAAAAAGTCGATTTGTGCATGCATCTTCGATACCCGTTTATATCCCAAATTTAGCCACAAAACACCGAAAAATCGAGTTTTTTGGGTCTCAGAAGCGATTTGTACATGTCTACACTGTTCTAGAAAAAAATCAATTTTCAGGCAAAAAAAATGCTAAAACACGTTTTTTTGGCCCAAAAAGTCGATTTGTGCATGCATCTTCGATACCCGTTTATATCCCAAATTTAGCCTAAAAACACCGAAAAATCGAATTTTTGGGTCTCAGAAGCGATTTGTACTGTGCTAGAGAAATTTCAATTTTCAGGCAAAAAAAATGCTAAAATACGTTTTTTTGGCCCAAAAAGTCGATTTGTGCATGCATCTTCGATACCCGTTTATATCCCAAATTTAGCCTAAAAACACCGAAAAATCGAGTTTTTTGGGTCTCAAAAGCGATTTGAACATGTTTACACTGTGCTAGAAAAATTTCAATTTTCAAGCAAAAAAAATGCTAAAACACGTTTTTTGGGCCCAAAAAGTCGATTTGTGCATGCATCTTCGATACCCGTTTATATCCCAAATTTAGCCTAAAAACACCGAAAAATCGAGTTTTTTGGGTCTCAGAAGCGATTTGTACATGTCTACACTGTTCTAGAAAAAAATCAATTTTCAGGCAAAAAAAATGCTAAAACACGTTTTTTTGGCCCAAAAAGTCGATTTGTGCATGCATCTTCGATACCCGTTTATATCCCAAATTTAGCCTAAAAACACCGAAAAATCGAGTTTTTTGGGTCTCAGAAGCGATTTGTACATGTTTACACTATGCTAGAAAAATGTCAATTTTCAGGCAAAAAAATTGCTAAAACACGTTTTTTGGGCCCAAAAAGTCGATTTGTGCATGCATCTTCGATACCCGTTTATATCCCAAATTTAGCCTAAGAACACCGAAAAATCGAGTTTTTTGGGTCTCAAAAGCGATTTGTACATGTCTACACTGTTCTAGAAAAAAATCAATTTTCAGGCAAAAAAAATGCTAAAACACGTTTTTTTGGCCCAAAAAGTCGATTTGTGCATGCATCTTCGATACCCGTTTATATCCCAAATTTAGCCAAAAAACACCGAAAAATCGAGTTTTTTGGGTCTCAGAAGCGATTTGTACTGTGCTAGAGAAATGTCAATTTTCAGGCAAAAAAAATGTTAAAACACGTTTTTTTGGCCCAAAAAGTCGATTTGTGCATGCATCTTCGATACCCGTTTATATCCCAAATTTAGCCTAAAAACACCGAAAAATCGAGTTTTTTGGGTCTCAGAAGCGATTTGTACATGTCTACACTGTTCTAGAAAAAAATCAATTTTCAGGCAAAAAAAATGCTAAAACACGTTTTTTTGGCCCAAAAAGTCGATTTGTGCATGCATCTTCGATACCCGTTTATATCCCAAATTTAGCCTAAAAACACCGAAAAATCGAGTTTTTTGGGTCTCAGAAGCGATTTGTACATGTTTACACTATGCTAGAAAAATGTCAATTTTCAGGCAAAAAAATTGCTAAAACACGTTTTTTGGGCCCAAAAAGTCGATTTGTGCATGCATCTTCGATACCCGTTTATATCCCAAATTTAGCCTAAGAACACCGAAAAATCGAGTTTTTTGGGTCTCAAAAGCGATTTGTACATGTCTACACTGTTCTAGAAAAAAATCAATTTTCAGGCAAAAAAAATGCTAAAACACGTTTTTTTGGCCCAAAAAGTCGATTTGTGCATGCATCTTCGATACCCGTTTATATCCCAAATTTAGCCAAAAAACACCGAAAAATCGAGTTTTTTGGGTCTCAGAAGCGATTTGTACTGTGCTAGAGAAATGTCAATTTTCAGGCAAAAAAAATGTTAAAACACGTTTTTTTGGCCCAAAAAGTCGATTTGTGCATGCATCTTCGATACCCGTTTATATCCCAAATTTAGCCTAAAAACACCGAAAAATCGAGTTTTTTGGGTCTCAGAAGCGATTTGTACATGTCTACACTGTTCTAGAAAAATTTCAATTTTCAGGCAAAAAAATGCTAAAACACGTTTTTTTGGCCCAAAAAGTCGATTTTTGCATGCATCTTCGATACCCGCTTATATCCCAAATTTAGCCTAAAAACACCGAAAAATCGAGTTTTTTGGGTCTCAGAAGCGATTTGTACATGTCTACACTGTTCTAGAAAAATGTCAATTTTCAGGCAAAAAAAATGCTAAAACACGTTTTTTTGGCCCAAAAAGTCGATTTGTGCATGCATCTTCGATACCCGTTTATATCCCAAATTTGGCCTAAAACACCAAAAAATCGAATTTTTTGGGTCTCAGAAGCGATTTGTACTGTGCTAGAAAAATTTCAATTTTCAGGCAAAAAAAATGCTAAAACACGTTTTTTTGGCCCAAAAAGTCGATTTGTGCATGCATCTTCGATACCCGTTTATATCCCAAATTTAGCCTAAAAACACCGAAAAATCGAGTTTTTTGGGTCTCAGAAGCGATTTGAACATGTTTACACTGTGCTAGAAAAATGTGAATTTTCAGGCAAAAAAAATGATAAAACACGTTTTTTGGGCCCAAAAAGTCGATTTGTGCATGCATCTTCGATACCCGTTTATATCCCAAATTTAGCCTAAAAACACCGAAACATCGAGTTTTTTGGGTCTCAGAAGCGATTTGTACTGTGCTAGAAAAATTTTAATTTTCAGGCAAAAAAAATGCTAAAACACGTTTTTTGGGCCCAAAAAGTCGATTTGTGCATGCATCTTCGATACCAGTTTATACCCCTAATTTAGCCTAAAAACACCGAAAAATCGAGTTTTTTGGGTCTCAGAAGCGATTTGTACATGTCTACACTGTTCTAGAAAAAAAACAATTTTCAGGCAAAAAAAATGCTAAAACACGTTTTTTTGGCCCAAAAAGTCGATTTGTGCATGCATCTTCGATACCCGTTTATATCCCAAATTTAGCCACAAAACACCGAAAAATCGAGTTTTTTGGGTCTCAGAAGCGATTTGTACATGTCTACACTGTTCTAGAAAAAATCAATTTTCAGGCAAAAAAAATGCTAAAACACGTTTTTTTGGCCCAAAAAGTCGATTTGTGCATGCATCTTCGATACCCGTTTATATCCCAAATTTAGCCTAAAAACACCGAAAAATCGAATTTTTGGGTCTCAGAAGCGATTTGTACTGTGCTAGAGAAATTTCAATTTTCAGGCAAAAAAAATGCTAAAATACGTTTTTTTGGCCCAAAAAGTCGATTTGTGCATGCATCTTCGATACCCGTTTATATCCCAAATTTCGCCTAAAAACATCGAAAAATCGAGTTTTTTGGGTCTCAAAAGCGATTTGAACATGTTTACACTGTGCTAGAAAAATTTCAATTTTCAAGCAAAAAAAATGCTAAAACACGTTTTTTGGGCCCAAAAAGTCGATTTGTGCATGCATCTTCGATACCCGTTTATATCCCAAATTTAGCCTAAAAACACCGAAAAATCGCGTTTTTTGGGTCTCAGAAGCGATTTGTACATGTCTACACTGTTCTAGAAAAAAATCAATTTTCAGGCAAAAAAAATGCTAAAACACGTTTTTTTGGCCCAAAAAGTCGATTTGTGCATGCATCTTCGATACCCGTTTATATCCCAAATTTAGCCTAAAAACACCGAAAAATCGAGTTTTCTGGGTCTTAGAAGCGATTTGTACATGTTTACACTATGCTAGAAAAATTTCAATTTTCAGGCAAAAAAATTGCTAAAACACATTTTTTGGGCCCAAAAAGTCGATTTGTGCATGCATCTTCGATACCCGTTTATATCCCAAATTTAGCCTAAGAACACCGAAAAATCGAGGTTTTTGGGTCTCAGAAGCGATTTGTACATGTCTACACTGTTCTAGAAAAAAATCAATTTTCAGGCAAAAAAAATGCTAAAACACGTTTTTTTGGTCCAAAAAGTCGATTTGTGCATGCATCTTCGATACCCGTTGATATCCAAAAATTTAGCCAAAAAACACCGAAAAATCGAGTTTTTTGGGTCTCAGAAGCGATTTGTACTGTGCTTGAAAAAAATCAATTTTCGGGCAAAAAAAATGCTAAAACACATTTTTTTGGCCCAAAAAGTCGATTTGTGCATGCATCTTCGATACCCGTTTATATCCCAAATATTGTCTAAAAACACCGAAAAATCGAGTTTTTTGGGTCTCAGAAGCGATTTGTACATGTTTACACTGTGCTAGAGAAATGTCAATTTTCAGGCAAAAAAAATGCTAAAACACGTTTTTTTGGCCCAAAAAGTCGATTTGTGCATGCATCTTCGATACCCGTTTATATCCCAAATTTAGCCAAAAAACACCGAAAAATCGAGTTTTTTGGGTCTCAGAAGCGATTTGTACATGTCTACACTGTTTTAGAAAACTTCAATTTTCAGGCAAAAAAATGCTAAAACACGTTTTTTTGGCCCTAGAAGTCGATTTGTGCATGCATCTTCGATATCAGTTTATATCCCAAATTTAGCCTAAAAACACCGAAAAATCGAGTTTTTTGGGTCTCAGAAGCGATTTGTACATGTTTACACTGCTAGAAAAATTTCAATTTTCAGGCAAACAAAATGCTAAAACACGTTTTTTTGGCCCAAAAAGTCGATTTGTGCATGCATCTGTGATACCCGTTTATATCCCAAATTTAGTCTAAATACACCGAAAAATCGAGTTTTTTTGGTCTCAGAAGCGATTTGTACTGTGCTTGAAAAAATTCAATTTTCAGGCAAAAAACATGTTAAAACACGTTTTTTTGGCCAAAAAAGTCGATTTGTGCATGCATCTTCGATACCCGTTTATATCCCAAATTTAGCCAAAAAACACCGAAATATCGAGTTTTTTGGGTCTCAGAAGCGATTAGTACATGTCTACACTGTTCTAGAAAAAAATCAATTTTCAGGCAAAAAAAATGCTAAAACACGTTTTTTTGGCCCAAAAAGTCGATTTGTGCATGCATCTTCGATACCCGTTTATATCCCAAATTTAGCCTAAAAACACCGAAAAATCGAGTTGTTTGGGTCTCAGAAGCGATTTGTACATGTCTACACTGTTCTAGAAAAAAATCAATTTTCAGGCAAAAAAAATGCTAAAACACGTTTTTTTGGCCCAAAAAGTCGATTTGTGCATGCATCTTCGATACCCGTTTATATCCCAAATTTAGCCTAAAAACACCGAAAAATCGAGTTTTTTTTGGGTCACAGAAGCGATTTGTACTGTCCTTGAAAAATTTCAATTTCAGGTAAAAAAAATGCTAAAACACGTTTTTTTGGCCCAAAAAGTCGATTTGTGCATGCATCTTCGATACCCGTTTATATCCCAAATTTAGCCAAAAAACACCGAAATATCGAGTTTTTTGGGTCTCAGAAGCGATTAGTACATGTCTACACTGTTCTAGAAAAAAATCAATTTTCAGGCAAAAAAAATACTAAAACACGTTTTTTTGGCCCAAAAAGTCGATTTGTGCATGCATCTTCGATACCCGTTTATATCCCAAATTTAGCCTAAAAACACCGAAAAATCGAGTTTTTTGGGTCTCAGAAGCGATTTGTACATGTCTACACTGTTTTAGAAAACTTCAATTTTCAGGCAAAGAAATGCTAAAACACGTTTTTTTGGCCCAAGAAGTCGATTTGTGCATGCATCTTCGATACCAGTTTATATCCCAAATTTAGCCTAAAAACACCGAAAAATCGAGTTTTTTGGGTCTCAGAAGCGATTTGTACATGTTTACACTGCTAGAAAAATTTCAATTTTCAGGCAAACAAAATGCTAAAACACGTTTTTTTGGCCCAAAAAGTCGATTTGTGCATGCATCTGTGATACCCGTTTATATCCCAAATTTAGCCTAAATACACCGAAAAATCGAGTTTTTTTGGTCACAGAAGCGATTTGTACTGTGCTAGAAAAAAATCAATTTTCAGGCAAAAAAAATGCTAAAACACGTTTTTTTGGCCCAAAAAGTCGATTTGTGCATGCATCTTCGATACCCGTTTATATCCCAAATTTCGCCGAAAAACACCGAAAAATCCAGTTTTTTGGGTCTCAGAAGCGATTTGTACATGTTTACACTGTGCTAGAAAAAATTTAATTTTCAGGCAAAAAAAATGCTAAAACACGTTTTTTTGGCCCAAAAAGTCGATTTGTGCATGCATCTTCGATACCCGTTTATATCCCAAATTTAGCCTAAAAACACCGAAAAATCGAGTTTTTTTGGTCTCAGAAGCGATTTGTACTGTGCTAGAAAAATTTCAATTTTCAGGCAAAAAAAATGCTAAAACACGTTTTTTGGGCCCAAAAAGTCGATTTGTGCATGCATCTTCGATGCCCGTTTATATCCCAAATTTAGCCTAAAAACACCGAAAAATCAAGTTTTTTGGGTCTCAGAAGCGATTTGTACATGTCTACACTGTTCTAGAAAAATTTCAATTTTCAGGCAAAAAAAATGCTGAAACACATTTTTTTGGCCCAAAAAGTCGATTTGTGCATGCATCTTCGATACCCGTTTATATCCCAAATTTAGCCTAAAAACACCGAAAAATCGAGTTTTTTTGGGTCTCAGAAGCGATTTGTACATGTTTACACTGTGCTAGAAAAATTTCATTTTTCAGGCAAAAAAAATGCTAAAACACGTTTTTTTTGCCCAAAAAGCCGATTTGTGCATGCATCTTCGATACCCGTTTATATCCCAAATTTAGCCTAAAAACACCGAAAAATCGAGTTTTTTGGGTCTCAGAAGCGATTTGTACTGTGCTTGAAAAAAATCAATTTTCAGGCAAAAAACATGCTAAAACACGTTTTTTTGGCCCAAAAAGTCGATTTGTGCATGCATCTTCGATACCCGTTTATATCCCAAATTTAGCCTAAAACCACCGAAAAATCGAGTTTTTGGGTCTCAGAAGCGATTTGTACATGTCTACACTGTTCTAGAAAAAATTCAATTTTCAGGCAAAAAAAATGCTAAAACACGTTTTTTTGGCCCAAAAAGTCGATTTGTGCATGCATCTTCGATACCCGTTTATATCCCAAATTTAGCCAAAAAACACCGAAAAATCGAGTTTTTTTGGTCTCAAAAGCGATTTGTACATGTCTACACTGTTCTAGAAAAAAATCAATTTTCAGGCAAAAAAAATGCTAAAACACGCTTTTTTGGCCCAAAAAGTCGATTTGTGCATGCATCTTCGATACCCGTTTATATCCCAAATTTAGCCTAAAAACACCGAAAAATCGAGTTTTTTGGGTCTCAAAAGCGATTTGTACATGTTTACACTGTGCTAGAAAAATTACAATTTTCAGGCAAAAAAAATGCTAAAACACGTTTTTTGGGCCCTAAAAGTCGATTTGTGCATGCATCTTCGATACCCGTTTATATCCCAAATTTAGCCTAAAAACACCGAAAAATCGAGTTTTTTGGGTCTCAGAAGCGATTTGTACATGTCTACACTGTTCTAGAAAAATTTCGATTTTCAGGCAAAAAAAATGCTGAAACACGTTTTTTTGGCCCAAAAAGTCGATTTGTGCATGCATCTTCGATACCCGTTTATATCCCAAATTTAGCCTAAAAACACCGAAAAATCGAGTTTTTTTGGGTCTCAGAAGCGATTTGTACATGTTTACACTGTGCTAGAAAAATTTCATTTTTCAGGCAAAAAAAATGCTAAAACACGTTTTTTTTGCCCAAAAAGCCGATTTGTGCATGCATCTTCGATACCCGTTTATATCCAAAATTTAGCCTAAAAACACCGAAAAATCGAGTTTTTGGGTCTCAGAAGCGATTTGTACATGTCTACACTGTTTTAGAAAACTTCAATTTTTAGGCAAAAAAATGCTAAAACACGTTTTTTTGGCCCAAGAAGTCGATTTGTGCATGCATCTTCGATACCAGTTTATATCCCAAATTTAGCCTAAAAACACCGAAAAATCGAGTTTTTTGGGTCTCAGAAGCGATTTGTACATGTTTACACTGCTAGAAAAATTTCAATTTTCAGGCAAACAAAATGCTAAAACACGTTTTTTTGGCCCAAAAAGTCGATTTGTGCATGCATCTGTGATACCCGTTTATATCCCAAATTTAGCCTAAATACACCGAAAAATCGAGTTTTTTTGGTCACAGAAGCGATTTGTACTGTGCTAGAAAAAAATCAATTTTCAGGCAAAAAAAATGCTAAAACACGTTTTTTTGGCCCAAAAAGTCGATTTGTGCATGCATCTTCGATACCCGTTTATATCCCAAATTTAGCCGAAAAACACCGAAAAATCCAGTTTTTTGGGTCTCAGAAGCGATTTGTACATGTTTACACTGTGCTAGAAAAATTTCAATTTTCAGGCAAAAAAAATGCTAAAACACGTTTTTTGGGCCCAAAAAGTCGATTTGTGCATGCATCTTCGATACCCGTTTATATCCCAAATTTAGCCTAAAAACACCGAAAAATCGAGTTTTTTTGGTCTCAGAAGCGATTTGTACTGTGCTAGAAAAATTTCAATTTTTAGGCAAAAAAAATACTAAAACACGTTTTTTGGGCCCAAAAAGTCGATTTGTGCATGCATCTTCGATGCCCGTTTATATCCCAAATTTAGCCTAAAAACACCGAAAAATCAAGTTTTTTGGGTCTCAGAAGCGATTTGTACATGTCTACACTGTTCTAGAATAATTTCAATTTTCAGGCAAAAAAAATGCTGAAACACGTTTTTTTGGCCCAAAAGTCGATTTGTGCATGCATCTTCGATACCCGTTTATATCCCAAATTTAGCCTAAAAACACCGAAAAATCGAGTTTTTTGGGTCTCAGAAGCGATTTGTACTGTGCTTGAAAAAAATCAATTTTCAGGCAAAAAACATGCTAAAACACGTTTTTTTGGCCCAAAAAGTCGATTTGTGCATGCATCTTCGATACCCGTTTATATCCCAAATTTAGCCTAAAACCACCGAAAAATCGAGTTTTTGGGTCTCAGAAGCGATTTGTACATGTCTACACTGTTCTAGAAAAAAATCAATTTTCAGGCAAAAAAAATGCTAAAACACGTTTTTTTGGCCCAAAAAGTCGATTTGTGCATGCATCTTCGATACCCGTTTATATCCCAAATTTAGCCAAAAAACACCGAAAAATCGAGTTTTTTGGGTCTCAAAAGCGATTTGTACATGTCTACACTGTTCTAGAAAAAAATCAATTTTCAGGCAAAAAAAATGCTGAAACACGTTTTTTTGGCCCAAAAATTCGATTTGTGCATGCATCTTCGATACCCGTTTATATCCCAAATTTAGCCTAAAAACACCGAAAAATCGAGTTTTTTTGGGTCTCAGAAGCGATTTGTACATGTTTACACTGTGCTAGAAAAATTTCATTTTTCAGGCAAAAAAAATGCTAAAACACGTTTTTTTTGCCCAAAAAGCCGATTTGTGCATGCATCTTCGATACCCGTTTATATCCAAAATTTAGCCTAAAAACACCGAAAAATCGAGTTTTTGGGTCTCAGAAGCGATTTGTACATGTCTACACTGTTTTAGAAAACTTCAATTTTTAGGCAAAAAAATGCTAAAACACGTTTTTTTGGCCCAAGAAGTCGATTTGTGCATGCATCTTCGATACCAGTTTATATCCCAAATTTAGCCTAAAAACACCGAAAAATCGAGTTTTTTGGGTCTCAGAAGCGATTTGTACTGTGCTAGAAAAAAATCAATTTTCAGGCAAAAAAAATGCTAAAACACGTTTTTTTGGCCCAAAAAGTCGATTTGTGCATGCATCTTCGATACCCGTTTATATCCCAAATTTAGCCGAAAAACACCGAAAAATCCAGTTTTTTGGGTCTCAGAAGCGATTTGTACATGTCTACACTGTTCTAGAAAAATTTCAATTTTCAGGCAAAAAAAATGCTGAAACACGTTTTTTTGGCCCAAAAAGTCGATTTGTGCATGCATCTTCGATACCCGTTTATATCCCAAATTTAGCCTAAAAACACCGAAAAATCGAGTTTTTTTGGGTCTCAGAAGCGATTTGTACATGTTTACACTGTGCTAGAAAAATTTCATTTTTCAGGCAAAAAAAATGCTAAAACACGTTTTTTTTGCCCAATAAGCCGATTTGTGCATGCATCTTCGATACCCGTTTATATCCAAAATTTAGCCTAAAAACACCGAAAAATCGAGTTTTTGGGTCTCAGAAGCGATTTGTACATGTCTACACTGTTTTAGAAAAAATTCAATTTTCAGGCAAAAAAAATGCTAAAACACGTTTTTTTGGCCCAAAAAGTCGATTTGTGCATGCATCTTCGATACCCGTTTATATCCCAAATTTAGCCTAAAAACACCGAAAAATCGAGTTTTTTGGGTCTCAGAAGCGATTTGTACATGTCTACACTGTTCTAGAGAAATGTCAATTTTCAGGCAAAAAAAATGCTAAAACACGTTTTTTTGGCCCAAAAAGTCGATTTGTGCATGCATCTTCGATACCCGTTTATATAACAAATTTAGCCTAAAAACACCCAAAATCGAGTTTTTTGGGTCTCAGAAGCGATTTGTACTGTGCTAGAAAAATTTCAATTATCAGGCAAAAAAAATGCTAAAACACGTTTTTTTGGCCCAAAAAGTTGATTTGTGCATGCATCTTCGATACCCGTTTATATCCCAAATTTAGCCGAAAAACACCGAAAAATCGAGTTTTTTGGGTCTCAGAAGCGATTTGAACATGTTTACACTGTGCTAGAGAAATGTCAATTTTCAGGCAAAAAAAATACTAAAACACGTTTTTTTGGCCCAAAAAGTCGATTTGTGTATGCATCTTCGATACCCGTTTATATCCCAAATTTAGCCTAAAAACACCGAAAAATCGAGTTTTTTGGGTCTCAGAAGCGATTTGTACATGTTTACACTGTGCTAGAAAAATTTCAATTTTCAGGAAAAAAAAATATGCTAAAACACGTATTTTTGGCCCAAAAAGTCGATTTGTGCATGCATCTTTGATACCCGTTTATATCCCAAATTTAGCCTAATAACACCGAAAAATCGAGTTTTTTGGGTCTCAGAAGCGATTTGTACTGTGCTAGAAAAAAATCAATTATCAGGCAAAAAAAATGCTAAAACATGTTTTTTTGGCCCAAAAAGTCGATTTGTGCATGCATCTTCGATACCCGTTTATATCCCAAATTTAGCCTAAAAACACCGAAAAATCGAGTTTTTTGGGTCCCAGAAGCGATTTGTACATGTTTACACTGTGCTAGAAAAATTTCAATTTTCAGGCAAAAAAAATGCTAAAACACGTTTTTGGGGCCCAAAAAGTCGATTTGTGCATGCATCTTCGATACCCGTTTATATCCCAAATTTAGCCTAAAAACACCGAAAAATCGAGTTTTTTGGGTCTCAGAAGCGATTTGTACTGTGCTAGAAAAATTTCAATTTTCAGGCAAAAAAAAGGCTAAAACACGTTTTTTGGGCCCAAAAAGTCGATTTGTGCATGCATCTTCGATACCCGTTTATATCCCAAATTTAGCCGAAAAACACCGAAAAATCGAGTTTTTTGGGTCTCAGAAGCGATTTGTACATGTTTACACTGTGCTAGAGAAATGTCAATTTTCAGGCGAAAAAATGCTAAAACACGTTTTTTTGGCCCAAAAAGTCGATTTGTGCATGCATCTTCGATACCCGTTTATATCCCAAATTTAGCCTAAAAACACCGAAAAATCGAGTTTTTTGGGTCTCAGAAGCGATTTGTACATGTCTACACTGTTCTAGAAAAATTTCAATTTTCAGGCAAAAAAAATGCTAAAACACGTTTTTTTGGCCCAAAAAGTCGATTTGTGCATGCATCTTCGATACCCGTTTATATCCCAAATTTAGCCTAAAAACACCGAAAAATCGAGTTTTTTGGGTCTCAGAAGCGATTTATACTGTGCTAGAAAAAATTCAATTTTCAGGCTAAAAAAATGCTAAAACACGTTTTTTTGGCCCAAAAAGTCGATTTGTGCATGTATCTTCGATACCCGTTTATATCCAAAAATTATGCCTAAAAACACCGAAAAATCGAGTTTTTTGGGTCAGAGAAGCGATTTGTACATGTCTACACTGTTCTAGAAAAAAATCAATTTTCAGGCAAAAAAAATGCTAAAACACATTTTTTGGCCCAAAAAGTCGATTTGTGCATGCATCTTCGATACCCGTTTATATCCCAAATTTAGCCGAAAAACACCGAAAAATCGAGTTTTTTGGGTCTCAGAAGCGATTTGTACATGTTTACACTGTGCTAGAGAAATGTCAATTTTCAGGCGAAAAAATGCTAAAACACGTTTTTTTGGCCCAAAAAGTCGATTTGTGCATGCATCTTCGATACCCGTTTATATCCCAAATTTAGCCTAAAAACACCGAAAAATCGAGTTTTTTGGGTCTCAGAAGCGATTTGTACATGTCTACACTGTTCTAGAAAAAATTCAATTTTCAGGCAAAAAAAATGTTAAAACACGTTTTTTTGGCCCAAAAAGTCGATTTGTGCATGCATCTTCGATACCCGTTTATATCCCAAATTTAGCCTAAAAACACCGAAAAATCGAGTTTTTTGGGTCTCAGAAGCGATTTATACTGTGCTAGAAAAATTTCAATTTTCAGGCTAAAAAAATGCTAAAACACGTTTTTTTGGCCCAAAAAGTCGATTTGTGCATGTATCTTCGATACCCGTTTATATCCAAAAATTATGCCTAAAAACACCGAAAAATCGAGTTTTTTGGGTCAGAGAAGCGATTTGTACATGTCTACACTGTTCTAGAAAAAAATCAATTTTCAGGCAAAAAAAATGCTAAAACACATTTTTTGGCCCAAAAAGTCGATTTGTGCATGCATCTTCGATACCCGTTTATATCCCAAATTTAGCCTAAAACCACCGAAAAATCGAGTTTTTTGGGTCTCAGAAGCGATTTGTGCATGCTTACACTGTGCTAGAAAAAATTCAATTTTCACGCAAAAAAAATGCTAAAACACGTTTTTTGGGCCCAAAAAGTCGATTTGTGCATGCATCTTCGATACCCGTTTATATCCCAAATTTAGCGTAAAAACACCGAAAAATCGAATTTTTTGGGTCTCAGAAGCGATTTGTACATGTCTACACTGTTTTAGAAAATTTCAATTTTCAGGCAAAAAAAATGCTAAAACACGTTTTTTTGGCCCAAAAAGTCGATTTGTGCATGCATCTTCGATACCAGTTTATATCCCAAATTTAGCCAAAAAACACCGAAAAATCAAGTTTTTTGGGTCTCAGAAGCGATTTGTACATGTTTACACTGTGCTAGAAAAATTTCAATTTTCAGGCAAAACAAATGCTAAAACACGTTTTTTTGGCCCAAAATGTCGATTTGTGCATGCATCTTCGATACCCGTTTATATCCCAAATTTAGCCTAAAAACACTGAAAAATCGAGTTTTTTGGGTCTCAGAAGCGATTTGTACATGTCTACACTGTTTTAGAAAATTTCAATTTTCAAGCAAAAAAAATGCTAAAACACGTTTTTTTGGCCCAAAAAGTCGATTTGTGCATGCATCTTCGATACCAGTTTATATCCCAAATTTAGCCTAAAAACACCGAAAAATCAAGTTTTTTGGGTCACAGAAGCGATTTGTACATGTTTACACTGTGCTAGAAAAATTTCAATTTTCAGGCAAAAAAAATGCTAAAACACGTTTTTTGGGCCCAAAAAGTCGATTTGTGCATTCATCTTTGATACCCGTTTATATCCCAAATATAGCCTAAAAACACCGAAAAATCGATTTTTTTGGGTCACAGAAGCGATTTGTACTGTGCTAGAAAAATTTCAATTTTCAGGCAAAAAAAATGCTAAAACACGTTTTTTTGGCCCAAAAAGTCGATTTGTGCATGCATCTTCGATACCCATTTATTTCCCAAATTTAGCCTAAAAACACCGAAAAATCGAGTTTCTTGGGTCTCAGAAGCGATTTGTACTGTGCTAGAAAAATTTCAATTTTCAGGCAAAAAAAATGCTAAAACACATTTTTTTGGCCCAAAAAGTCGATTTGTGCATGCATCTTCGATACCCGTTTATATCCCAAATTTAGCCTAAAAACACCGAAAAATCGAGTTTTTTGGGTCTCAGAAGCGATTTGTACTGTGCTAGAAAATTTCAATTTTCAGGCAAAAAAAATGCAAAAACAAGTTTTTTTGGCCCAAAAAGTCGATTTGTGCATGCATCTTCGATACCCGTTTATATCCCAAATTTAGCCTAAAAGCACCGAAAAATCGAGTTTTTTGGGTCTCAGAAGCGATTTGTACTGTGCTAGAAAAATTTCAATTTTCAGGCAAAAAAAATGCTAAAACACGTTTTTTTGGCCCAAAAAGTCGATTTGTGCATGCATCTTCGATACCCGTTTATATCCCAAATTTAGCCTAAAAACACCGAAAAATCGAGTTTTTTGGGTCTCAGAAGCGATTTGTACATGTCTACACTGTCTAGAAAAATTTCAATTTTCAGGCAAAAAAAATGCTAAAACACGTTTTTATTGGCCCAAAAAGTCGATTTGTGCATGCATCTTCGATACCCGTTTATATCCCAATTTTAGCCTAAAAACACCGAAAAATCGAGTTTTTTTGGTCTCAGAAGCGATTTGTACATGTTTACACTGTGCTAGAAAAATTTCAATTTTCACGCAAAAAAAATGCTAAAACACGTTTTTTTGGCCCAAAAAGTCGATTTGTGCATGCATCTTCGATACCCGTTTATATCCCAAATTTAGCCTAAAAACACCGAAAAATCGAGTTTTTTGGGTCTCAGAAGCGATTTGTACTGTGCTAAAAAAAATCAATTTTCAGGCAAAAAAAATGCTAAAACACGTTTTTTTGGCCCAAAAAGTCGATTTGTGCATGCATTTTCGATACCCGTTTATATCCCAAATTTAGCCTAAAAACACCGAAAAATCGAGTTTTTTGGGTCTCAGAATTGATTTGTACATGTTTACACTGTGCTAGAAAAATTTCAATTTTCAGGCAAAAAAAAATGCTAAAACACGTTTTTTTGGCCCAAAAAGTCGATTTGTGCATGCATCTTCGATACCCGTTTATATCCCAAATTTAGCCTACAAACACCGAAAAATCGAGTTTTTTGGGTCTCAGAAGCGATTTGTACATGTTTACACTGTGCTAGAAAAAAATCAATTTTCAGGCAAAAAAAATGCTAAAACACGTTATTTTGGCCCAAAAAGTCGATTTGTGCATGCATCTTCGATACCCGTTTATATCCCAAATTTAGCCTAAAAACACCGAAAAATCGAGTTTTTTGGGTCTCAGAAGCGATTTGTACATGTCTACACTGTTCTAGAAAAAAAATCAATTTTCAGGCAAAAAAAATGCTAAAACACGTTTTTTTGGCCCAGAAAGTCGATTTGTGCATGCATCTTCGATACCCGTTTATATCCCAAATTTAGCCTAAGAACACAGAAAAATCGAGTTTTTTGGGTCTCAGAAGCGATTTGTACATGTCTACACTGTTCTAGAAAAAAATCAATTTTCAGGCAAAAAAAAATGCTAAAACACGTTTTTTTGGCCCAAAAAGTCGATTTGTGCATGCATATTCGATTCCCGTTTATATCCCAATTTTAGCCTAAAAACACCGAAAAATCGAGTTTTTTGGGTCTCAGAAGCGATTTGTACTGTGCTAGAAAAATTCAATTTTCAGGCAAAAAAAATGCTAAAACACGTTTTTTTGGCCCAAAAAGTCGATTTGTGCATGTATCTTCGATACCCGTTTATATCCCAAATTTAGCCTAAAAACACCGAAAAATCGATTTTTTTGGGTCTCAGAAGCGATTTGTACTGTGCTAGAAAAATTTCAATTTTGAGGCAAAAAAAATGCTAAAACACGTTTTTTGGGCCCAAAAAGTCGATTTGTGCATGCATCTTCGATACCCGTTTATATCCCAAATTTAGCCTAAAGACACCGAAAAATCGAGTTTTTTGGGTCTCAGAAGCGATTTGTACATGTCTACACTGTTCTAGAAAAATTTCAATTTTCAGGCAAAAAAAATGCTAAAACACGTTTTTTTGGCCCAAAAAGTCGATTTGTGCATGCATCTTCGATACCCGTTTATATCCCAAATTTAGCCTAAAAACACCGAAAAATCGAGTTTTTTGGGTCTCAGAAGCGATTTGTACATGTTTACACTGTGCTAGAAAAAAATCAATTTTCAGGCAAAAAAAATGCTAAAACACGTTATTTTGGCCCAAAAAGTCGATTTGTGCATGCATCTTCGATACCCGTTTATATCCCAAATTTAGCCTAAAAACACCGAAAAATCGAGTTTTTTGGGTCTCAGAAGCGATTTGTACATGTCTACACTGTTCTAGAAAAAAAATCAATTTTCAGGCAAAAAAAATGCTAAAACACGTTTTTTTGGCCCAGAAAGTCGATTTGTGCATGCATCTTCGATACCCGTTTATATCCCAAATTTAGCCTAAGAACACAGAAAAATCGAGTTTTTTGGGTCTCAGAAGCGATTTGTACATGTCTACACTGTTCTAGAAAAAAATCAATTTTCAGGCAAAAAAAAATGCTAAAACACGTTTTTTTGGCCCAAAAAGTCGATTTGTGCATGCATATTCGATTCCCGTTTATATCCCAATTTTAGCCTAAAAACACCGAAAAATCGAGTTTTTTGGGTCTCAGAAGCGATTTGTACTGTGCTAGAAAAATTCAATTTTCAGGCAAAAAAAATGCTAAAACACGTTTTTTTGGCCCAAAAAGTCGATTTGTGCATGTATCTTCGATACCCGTTTATATCCCAAATTTAGCCTAAAAACACCGAAAAATCGATTTTTTTGGGTCTCAGAAGCGATTTGTACTGTGCTAGAAAAATTTCAATTTTGAGGCAAAAAAAATGCTACAACACGTTTTTTGGGCCCAAAAAGTCGATTTGTGCATGCATCTTCGATACCCGTTTATATCCCAAATTTAGCCTAAAGACACCGAAAAATCGAGTTTTTTGGGTCTCAGAAGCGATTTGTACATGTCTACACTGTTCTAGAAAAATTTCAATTTTCAGGCAAAAAAAATGCTAAAACACGTTTTTTTGGCCCAAAAAGTCGATTTGTGCATGCATCTTCGATACCCGTTTATATCCCAAATTTAGCCTAAAAACACCGAAAAATCGAGTTTTTTGGGTCTCAGAAGCGATTTGTACATGTTTACACTGTGCTAGAAAAATTTCAATTTTCACGCAAAAAAAATGCTAAAGCACGTTTTTTTGGCCCAAAAAGTCGATTTGTGCATTCATCTTCGATACCCGTTTATATCCCAAATTTAGCCTAAAAACACCGAAAAATCGAGTTTTTTGGGTCTTAGAAGCAATTTGTACTGTGATAGAAAAATTTCAATTTTCAGGCAAAAAAAATGCTAAAACACGTTTTTTGGGACCAAAAAGTCGATTTGTGCATGCATCTTCGATACCCGTTTATATCCCAAATTTAGCCTAAAAACACCGAAAAATCGAGTTTTTTGGGTCTCAGAAGCGATTTGTACATGTCTACACTGTTTTAGAAAATTTCAATTTTCAGGCAAAAAAAATGCTAAAACACATTTTTTGGGCCCAAAAAGTCGATTTGTGCATGCATCTTCGATACCAGTTTATATCCCAAATTTAGCCTAAAAACACCGAAAAATCGAGTT
Organism: Petrolisthes manimaculis; assembly: GCA_034508575.1. Classification (NCBI taxonomy): domain Eukaryota; kingdom Metazoa; phylum Arthropoda; class Malacostraca; order Decapoda; family Porcellanidae; genus Petrolisthes; species Petrolisthes manimaculis. The sequence goes on from JAWZYT010000013.1 coordinate 2,138,893, forward strand.
TTTTGGGTCTCAGAAGCGATTTGTACATGTTTACACTGTGCTAGAAAAAAATCAATTTTCAGGCAAAAAAAATGCTAAAACACGTTATTTTGGCCCAAAAAGTCGATTTGTGCATGCATCTTCGATACCCGTTTATATCCCAAATTTAGCCTAAAAACACCGAAAAATCGAGTTTTTTGGGTCTCAGAAGCGATTTGTACATGTCTACACTGTTCTAGAAAAAAAATCAATTTTCAGGCAAAAAAAATGCTAAAACACGTTTTTTTGGCCCAGAAAGTCGATTTGTGCATGCATCTTCGATACCCGTTTATATCCCAAATTTAGCCTAAGAACACAGAAAAATCGAGTTTTTTGGGTCTCAGAAGCGATTTGTACATGTCTACACTGTTCTAGAAAAAAATCAATTTTCAGGCAAAAAAAAATGCTAAAACACGTTTTTTTGGCCCAAAAAGTCGATTTGTGCATGCATATTCGATTCCCGTTTATATCCCAATTTTAGCCTAAAAACACCGAAAAATCGAGTTTTTTGGGTCTCAGAAGCGATTTGTACTGTGCTAGAAAAATTCAATTTTCAGGCAAAAAAAATGCTAAAACACGTTTTTTTGGCCCAAAAAGTCGATTTGTGCATGTATCTTCGATACCCGTTTATATCCCAAATTTAGCCTAAAAACACCGAAAAATCGATTTTTTTGGGTCTCAGAAGCGATTTGTACTGTGCTAGAAAAATTTCAATTTTGAGGCAAAAAAAATGCTAAAACACGTTTTTTGGGCCCAAAAAGTCGATTTGTGCATGCATCTTCGATACCCGTTTATATCCCAAATTTAGCCTAAAGACACCGAAAAATCGAGTTTTTTGGGTCTCAGAAGCGATTTGTACATGTCTACACTGTTCTAGAAAAATTTCAATTTTCAGGCAAAAAAAATGCTAAAACACGTTTTTTTGGCCCAAAAAGTCGATTTGTGCATGCATCTTCGATACCCGTTTATATCCCAAATTTAGCCTAAAAACACCGAAAAATCGAGTTTTTTGGGTCTCAGAAGCGATTTGTACATGTTTACACTGTGCTAGAAAAATTTCAATTTTCACGCAAAAAAAATGCTAAAGCACGTTTTTTTGGCCCAAAAAGTCGATTTGTGCATTCATCTTCGATACCCGTTTATATCCCAAATTTAGCCTAAAAACACCGAAAAATCGAGTTTTTTGGGTCTTAGAAGCAATTTGTACTGTGATAGAAAAATTTCAATTTTCAGGCAAAAAAAATGCTAAAACACGTTTTTTGGGACCAAAAAGTCGATTTGTGCATGCATCTTCGATACCCGTTTATATCCCAAATTTAGCCTAAAAACACCGAAAAATCGAGTTTTTTGGGTCTCAGAAGCGATTTGTACATGTCTACACTGTTTTAGAAAATTTCAATTTTCAGGCAAAAAAAATGCTAAAACACATTTTTTGGGCCCAAAAAGTCGATTTGTGCATGCATCTTCGATACCAGTTTATATCCCAAATTTAGCCTAAAAACACCGAAAAATCGAGTTTTTTGGGTCTCAGAAGCGATTTGTACATGTTTACACTGTGCTAGAAAAAATTCAATTTTCAGGCAAAAAAAATGCTAAAACACGTTTTTTTGGCCCAAAAAGTCGATTTCTGCATGCATCTTCGATACCCGTTTATATCCCAAATTTAGCCTAAAAACACCGAAAAATCGAGTTTTTTGGGTCTCAGAAGCGATTTGTACATGTCTACACTATTCTAGAAAAAATTCAATTTTCAGGCAAAAAAAATGCTAAAACACGTTTTTTTGGCCCAAAAAGTCGATTTGTGCATGCATCTTCGATACCAGTTTATATCCCAAATTTAGCCTAAAAACACCGAAAAATCGAGTTTTTTGGGTCTCAGAAGCGATTTGTACATGTCTACACTGTTCTAGAAATATTTCAATTTTCAGGCAAAAAAAAATGCTAAAACACGTTTTTTTGGCCCAAAAAGTCGATTCGTGCATGCATATTCGATTCCCGTTTATATCCCAAATTTAGCCTAAAAACACCGAAAAATCGAGTTTTTTGGGTCTCAGAAGCGATTTGTACATGTCTACACTGTTCTAGAAAAATTTCAATTTTCTGGCAAAAAAAATGCTAAAACACGTTTTTTGGGCCCAAAAAGTCGATTTGTGTATGCATCTTCGATACCCGTTTATATCCCAAATTTAGCCTAAAAACACCGAAAAATCGAGTTTTTTGGGTCTCAGAAGCGATTTGTACTGTGCTAGAAAAATTTCAATTTTCAGGCAAAAAAAATGCTAAAACACGTTTTTTGGGCCCAAAAAGTCGATTTGTGCATGCATCTTCAATACCCGTTTATATCCCAAATTTAGCCTAAAAACACTGAAAAATCGAGTTTTTTGGGTCTCAGAAGCGATTTGTACATGTTTACACTGTGCTAGAAAAATTTCAATTTTCACGCCAAAAAAATGCTAAAACACGTTTTTTTGGCCCAAAAAGTCGATTTGTGCATTCATCTTCGATACCCGTTTATATCCCAAATTTAGCCTAAAAACACCGAAAAATCGAGTTTTTTGGGTCTCAGAAGCGATTTGAACATGTTTACACTGTGCTAGAAAAATGTCAATTTTCAGGCAAAAAAAATGCTAAAACACGTTTTTTGGGCCCAAAAAGTCGATTTGTGCATGCATCTTCGATACCCGTTTATATCCCAAATTTAGCCTAAAGACACCGAAAAATCGAGTTTTTTGGGTCTCAGAAGCGATTTGTACATATCTACACTGTTCTAGAAAAATTTCAATTTTCAGGCAAAAAAAAAGCTAAAACACGTTTTTTTGGCCCAAAAAGTCGATTTGTGCATGCATCTTCGATACCCGTTTATATCCCAAATTTAGCCTAAAAACACCGAAAAATCGATTTTTTTGGGCCTCAGAAGCGATTTGTACTGTGCTAGAAAAATTTCAATTTTCAGGCAAAAAAAATGCTAAAACACGTTTTTTTGGCCCAAAAAGTCGATTTGTGCTTGCATCTTCGATACCCGTTTATATCCCAAATTTAACCTAAAAACACCGAAAAATCGAGTTTTTTGGGTCTCCGAAGCGATTTGTACATGTCTACACTGTTTTAGAAAATTTCAATTTTCAGGCAAAAAAAATGCTAAAACACATTTTTTGGGCCCAAAAAGTCGATTTGTGCATGCATCTTCGATACCAGTTTATATCCCAAATTTAGCCTAAAAACACCGAAAAATCGAGTTTTTTGGGTCTCAGAAGCGATTTGTACATGTTTACACTGTGCTAGAAAGATTTCAATTTTCAGGCAAAAAAAATGCTAAAACACGTTTTTTTGGCCCAAAAAGTCGATTTGTGCATGCATCTTCGATACCCGTTTATATTCCAAATTTAGCCTAAAAACACCGAAAAATCGAGTTTTTTGGGTCTCAGAAGCGATTTGTACTGTACTAGAAAAATTCAATTTTCAGGCAAAAAAAATGCTAAAACACGTTTTTTTGGCCCAAAAAGTCGATTTGTGCATGTATCTTCGATACCCGTTTATATCCCAAATTTAGCCTAAAAACACCGAAAAATCGATTTTTTTGGGTCTCAGAAGCGATTTGTACTGTGCTAGAAAAATTTCAATTTTCAGGCAAAACAAATGCTAAAACACGTTTTTTGGGCCCAAAAAGTCGATTTGTGCATGCATCTTCGATACCCGTTTATATCCCAAATTTAGCCTAAAGACACCGAAAAATCGAGTTTTTTGGGTCTCAGAAGCGATTTGTACATGTCTACACTGTTCTAGAAAAATTTCAATTTTCTGGCAAAAAAAATGCTAAAACACGTTTTTTGGGCCCAAAAAGTCGATTTGTGCATGCATCTTCGATACCCGTTTATATCCCAAATTTAGCCTAAAAACACCGAAAAATCGAGTTTTTTGGGTCTCAGAAGCGATTTGTACTGTGCTAGAAAAATTTCAATTTTTAGGCAAAAAAAATGCTAAAACACGTTTTTTGGGCCCAAAAAGTCGATTTGTGCATGCATCTTCAATACCCGTTTATATCCCAAATTTAGCCTAAAAACACCGAAAAATCGAGTTTTTTGGGTCTCAGAAGCGATTTGTACATGTTTACACTGTGCTAGAAAAAAATCAATTTTCACGCAAAAAAAATGCTAAAACACGTTTTTTTGGCCCAAAAAGTCGATTTGTGCATTCATCTTCGATACCCGTTTATATCCCAAATTTAGCCTAAAAACACCGAAAAATCGAGTTTTTTGGGTCTCAGAAGCGATTTGTACTGTGATAGAAAAATTTCAATTTTCAGGCAAAAAAAATGCTAAAACACGCTTTTTGGGCCCAAAAAGTCGATTTGTGCATGCATCTTCGATACCCGTTTATATCCCAAATTTAGCCTAAAGACACCGAAAAATCGAGTTTTTTGGGTCTCAGAAGCGATTTGTACATATCTACACTGTTCTAGAAAAATTTCAATTTTCAGGCAAAAAAAATGCTAAAACACGTTTTTTTGGCCCAAAAAGTCGATTTGTGCATGCATCTTCGATACCCGTTTGTATCCCAAATCTAGCCTAAAAACACCGAAAAATCGAGTTTTTTGGGCCTTAGAAGCGATTTGTACTGTGCTAGAAAAATTTCAATTTTCAGGCAAAAAAAATGCTAAAACACGTTTTTCTGGCCCAAAAAGTCGATTTGTGCTTGCATCTTCGATACCCGTTTATATCCCAAATTTAACCTAAAAACACCGAAAAATCGAGTTTTTTGGGTCTCAGAAGCGATTTGTACATGTCTACACTGTTTTAGAAAATTTCAATTTTCAGGCAAAAAAAATGCTAAAACACATTTTTTGGGCCCAAAAAGTCGATTTGTGCATGCATCTTCGATACCAGTTTATATCCCAAATTTAGCCTAAAAACACCGAAAAATCGAGTTTTTTGGGTCTCAGAAGCGATTTGTACATGTTTACACTGTGCTAGAAAAAATTCAATTTTCAGGCAAAAAAAATGCTAAAACACGTTTTTTTGGCCCAAAAAGTCGATTTCTGCATGCATCTTCGATACCCGTTTATATCCCAAATTTAGCCTAAAAACACCGAAAAATCGAGTTTTTTGGGTCTCAGAAGCGATTTGTACATGTCTACACTATTCTAGAAAAAATTCAATTTTCAGGCAAAAAAAATGCTAAAACACGTTTTTTTGGCCCAAAAAGTCGATTTGTGCATGCATCTTCGATACCAGTTTATATCCCAAATTTAGCCTAAAAACACCGAAAAATCGAGTTTTTTGGGTCTCAGAAGCGATTTGTACATGTCTACACTGTTCTAGAAAAATTTCAATTTTCAGGCAAAAAAAAATGCTAAAACACGTTTTTTTGGCCCAAAAAGTCGATTCGTGCATGCATATTCGATTCCCGTTTATATCCCAAATTTAGCCTAAAAACACCGAAAAATCGAGTTTTTTGGGTCTCAGAAGCGATTTGTACATGTCTACACTGTTCTAGAAAAATTTCAATTTTCTGGCAAAAAAAATGCTAAAACACGTTTTTTGGGCCCAAAAAGTCGATTTGTGTATGCATCTTCGATACCCGTTTATATCCCAAATTTAGCCTAAAAACACCGAAAAATCGAGTTTTTTGGGTCTCAGAAGCGATTTGTACTGTGCTAGAAAAATTTCAATTTTCAGGCAAAAAAAATGCTAAAACACGTTTTTTGGGCCCAAAAAGTCGATTTGTGCATGCATCTTCAATACCCGTTTATATCCCAAATTTAGCCTAAAAACACTGAAAAATCGAGTTTTTTGGGTCTCAGAAGCGATTTGTACATGTTTACACTGTGCTAGAAAAATTTCAATTTTCACGCCAAAAAAATGCTAAAACACGTTTTTTTGGCCCAAAAAGTCGATTTGTGCATTCATCTTCGATACCCGTTTATATCCCAAATTTAGCCTAAAAACACCGAAAAATCGAGTTTTTTGGGTCTCAGAAGCGATTTGAACATGTTTACACTGTGCTAGAAAAATGTCAATTTTCAGGCAAAAAAAATGCTAAAACACGTTTTTTGGGCCCAAAAAGTCGATTTGTGCATGCATCTTCGATACCCGTTTATATCCCAAATTTAGCCTAAAGACACCGAAAAATCGAGTTTTTTGGGTCTCAGAAGCGATTTGTACATATCTACACTGTTCTAGAAAAATTTCAATTTTCAGGCAAAAAAAAAGCTAAAACACGTTTTTTTGGCCCAAAAAGTCGATTTGTGCATGCATCTTCGATACCCGTTTATATCCCAAATTTAGCCTAAAAACACCGAAAAATCGATTTTTTTGGGCCTCAGAAGCGATTTGTACTGTGCTAGAAAAATTTCAATTTTCAGGCAAAAAAAATGCTAAAACACGTTTTTTTGGCCCAAAAAGTCGATTTGTGCTTGCATCTTCGATACCCGTTTATATCCCAAATTTAACCTAAAAACACCGAAAAATCGAGTTTTTTGGGTCTCCGAAGCGATTTGTACATGTCTACACTGTTTTAGAAAATTTCAATTTTCAGGCAAAAAAAATGCTAAAACACATTTTTTGGGCCCAAAAAGTCGATTTGTGCATGCATCTTCGATACCAGTTTATATCCCAAATTTAGCCTAAAAACACCGAAAAATCGAGTTTTTTGGGTCTCAGAAGCGATTTGTACATGTTTACACTGTGCTAGAAAGATTTCAATTTTCAGGCAAAAAAAATGCTAAAACACGTTTTTTTGGCCCAAAAAGTCGATTTGTGCATGCATCTTCGATACCCGTTTATATTCCAAATTTAGCCTAAAAACACCGAAAAATCGAGTTTTTTGGGTCTCAGAAGCGATTTGTACTGTACTAGAAAAATTCAATTTTCAGGCAAAAAAAATGCTAAAACACGTTTTTTTGGCCCAAAAAGTCGATTTGTGCATGTATCTTCGATACCCGTTTATATCCCAAATTTAGCCTAAAAACACCGAAAAATCGATTTTTTTGGGTCTCAGAAGCGATTTGTACTGTGCTAGAAAAATTTCAATTTTCAGGCAAAACAAATGCTAAAACACGTTTTTTGGGCCCAAAAAGTCGATTTGTGCATGCATCTTCGATACCCGTTTATATCCCAAATTTAGCCTAAAGACACCGAAAAATCGAGTTTTTTGGGTCTCAGAAGCGATTTGTACATGTCTACACTGTTCTAGAAAAATTTCAATTTTCTGGCAAAAAAAATGCTAAAACACGTTTTTTGGGCCCAAAAAGTCGATTTGTGCATGCATCTTCGATACCCGTTTATATCCCAAATTTAGCCTAAAAACACCGAAAAATCGAGTTTTTTGGGTCTCAGAAGCGATTTGTACTGTGCTAGAAAAATTTCAATTTTTAGGCAAAAAAAATGCTAAAACACGTTTTTTGGGCCCAAAAAGTCGATTTGTGCATGCATCTTCAATACCCGTTTATATCCCAAATTTAGCCTAAAAACACCGAAAAATCGAGTTTTTTGGGTCTCAGAAGCGATTTGTACATGTTTACACTGTGCTAGAAAAAAATCAATTTTCACGCAAAAAAAATGCTAAAACACGTTTTTTTGGCCCAAAAAGTCGATTTGTGCATTCATCTTCGATACCCGTTTATATCCCAAATTTAGCCTAAAAACACCGAAAAATCGAGTTTTTTGGGTCTCAGAAGCGATTTGTACTGTGATAGAAAAATTTCAATTTTCAGGCAAAAAAAATGCTAAAACACGCTTTTTGGGCCCAAAAAGTCGATTTGTGCATGCATCTTCGATACCCGTTTATATCCCAAATTTAGCCTAAAGACACCGAAAAATCGAGTTTTTTGGGTCTCAGAAGCGATTTGTACATATCTACACTGTTCTAGAAAAATTTCAATTTTCAGGCAAAAAAAATGCTAAAACACGTTTTTTTGGCCCAAAAAGTCGATTTGTGCATGCATCTTCGATACCCGTTTGTATCCCAAATCTAGCCTAAAAACACCGAAAAATCGAGTTTTTTGGGCCTTAGAAGCGATTTGTACTGTGCTAGAAAAATTTCAATTTTCAGGCAAAAAAAATGCTAAAACACGTTTTTCTGGCCCAAAAAGTCGATTTGTGCTTGCATCTTCGATACCCGTTTATATCCCAAATTTAACCTAAAAACACCGAAAAATCGAGTTTTTTGGGTCTCAGAAGCGATTTGTACATGTCTACACTGTTTTAGAAAATTTCAATTTTCAGGCAAAAAAAATGCTAAAACACATTTTTTGGGCCCAAAAAGTCGATTTGTGCATGCATCTTCGATACCAGTTTATATCCCAAATTTAGCCTAAAAACACCGAAAAATCGAGTTTTTTGGGTCTCAGAAGCGATTTGTACATGTTTACACTGTGCTAGAAAGATTTCAATTTTCAGGCAAAAAAAATGCTAAAACACGTTTTTTTGGCCCAAAAAGTCGATTTGTGCATGCATCTTCGATACCCGTTTATATCCCAAATTTAGCCTAAAAACACCGAAAAATCGAGTTTTTTGGGTCTCAGAAGCGATTTGTACTGTGCTAGAAAAATTCAATTTTCAGGCAAAAAAAATGCTAAAACACGTTTTTTTGGCCCAAAAAGTCGATTTGTGCATGTATCTTCGATACCCGTTTATATCCCAAATTTAGCCTAAAAACACCGAAAAATCGATTTTTTTGGGTCTCAGAAGCGATTTGTACTGTGCTAGAAAAATTTCAATTTTCAGGCAAAAAAAATGCTAAAACACGTTTTTTGGGCCCAAAAAGTCGATTTGTGCATGCATCTTCGATACCCGTTTATATCCCAAATTTAGCCTAAAGACACCGAAAAATCGAGTTTTTTGGGTCTCAGAAGCGATTTGTACATGTCTACACTGTTCTAGAAAAATTTCAATTTTCAGGCAAAAAAAATGCTAAAACACGTTTTTTTGACCCAAAAAGTCGATTTGTGCATGCATCTTCGATACCCGTTTATATCCCAAATTTAGCCTAAAAACACCGAAAAATCGAGTTTTTTGGGCCTCAGAAGCGATTTGTACTGTGCTAGAAAAATTTCAATTTTCAGGCAAAAAAAATGCTAAAACACGTTTTTTTGGCCCAAAAAGTCGATTTGTGCATGCTTCTTCGATATCCGTTTATATCCCAAATTTAGCCTAAAAACACCGAAAAATCGAGTTTTTTGGGTCTCAGAAGCGAATTGTACATGTTTACACTGTGCTGGAAAAATTTCAATTTTCACGCAAAAAAAATGCTAAAGCACGTTTTTTTGGCCCAAAAAGTCGATTTGTGCATTCATCTTCGATACCCGTTTATATCCCAAATTTAGCCTAAAAACACCGAAAAATCGAGTTTTTTGGGTCTTAGAAGCGATTTGTACTGTGATAGAAAAATTTCAATTTTCAGGCAAAAAAAATGCTAAAACACGTTTTTTGGGCCCAAAAAGTCGATTTGTGCATGCATCTTCAATACCCGTTTATATCCCAAATTTAGCCTAAAAACACTGAAAAATCGAGTTTTTTGGGTCTCAGAAGCGATTTGTACATGTTTACACTGTGCTAGAAAAATTTCAATTTTCACGCCAAAAAAATGCTAAAACACGTTTTTTTGGCCCAAAAAGTCGATTTGTGCATTCATCTTCGATACCCGTTTATATCCCAAATTTAGCCTAAAAACACCGAAAAATCGAGTTTTTTGGGTCTCAGAAGCGATTTGTACTGTGATAGAAAAATTTCAATTTTCAGGCAAAAAAAATGCTAAAACACGTTTTTTGGGCCCAAAAAGTCGATTTGTGCATGCATCTTCGATACCCGTTTATATCCCAAATTTAGCCTAAAGACACCGAAAAATCGAGTTTTTTGGGTCTCAGAAGCGATTTGTACATATCTACACTGTTCTAGAAAAATTTCAATTTTCAGGCAAAAAAAAAGCTAAAACACGTTTTTTTGGCCCAAAAAATCGATTTGTGCATGCATCTTCGATACCCGTTTATATCCCAAATTTAGCCTAAAAACACCGAAAAATCGAGTTTTTTGGGCATCAGAAGCGATTTGTACTGTGCTAGAAAAATTTCAATTTTCAGGCAAAAAAAATGCTAAAACACGTTTTTTTGGCCCAAAAAGTCGATTTGTGCTTGCATCTTCGATACCCGTTTATATCCCAAATTTAACCTAAAAACACCGAAAAATCGAGTTTTTTGGGTCTCAGAAGCAATTTGTACATGTCTACACTGTTTTAGAAAATTTCAATTTTCAGGCAAAAAAAATGCTAAAACACATTTTTTGGGCCCAAAAAGTCGATTTGTGCATGCATCTTCGATACCAGTTTATATCCCAAATTTAGCCTAAAAACACCGAAAAATCGAGTTTTTTGGGTCTCAGAAGCGATTTGTACATGTTTACACTGTGCTAGAAAGATTTCAATTTTCATGCAAAAAAAATGCTAAAACACGTTTTTTTGGCCCAAAAAGTCGATTTGTGCATGCATCTTCGATACCCGTTTATATTCCAAATTTAGCCTAAAAACACCGAAAAATCGAGTTTTTTGGGTCTCAGAAGCGATTTGTACATGTCTACACTGTTCTAGAAAAATTTCAATTTTCAGGCAAAAAAAATGCTAAAACACGTTTTTTTGGCCCAAAAAGTCGATTTGTGCATGCATCTTCGATACCCGTTTATATCCCAAATTTAGCCTAAAAACACCGAAAAATCGAGTTTTTTGGGTCTCAGAAGCGATTTGTACATGTCTACACTGTTCTAGAAAAAATTCAATTTTCAGGCAAAAAAAATGCTAAAACACGTTTTTTTGGCCCAAAAAGTCGATTTGTGCATGCATCTTCGATACCCGTTTATATCCCAAATTTAGCCTAAAAACACCGAAAAATCGAGTTTTTTGGGTCTCAGAAGCGATTTGTACATGTTTACACTGTGCTAGAAAAATTTCAATTTTCAGGAATAAAAAATGCTAAAACACGTTTTTTTGGCCCTAAAAGTCGATTTGTTCATGCATCTTCGATACCCGTTTATATCCCAAATTTAGCCTAATAACACCGAAAATTCGAGTTTTTTTGGTCTCAGAAGCGATTTGTACTGTGCTAGAAAAATTTCAATTTTCAGGCAAAAAAAATGCTAAAACACGTTTTTTTGGCCCAAAAAGTCGATTTGTGCATGCATCTTCGATACCCGTTTATATCCCAAATTTAGCCTAATAGCACCGAAAAATCGAGTTTTTTGGATCTCAGAAGCGATTTGTACTGTGCTAGAAAAATTTCAATTTTCAGGCAAAAAAAATGCTAAAACATGTTTTTTTGGCCCAAAAAGTCGAATTGTGCATGCATCTTCGATACCCGTTTATATCCCAAATTTAGCCTAAAAACACCGAAAAATCGAGTTTTTTGGGTCTCAGAAGCGATTTGTACTGTGCTAGAAAAATTTCAATTTTCAGGCAAAAAAAATGCTAAAACACGTTTTTTGGGCCCAAAAAGTCGATTTGTGCATGCATCTTCGATACCCGTTTATATCCCAAATTTAGCCTAAAAACACCGAAAAATCGAGTTTTTTGGGTCTCAGAAGCGATTTGTACATGTCTACACTGTTCTAGAAAAAAATCAATTTTCAGGCAAAAAAAATGCTAAAACACGTTTTTTTGGCCCAAAAAGTCGATTTGTGCATGCATCTTCGATACCCGTTTATATCCCAAATTTAGCCTAAAAACACCGAAAAATCGAGTTTTTTGGGTCTCAGAAGCGATTTGTACATGTTTACACTGTGCTAGAAAAATTTCAATTTTCAGGAAAAAAAAATGCTAAAACACGTTTTTTTGGCCCTAAAAGTCGATTTGTGCATGCATCTTCGATACCCGTTTATATCCCAAATTTAGCCTAATAACACCGAAAAATCGAGTTTTTTTGGTCTCAGAAGCGATTTGTACTGTGCTAGAAAAATTTCAATTTTCAGGCAAAAAAAATGCTAAAACACGTTTTTTTGGCCCAAAAAGTCGATTTGTGCATGCATCTTCGATACCCGTTTATATCCCAAATTTAGCCTAATAACACCGAAAAATCGAGTTTTTTGGATCTCAGAAGCGATTTGTACTGTGCTAGAAAAATTTCAATTTTCAGGCAAAAAAAAATGCTAAAACATGTTTTTTTGGCCCAAAAAGTCGATTTGTGCATGCATCTTCGATACCCGTTTATATCCCAAATTTAGCCTAAAAACACCGAAAAATCGAGTTTTTTGGGTCTCAGAAGCGATTTGTACTGTGCTAGAAAAATTTCAATTTTCAGGCAAAAAAAAGGCTAAAACACGTTTTTTGGGCCCAAAAAGTCGATTTGTGCATGCATCTTCGATACCCGTTTATATCCCAAATTTAGCCGAAAAACACCGAAAAATCGAGTTTTTTGGGTCTCAGAAGCGATTTGTACATGTTTACACTGTGCTAGAGAAATGTCAATTTTCAGGCGAAAAAATGCTAAAACACGTTTTTTTGGCCCAAAAAGTCGATTTGTGCATGCATCTTCGATACCCGTTTATATCCCAAATTTAGCCTAAAAACACCGAAAAATCGAGTTTTTTGGGTCTCAGAAGCGATTTGTACATGTCTACACTGTTCTAGAAAAATTTCAATTTTCAGGCAAAAAAAATGCTAAAACACGTTTTTTTGGCCCAAAAAGTCGATTTGTGCATGCATCTTCGATACCCGTTTATATCCCAAATTTAGCCTAAAAACACCGAAAAATCGAGTTTTTTGGGTCTCAGAAGCGATTTATACTGTGCTAGAAAAATTTCAATTTTCAGGCTAAAAAAATGCTAAAACACGTTTTTTTGGCCCAAAAAGTCGATTTGTGCATGTATCTTCGATACCCGTTTATATCCAAAAATTATGCCTAAAAACACCGAAAAATCGAGTTTTTTGGGTCAGAGAAGCGATTTGTACATGTCTACACTGTTCTAGAAAAAAATCAATTTTCAGGCAAAAAAAATGCTAAAACACATTTTTTGGCCCAAAAAGTCGATTTGTGCATGCATCTTCGATACCCGTTTATATCCCAAATTTAGCCTAAAACCACCGAAAAATCGAGTTTTTTGGGTCTCAGAAGCGATTTGTGCATGCTTACACTGTGCTAGAAAAAATTCAATTTTCACGCAAAAAAAATGCGAAAACACGTTTTTTGGGCCCAAAAAGTCGATTTGTGCATGCATCTTCGATACCCGTTTATATCCCAAATTTAGCGTAAAAACACCGAAAAATCGAAATTTTTGGGTCTCAGAAGCGATTTGTACATGTCTACACTGTTTTAGAAAATTTCAATTTTCAGGCAAAAAAAATGCTAAAACACGTTTTTTTGGCCCAAAAAGTCGATTTGTGCATGCATCTTCGATACCAGTTTATATCCCAAATTTAGCCAAAAAACACCGAAAAATCAAGTTTTTTGGGTCTCAGAAGCGATTTGTACATGTTTTCACTGTGCTAGAAAAAATTCAATTTTCAGGCAAAACAAATGCTAAAACACGTTTTTTTGGCCCAAAATGTCGATTTGTGCATGCATCTTCGATACCCGTTTATATCCCAAATTTAGCCTAAAAACACCGAAAAATCGAGTTTTTTGGGTCTCAGAAGCGATTTGTACATGTCTACACTGTTTTAGAAAATTTCAATTTTCAAGCAAAAAAAATGCTAAAACACGTTTTTTTGGCCCAAAAAGTCGATTTGTGCATGCATCTTCGATACCAGTTTATATCCCAAATTTAGCCTAAAAACACCGAAAAATCAAGTTTTTTGGGTCACAGAAGCGATTTGTACATGTTTACACTGTGCTAGAAAAATTTCAATTTTCAGGCAAAAAAAATGCTAAAACACGTTTTTTGGGCCCAAAAAGTCGATTTGTGCATTCATCTTTGATACCCGTTTATATCCCAAATATAGCCTAAAAACACCGAAAAATCGATTTTTTTGGGTCACAGAAGCGATTTGTACTGTGCTAGAAAAATTTCAATTTTCAGGCAAAAAAAATGCTAAAACACGTTTTTTTGGCCCAAAAAGTCGATTTGTGCATGCATCTTCGATACCCGTTTATTTCCCAAATTTAGCCTAAAAACACCGAAAAATCGAGTTTCTTGGGTCTCAGAAGCGATTTGTACTGTGCTAGAAAAATTTCAATTTTCAGGCAAAAAAAATGCTAAAACACATTTTTTTGGCCCAAAAAGTCGATTTGTGCATGCATCTTCGATACCCGTTTATATCCCAAATTTAGCCTAAAAACACCGAAAAATCGAGTTTTTTGGGTCTCAGAAGCGATTTGTACTGTGCTAGAAAAATTTCAATTTTCAGGCAAAAAAAATGCAAAAACAAGTTTTTTTGGCCCAAAAAGTCGATTTGTGCATGCATCTTCGATACCCGTTTATATCCCAAATTTAGCCTAAAAGCACCGAAAAATCGAGTTTTTTGGGTCTCAGAAGCGATTTGTACTGTGCTAGAAAAATTTCAATTTTCAGGCAAAAAAAATGCTAAAACACGTTTTTTTGGCCCAAAAAGTCGATTTGTGCATGCATCTTCGATACCCGTTTATATCCCAAATTTAGCCTAAAAACACCGAAAAATCGAGTTTTTTGGGTCTCAGAAGCGATTTGTACATGTCTACACTGTCTAGAAAAATTTCAATTTTCAGGCAAAAAAAATGCTAAAACACGTTTTTATTGGCCCAAAAAGTCGATTTGTGCATGCATCTTCGATACCCGTTTATATCCCAATTTTAGCCTAAAAACACCGAAAAATCGAGTTTTTTTGGTCTCAGAAGCGATTTGTACATGTTTACACTGTGCTAGAAAAATTTCAATTTTCACGCAAAAAAAATGCTAAAACACGTTTTTTTGGCCCAAAAAGTCGATTTGTGCATGCATCTTCGATACCCGTTTATATCCCAAATTTAGCCTAAAAACACCGAAAAATCGAGTTTTTTGGGTCTCAGAAGCGATTTGTACTGTGCTAAAAAAAATCAATTTTCAGGCAAAAAAAATGCTAAAACACGTTTTTTTGGCCCAAAAAGTCGATTTGTGCATGCATTTTCGATACCCGTTTATATCCCAAATTTAGCCTAAAAACACCGAAAAATCGAGTTTTTTGGGTCTCAGAATTGATTTGTACATGTTTACACTGTGCTAGAAAAATTTCAATTTTCAGGCAAAAAAAAATGCTAAAACACGTTTTTTTGGCCCAAAAAGTCGATTTGTGCATGCATCTTCGATACCCGTTTATATCCCAAATTTAGCCTAAAAACACCGAAAAATCGAGTTTTTTGGGTCTCAGAAGCGATTTGTACATGTTTACACTGTGCTAGAAAAAAATCAATTTTCAGGCAAAAAAAATGCTAAAACACGTTATTTTGGCCCAAAAAGTCGATTTGTGCATGCATCTTCGATACCCGTTTATATCCCAAATTTAGCCTAAAAACACCGAAAAATCGAGTTTTTTGGGTCTCAGAAGCGATTTGTACATGTCTACACTGTTGTAGAAAAAAATCAATTTTCAGGCAAAAAAATGCTAAAACACATTTTTTTGGCCCAAAAAGTCGATTTGTGCATGCATCTTCGATACCCGTTTATATCCCAAATTTAGCCTAAAAACACCGAAAAATCGAGTTTTTTGGGTCTCAGAAGCGATTTGTACATGTTTACACTGTGCTAGAAAAATTTCAATATTCAGACAAAAAAAATGCTAAAACACGTTTTTTGGGCCCAAAAAGTCGATTTGTGCATGCATCTTTGATACCCGTTTATATCCCAAATTTAGCCTAAAAACACCGAAAAATCGAGTTTCTTGGGTCTCAGAAGCGATTTGTACTGTGCTAGAAAAATTTCATTTTTCAGGCAAAAAAAATGCTAAAACACGTTTTTTTCTCCCAAAAAGACGATTTGTGCATGCATCTTCGATGCCCGTTTATATCCCAAATTTAGCCTTAAAACACAGAAAAATCGAGTTTTTTGGGTCTCAGAAGCGATTTGTACATGTTTACACAGTGCTTGAAAAATTTCAATTTTCAGGCAAAAAAATGCTAAAACACGTTTTTTGGGCCCAAAAAGTCGATTTGTGCATGCATCTTCGATACCCGTTTATATCCCAAATTTAGCCTAAAAACACCGAAAAATCGAGTTTTTTGGGTCTCAGAAGCGATTTGTACTCGTCTACACTGTTCTAGAAAAATTTCAATTTTCAGGCAAAAAAAATGCTAAAACACGTTATTTTGGCCCAAAAAGTCGATTTGTGCATGCATCTTCGTTACCAGTTAATATCCCAAATTTAGCCTAAAAACACCGAAAAATCGAGTTTTTTGGGTCTCAGAAACGATTTGTACATTTCTACACTGTTCTAGAAAAATTTCAATTTTAAGCCAAAAAAAATGCTAAAACACGTTTTTTTGACCCAAAAAGTCGATTTGTGCATGCATCTTCGATACCCGTTTATATCCCAAATTTAGCCTAAAAACACCGAAAAATCGAGTTTTTTGGGTCTCAGAAGCGATTTGTACATGTGTACACTGTTCTAGAAAAAAATTCAATTTTCAGGCAAAAAAAATGCTAAAACACGTTTTTTTGGCCCAGAAAGTCGATTTGTGCATGCATCTTCGATACCCGTTTATATCCCAAATTTAGCCTAAGAACACAGAAAAATCGAGTTTTTTGGGTCTCAGAAGCGATTTGTACATGTCTACACTGTTCTAGAAAAAAATCAATTTTCAGGCAAAAAAAAATGCTAAAACACGTTTTTTTGGCCCAAAAAGTCGATTTGTGCATGCATATTCGATTCCCGTTTATATCCCAATTTTAGCCTAAAAACACCGAAAAATCGAGTTTTTTGGGTCTCAGAAGCGATTTGTACTGTGCTAGAAAAAATCAATTTTCAGGCAAAAAAAATGCTAAAACACGTTTTTTTGGCCCAAAAAGTCGATTTGTGCATGTATCTTCGATACCCGTTTATATCCCAAATTTAGCCTAAAAACACCGAAAAATCGATTTTTTTGGGTCTCAGAAGCGATTTGTACTGTGCTAGAAAAAATTCAATTTTGAGGCAAAAAAAATGCTAAAACACGTTTTTTGGGCCCAAAAAGTCGATTTGTGCATGCATCTTCGATACCCGTTTATATCCCAAATTTAGCCTAAAGACACCGAAAAATCGAGTTTTTTGGGTCTCAGAAGCGATTTGTACATGTCTACACTGTTCTAGAAAAATTTCAATTTTCAGGCAAAAAAAATGCTAAAACACGTTTTTTTGGCCCAAAAAGTCGATTTGTGCATGCATCTTCGATACCCGTTTATATCCCAAATTTAGCCTAAAAACACCGAAAAATCGAGTTTTTTGGGTCTCAGAAGCGATTTGTACATGTTTACACTGTGCTAGAAAAATTTCAATTTTCACGCAAAAAAAATGCTAAAGCACGTTTTTTTGGCCCAAAAAGTCGATTTGTGCATTCATCTTCGATACCCGTTTATATCCCAAATTTAGCCTAAAAACACCGAAAAATCGAGTTTTTTGGGTCTTAGAAGCGATTTGTACTGTGATAGAAAAATTTCAATTTTCAGGCAAAAAAAATGCTAAAACACGTTTTTTGGGCCCAAAAAGTCGATTTGTGCATGCATCTTCGATACCCGTTTATATCCCAAATTTAGCCTAAAAACACCGAAAAATCGAGTTTTTTGGGTCTCAGAAGCGATTTGTACATGTCTACACTGTTTTAGAAAATTTCAATTTTCAGGCAAAAAAAATGCTAAAACACATTTTTTGGGCCCAAAAAGTCGATTTGTGCATGCATCTTCGATACCAGTTTATATCCCAAATTTAGCCTAAAAACACCGAAAAATCGAGTTTTTTGGGTCTCAGAAGCGATTTGTACTGTGCTAGAAAAATTTCAATTTTCAGGCAAAAAAAATGCAAAAACAAGTTTTTTTGGCCCAAAAAGTCGATTTGTGCATGCATCTTCGATACCCGTTTATATCCCAAATTTAGCCTAAAAACACCGAAAAATCGAGTTTTTTGGGTCTCAGAAGCGATTTGTACATGTCTACACTGTCTAGAAAAATTTCAATTTTCAGGCAAAAAAAATGCTAAAACACGTTTTTATTGGCCCAAAAAGTCGATTTGTGCATGCATCTTCGATACCCGTTTATATCCCAATTTTAGCCTAAAAACACCGAAAAATCGAGTTTTTTTGGTCTCAGAAGCGATTTGTACATGTTTACACTGTGCTAGAAAAATTTCAATTTTCACGCAAAAAAAATGCTAAAACACGTTTTTTTGGCCCAAAAAGTCGATTTGTGCATGCATCTTCGATACCCGTTTATATCCCAAATTTAGCCTAAAAACACCGAAAAATCGAGTTTTTTGGGTCTCAGAAGCGATTTGTACTGTGCTAAAAAAAATCAATTTTCAGGCAAAAAAAATGCTAAAACACGTTTTTTTGGCCCAAAAAGTCGATTTGTGCATGCATTTTCGATACCCGTTTATATCCCAAATTTAGCCTAAAAACACCGAAAAATCGAGTTTTTTGGGTCTCAGAATTGATTTGTACATGTTTACACTGTGCTAGAAAAATTTCAATTTTCAGGCAAAAAAAAATGCTAAAACACGTTTTTTTGGCCCAAAAAGTCGATTTGTGCATGCATCTTCGATACCCGTTTATATCCCAAATTTAGCCTAAAAACACCGAAAAATCGAGTTTTTTGGGTCTCAGAAGCGATTTGTACATGTTTACACTGTGCTAGAAAAAAATCAATTTTCAGGCAAAAAAAATGCTAAAACACGTTATTTTGGCCCAAAAAGTCGATTTGTGCATGCATCTTCGATACCCGTTTATATCCCAAATTTAGCCTAAAAACACCGAAAAATCGAGTTTTTTGGGTCTCAGAAGCGATTTGTACATGTCTACACTGTTGTAGAAAAAAATCAATTTTCAGGCAAAAAAATGCTAAAACACATTTTTTTGGCCCAAAAAGTCGATTTGTGCATGCATCTTCGATACCCGTTTATATCCCAAATTTAGCCTAAAAACACCGAAAAATCGAGTTTTTTGGGTCTCAGAAGCGATTTGTACATGTTTACACTGTGCTAGAAAAATTTCAATATTCAGACAAAAAAAATGCTAAAACACGTTTTTTGGGCCCAAAAAGTCGATTTGTGCATGCATCTTTGATACCCGTTTATATCCCAAATTTAGCCTAAAAACACCGAAAAATCGAGTTTCTTGGGTCTCAGAAGCGATTTGTACTGTGCTAGAAAAATTTCATTTTTCAGGCAAAAAAAATGCTAAAACACGTTTTTTTCTCCCAAAAAGACGATTTGTGCATGCATCTTCGATGCCCGTTTATATCCCAAATTTAGCCTTAAAACACAGAAAAATCGAGTTTTTTGGGTCTCAGAAGCGATTTGTACATGTTTACACAGTGCTTGAAAAATTTCAATTTTCAGGCAAAAAAATGCTAAAACACGTTTTTTGGGCCCAAAAAGTCGATTTGTGCATGCATCTTCGATACCCGTTTATATCCCAAATTTAGCCTAAAAACACCGAAAAATCGAGTTTTTTGGGTCTCAGAAGCGATTTGTACTCGTCTACACTGTTCTAGAAAAATTTCAATTTTCAGGCAAAAAAAATGCTAAAACACGTTATTTTGGCCCAAAAAGTCGATTTGTGCATGCATCTTCGTTACCAGTTAATATCCCAAATTTAGCCTAAAAACACCGAAAAATCGAGTTTTTTGGGTCTCAGAAACGATTTGTACATTTCTACACTGTTCTAGAAAAATTTCAATTTTAAGCCAAAAAAAATGCTAAAACACGTTTTTTTGACCCAAAAAGTCGATTTGTGCATGCATCTTCGATACCCGTTTATATCCCAAATTTAGCCTAAAAACACCGAAAAATCGAGTTTTTTGGGTCTCAGAAGCGATTTGTACATGTGTACACTGTTCTAGAAAAAAATTCAATTTTCAGGCAAAAAAAATGCTAAAACACGTTTTTTTGGCCCAGAAAGTCGATTTGTGCATGCATCTTCGATACCCGTTTATATCCCAAATTTAGCCTAAGAACACAGAAAAATCGAGTTTTTTGGGTCTCAGAAGCGATTTGTACATGTCTACACTGTTCTAGAAAAAAATCAATTTTCAGGCAAAAAAAAATGCTAAAACACGTTTTTTTGGCCCAAAAAGTCGATTTGTGCATGCATATTCGATTCCCGTTTATATCCCAATTTTAGCCTAAAAACACCGAAAAATCGAGTTTTTTGGGTCTCAGAAGCGATTTGTACTGTGCTAGAAAAAATCAATTTTCAGGCAAAAAAAATGCTAAAACACGTTTTTTTGGCCCAAAAAGTCGATTTGTGCATGTATCTTCGATACCCGTTTATATCCCAAATTTAGCCTAAAAACACCGAAAAATCGATTTTTTTGGGTCTCAGAAGCGATTTGTACTGTGCTAGAAAAATTTCAATTTTGAGGCAAAAAAAATGCTAAAACACGTTTTTTGGGCCCAAAAAGTCGATTTGTGCATGCATCTTCGATACCCGTTTATATCCCAAATTTAGCCTAAAGACACCGAAAAATCGAGTTTTTTGGGTCTCAGAAGCGATTTGTACATGTCTACACTGTTCTAGAAAAATTTCAATTTTCAGGCAAAAAAAATGCTAAAACACGTTTTTTTGGCCCAAAAAGTCGATTTGTGCATGCATCTTCGATACCCGTTTATATCCCAAATTTAGCCTAAAAACACCGAAAAATCGAGTTTTTTGGGTCTCAGAAGCGATTTGTACATGTTTACACTGTGCTAGAAAAATTTCAATTTTCACGCAAAAAAAATGCTAAAGCACGTTTTTTTGGCCCAAAAAGTCGATTTGTGCATTCATCTTCGATACCCGTTTATATCCCAAATTTAGCCTAAAAACACCGAAAAATCGAGTTTTTTGGGTCTTAGAAGCGATTTGTACTGTGATAGAAAAATTTCAATTTTCAGGCAAAAAAAATGCTAAAACACGTTTTTTGGGCCCAAAAAGTCGATTTGTGCATGCATCTTCGATACCCGTTTATATCCCAAATTTAGCCTAAAAACACCGAAAAATCGAGTTTTTTGGGTCTCAGAAGCGATTTGTACATGTCTACACTGTTTTAGAAAATTTCAATTTTCAGGCAAAAAAAATGCTAAAACACATTTTTTGGGCCCAAAAAGTCGATTTGTGCATGCATCTTCGATACCAGTTTATATCCCAAATTTAGCCTAAAAACACCGAAAAATCGAGTTTTTTGGGTCTCAGAAGCGATTTGTACATGTTTACACTGTGCTAGAAAAAATTCAATTTTCAGGCAAAAAAAATGCTAAAACACGTTTTTTTGGCCCAAAAAGTCGATTTCTGCATGCATCTTCGATACCCGTTTATATCCCAAATTTAGCCTAAAAACACCGAAAAATCGAGTTTTTTGGGTCTCAGAAGCGATTTGTACATGTTTACACTGTGCTAGAAAAATTTCAATTTTCACGCAAAAAAAATGCTAAAGCACGTTTTTTTGGCCCAAAAAGTCGATTTGTGCATTCATCTTCGATACCCGTTTATATCCCAAATTTAGCCTAAAAACACCGAAAAATCGAGTTTTTTGGGTCTTAGAAGCGATTTGTACTGTGATAGAAAAATTTCAATTTTCAGGCAAAAAAAATGCTAAAACACGTTTTTTGGGCCCAAAAAGTCGATTTGTGCATGCATCTTCGATACCCGTTTATATCCCAAATTTAGCCTAAAAACACCGAAAAATCGAGTTTTTTGGGTCTCAGAAGCGATTTGTACATGTCTACACTGTTTTAGAAAATTTCAATTTTCAGGCAAAAAAAATGCTAAAACACATTTTTTGGGCCCAAAAAGTCGATTTGTGCATGCATCTTCGATACCAGTTTATATCCCAAATTTAGCCTAAAAACACCGAAAAATCGAGTTTTTTGGGTCTCAGAAGCGATTTGTACATGTTTACACTGTGCTAGAAAAAATTCAATTTTCAGGCAAAAAAAATGCTAAAACACGTTTTTTTGGCCCAAAAAGTCGATTTCTGCATGCATCTTCGATACCCGTTTATATCCCAAATTTAGCCTAAAAACACCGAAAAATCGAGTTTTTTGGGTCTCAGAAGCGATTTGTACATGTCTACACTATTCTAGAAAAAAATCAATTTTCAGGCAAAAAAAATGCTAAAACACGTTTTTTTGGCCCAAAAAGTCGATTTGTGCATGCATCTTCGATACCCGTTTATATCCCAAATTTAGCCTAAAAACACCGAAAAATCGAGTTTTTTGGGTCTCAGAAGCGATTTGTACATGTCTACACTGTTCTAGAAAAATTTCAATTTTCAGGCAAAAAAAAATGCTAAAACACGTTTTTTTGGCCCAAAAAGTCGATTCGTGCATGCATATTCGATTCCCGTTTATATCCCAAATTTAGCCTAAAAACACCGAAAAATCGAGTTTTTTGGGTCTCAGAAGCGATTTGTACATGTCTACACTGTTCTAGAAAAATTTCAATTTTCTGGCAAAAAAAATGCTAAAACACGTTTTTTGGGCCCAAAAAGTCGATTTGTGCATGCATCTTCGATACCCGTTTATATCCCAAATTTAGCCTAAAAACACCGAAAAATCGAGTTTTTTGGGTCTCAGAAGCGATTTGTACTGTGCTAGAAAAATTTCAATTTTCAGGCAAAAAAAATGCTAAAACACGTTTTTTGGGCCCAAAAAGTCGATTTGTGCATGCATCTTCAATACCCGTTTATATCCCAAATTTAGCCTAAAAACACTGAAAAATCGAGTTTTTTGGGTCTCAGAAGCGATTTGTACATGTTTACACTGTGCTAGAAAAATTTCAATTTTCACGCCAAAAAAATGCTAAAACACGTTTTTTTGGCCCAAAAAGTCGATTTGTGCATTCATCTTCGATACCCGTTTATATCCCAAATTTAGCCTAAAAACACCGAAAAATCGAGTTTTTTGGGTCTCAGAAGCGATTTGTACTGTGATAGAAAAATTTCAATTTTCAGGCAAAAAAAATGCTAAAACACGTTTTTTGGGCCCAAAAAGTCGATTTGTGCATGCATCTTCGATACCCGTTTATATCCCAAATTTAGCCTAAAGACACCGAAAAATCGAGTTTTTTGGGTCTCAGAAGCGATTTGTACATATCTACACTGTTCTAGAAAAATTTCAATTTTCAGGCAAAACAAAAGCTAAAACACGTTTTTTTGGCCCAAAAAGTCGATTTGTGCATGCATCTTCGATACCCGTTTATATCCCAAATTTAGCCTAAAAACACCGAAAAATCGATTTTTTTGGGCCTCAGAAGCGATTTGTACTGTGCTAGAAAAATTTCAATTTTCAGGCAAAAAAAATGCTAAAACACGTTTTTTTGGCCCAAAAAGTCGATTTGTGCTTGCATCTTCGATACCCGTTTATATCCCAAATTTAACCTAAAAACACCGAAAAATCGAGTTTTTTGGGTCTCAGAAGCGATTTGTACATGTCTACACTGTTTTAGAAAATTTCAATTTTCAGGCAAAAAAAATGCTAAAACATATTTTTTGGGCCCAAAAAGTCGATTTGTGCATGCATCTTCGATACCCGTTTATATCCCAAATTTAGCCTAAAAACACCGAAAAATCGAGTTTTTTGGGTCTCAGAAGCGATTTGTACTGTGCTAGAAAAATTCAATTTTCAGGCCAAAAAAATGCTAAAACACGTTTTTTTGGCCCAAAAAGTCGATTTGTGCATGTATCTTCGATACCCGTTTATATCCCAAATTTAGCCTAAAAACACCGAAAAATCGATTTTTTTGGGTCTCAGAAGCGATTTGTACTGTGCTAGAAAAATTTCAATTTTCAGGCAAAAAAAATGCTAAAACACGTTTTTTGGGCCCAAAAAGTCGATTTGTGCATGCATCTTCGATACCCGTTTATATCCCAAATTTAGCCTAAAGACACCGAAAAATCGAGTTTTTTGGGTCTCAGAAGCGATTTGTACATCTCTACACTGTTCTAGAAAAATTTCAATTTTCTGGCAAAAAAAATGCTAAAACACGTTTTTTGGGCCCAAAAAGTCGATTTGTGCATGCATCTTCGATACCCGTTTATATCCCAAATTTAGCCTAAAAACACCGAAAAATCGAGTTTTTTGGGTCTCAGAAGCGATTTGTACTGTGATAGAAAAATTTCAATTTTCAGGCAAAAAAATGCTAAAACACGCTTTTTGGGCCCAAAAAGTCGATTTGTGCATGCATCTTCGATACCCGTTTATATCCCAAATTTAGCCTAAAGACACCGAAAAATCGAGTTTTTTGGGTCTCAGAAGCGATTTGTACATATCTACACTGTTCTAGAAAAAATTCAATTTTCAGGCAAAAAAAATGCTAAAACACGTTTTTTTGGCCCAAAAAGTCGATTTGTGCATGCATCTTCGATACCCGTTTGTATCCCAAATTTAGCCTAAAAACACCGAAAAATCGAGTTTTTTGGGCCTTAGAAGCGATTTGTACTGTGCTAGAAAAATTTCAATTTTCAGGCAAAAAAAATGCTAAAACACGTTTTTCTGGCCCAAAAAGTCGATTTGTGCTTTCATCTTCGATACCCGTTTATATCCCAAATTTAACCTAAAAACACCGAAAAATCGAGTTTTTTGGGTCTCAGAAGCGATTTGTACATGTCTACACTGTTTTAGAAAATTTCAATTTTCAGGCAAAAAAAATGCTAAAACACATTTTTTGGGCCCAAAAAGTCGATTTGTGCATGCATCTTCGATACCAGTTTATATCCCAAATTTAGCCTAAAAACACCGA
Organism: Petrolisthes manimaculis; assembly: GCA_034508575.1. Taxonomy (NCBI): domain Eukaryota; kingdom Metazoa; phylum Arthropoda; class Malacostraca; order Decapoda; family Porcellanidae; genus Petrolisthes; species Petrolisthes manimaculis. Next base: position 2,163,740 of record JAWZYT010000013.1, read on the forward strand.
AAAATCGAGTTTTTTGGGTCTCAGAAGCGATTTGTACATGTTTACACTGTGCTAGAAAGATTTCAATTTTCAGGAAAAAAAATGCTAAAACACGTTTTTTTGGCCCAAAAAGTCGATTTGTGCATGCATCTTCGATACCCGTTTATATCCCAAATTTAGTCTAAAAACACCGAAAAATCGAGTTTTTTGGGTCTAAGAAGCGATTTGTACTGTGCTAGAAAAATTCAATTTTCAGGCAAAAAAAATGCTAAAACACGTTTTTTTGGCCCAAAAAGTCGATTTGTGCATGTATCTTCGATACCCGTTTATATCCCAAATTTAGCCTAAAAACACCGAAAAATCGATTTTTTTGGGTCTCAGAAGCGATTTGTACTGTGCTAGAAAAATTTCAATTTTCAGGCAAAAAAAATGCTAAAACACGTTTTTTGGGCCCAAAAAGTCGATTTGTGCATGCATCTTCGATACCCGTTTATATCCCAAATTTAGCCTAAAGACACCGAAAAATCGAGTTTTTTGGGTCTCAGAAGCGATTTGCACATGTCTACACTGTTCTAGAAAAATTTCAATTTTCAGGCAAAAAAAATGCTAAAACACGTTTTTTTTACCCAAAAAGTCGATTTGTGCATGCATCTTCGATACCCGTTTATATCCCAAATTTAGCCTAAAAACACCGAAAAATCGAGTTTTTTGGGCCTCAGAAGCGATTTGTACTGTGCTAGAAAAATTTCAATTTTCAGGCAAAAAAAATGCTAAAACACGTTTTTTTGGCCCAAAAAGTCGATTTGTGCATGCTTCTTCGATATCCGTTTATATCCCAAATTTAGCCTAAAAACACCGAAAAATCGAGTTTTTTGGGTCTCAGAAGCGATTTGTACATGTTTACACTGTGCTGGAAAAATTTCAATTTTCACGCAAAAAAAATGCTAAAGCACGTTTTTTTGGCCCAAAAAGTCGATTTGTGCATTCATCTTCGATACCCGTTTATATCCCAAATTTAGCCTAAAAACACCGAAAAATCGAGTTTTTTGGGTCTTAGAAGCGATTTGTACTGTGATAGAAAAATTTCAATTTTCAGGCAAAAAAAATGCTAAAACACGTTTTTTGGGCCCAAAAAGTCGATTTGTGCATGCATCTTCGATACCCGTTTATATCCCAAATTTAGCCTAAAAACACCGAAAAATCGAGTTTTTTGGGTCTCAGAAGCGATTTGTACATGTCTACACTGTTCTAGAAAAATTTCAATTTTCAGGCAAAAAAAAATGCTAAAACACGTTTTTTTGGCCCAAAAAGTCGATTCGTGCATGCATATTCGATTCCCGTTTATATCCCAAATTTAGCCTAAAAACACCGAAAAATCGAGTTTTTTGGGTCTCAGAAGCGATTTGTACATGTCTACACTGTTCTAGAAAAATTTCAATTTTCTGGCAAAAAAAATGCTAAAACACGTTTTTTGGGCCCAAAAAGTCGATTTGTGCATGCATCTTCGATACCCGTTTATATCCCAAATTTAGCCTAAAAACACCGAAAAATCGAGTTTTTTGGGTCTCAGAAGCGATTTGTACTGTGCTAGAAAAATTTCAATTTTCAGGCAAAAAAAATGCTAAAACACGTTTTTTGGGCCCAAAAAGTCGATTTGTGCATGCATCTTCAATACCCGTTTATATCCCAAATTTAGCCTAAAAACACTGAAAAATCGAGTTTTTTGGGTCTCAGAAGCGATTTGTACATGTTTACACTGTGCTAGAAAAATTTCAATTTTCACGCCAAAAAAATGCTAAAACACGTTTTTTTGGCCCAAAAAGTCGATTTGTGCATTCATCTTCGATACCCGTTTATATCCCAAATTTAGCCTAAAAACACCGAAAAATCGAGTTTTTTGGGTCTCAGAAGCGATTTGTACTGTGATAGAAAAATTTCAATTTTCAGGCAAAAAAAATGCTAAAACACGTTTTTTGGGCCCAAAAAGTCGATTTGTGCATGCATCTTCGATACCCGTTTATATCCCAAATTTAGCCTAAAGACACCGAAAAATCGAGTTTTTTGGGTCTCAGAAGCGATTTGTACATATCTACACTGTTCTAGAAAAATTTCAATTTTCAGGCAAAACAAAAGCTAAAACACGTTTTTTTGGCCCAAAAAGTCGATTTGTGCATGCATCTTCGATACCCGTTTATATCCCAAATTTAGCCTAAAAACACCGAAAAATCGATTTTTTTGGGCCTCAGAAGCGATTTGTACTGTGCTAGAAAAATTTCAATTTTCAGGCAAAAAAAATGCTAAAACACGTTTTTTTGGCCCAAAAAGTCGATTTGTGCTTGCATCTTCGATACCCGTTTATATCCCAAATTTAACCTAAAAACACCGAAAAATCGAGTTTTTTGGGTCTCAGAAGCGATTTGTACATGTCTACACTGTTTTAGAAAATTTCAATTTTCAGGCAAAAAAAATGCTAAAACATATTTTTTGGGCCCAAAAAGTCGATTTGTGCATGCATCTTCGATACCCGTTTATATCCCAAATTTAGCCTAAAAACACCGAAAAATCGAGTTTTTTGGGTCTCAGAAGCGATTTGTACTGTGCTAGAAAAATTCAATTTTCAGGCCAAAAAAATGCTAAAACACGTTTTTTTGGCCCAAAAAGTCGATTTGTGCATGTATCTTCGATACCCGTTTATATCCCAAATTTAGCCTAAAAACACCGAAAAATCGATTTTTTTGGGTCTCAGAAGCGATTTGTACTGTGCTAGAAAAATTTCAATTTTCAGGCAAAAAAAATGCTAAAACACGTTTTTTGGGCCCAAAAAGTCGATTTGTGCATGCATCTTCGATACCCGTTTATATCCCAAATTTAGCCTAAAGACACCGAAAAATCGAGTTTTTTGGGTCTCAGAAGCGATTTGTACATCTCTACACTGTTCTAGAAAAATTTCAATTTTCTGGCAAAAAAAATGCTAAAACACGTTTTTTGGGCCCAAAAAGTCGATTTGTGCATGCATCTTCGATACCCGTTTATATCCCAAATTTAGCCTAAAAACACCGAAAAATCGAGTTTTTTGGGTCTCAGAAGCGATTTGTACTGTGATAGAAAAATTTCAATTTTCAGGCAAAAAAAATGCTAAAACACGCTTTTTGGGCCCAAAAAGTCGATTTGTGCATGCATCTTCGATACCCGTTTATATCCCAAATTTAGCCTAAAGACACCGAAAAATCGAGTTTTTTGGGTCTCAGAAGCGATTTGTACATATCTACACTGTTCTAGAAAAAATTCAATTTTCAGGCAAAAAAAATGCTAAAACACGTTTTTTTGGCCCAAAAAGTCGATTTGTGCATGCATCTTCGATACCCGTTTGTATCCCAAATTTAGCCTAAAAACACCGAAAAATCGAGTTTTTTGGGCCTTAGAAGCGATTTGTACTGTGCTAGAAAAATTTCAATTTTCAGGCAAAAAAAATGCTAAAACACGTTTTTCTGGCCCAAAAAGTCGATTTGTGCTTTCATCTTCGATACCCGTTTATATCCCAAATTTAACCTAAAAACACCGAAAAATCGAGTTTTTTGGGTCTCAGAAGCGATTTGTACATGTCTACACTGTTTTAGAAAATTTCAATTTTCAGGCAAAAAAAATGCTAAAACACATTTTTTGGGCCCAAAAAGTCGATTTGTGCATGCATCTTCGATACCAGTTTATATCCCAAATTTAGCCTAAAAACACCGAAAAATCGAGTTTTTTGGGTCTCAGAAGCGATTTGTACATGTTTACACTGTGCTAGAAAGATTTCAATTTTCAGGAAAAAAAATGCTAAAACACGTTTTTTTGGCCCAAAAAGTCGATTTGTGCATGCATCTTCGATACCCGTTTATATCCCAAATTTAGTCTAAAAACACCGAAAAATCGAGTTTTTTGGGTCTAAGAAGCGATTTGTACTGTGCTAGAAAAATTCAATTTTCAGGCAAAAAAAATGCTAAAACACGATTTTTTGGCCCAAAAAGTCGATTTGTGCATGTATCTTCGATACCCGTTTATATCCCAAATTTAGCCTAAAAACACCGAAAAATCGATTTTTTTGGGTCTCAGAAGCGATTTGTACTGTGCTAGAAAAATTTCAATTTTCAGGCAAAAAAAATGCTAAAACACGTTTTTTGGGCCCAAAAAGTCGATTTGTGCATGCATCTTCGATACCCGTTTATATCCCAAATTTAGCCTAAAGACACCGAAAAATCGAGTTTTTTGGGTCTCAGAAGCGATTTGCACATGTCTACACTGTTCTAGAAAAATTTCAATTTTCAGGCAAAAAAAATGCTAAAACACGTTTTTTTTACCCAAAAAGTCGATTTGTGCATGCATCTTCGATACCCGTTTATATCCCAAATTTAGCCTAAAAACACCGAAAAATCGAGTTTTTTGGGCCTCAGAAGCGATTTGTACTGTGCTAGAAAAATTTCAATTTTCAGGCAAAAAAAATGCTAAAACACGTTTTTTTGGCCCAAAAAGTCGATTTGTGCATGCTTCTTCGATATCCGTTTATATCCCAAATTTAGCCTAAAAACACCGAAAAATCGAGTTTTTTGGGTCTCAGAAGCGATTTGTACATGTTTACACTGTGCTGGAAAAATTTCAATTTTCACGCAAAAAAAATGCTAAAGCACGTTTTTTTGGCCCAAAAAGTCGATTTGTGCATTCATCTTCGATACCCGTTTATATCCCAAATTTAGCCTAAAAACACCGAAAAATCGAGTTTTTTGGGTCTTAGAAGCGATTTGTACTGTGATAGAAAAATTTCAATTTTCAGGCAAAAAAAATGCTAAAACACGTTTTTTGGGCCCAAAAAGTCGATTTGTGCATGCATCTTCGATACCCGTTTATATCCCAAATTTAGCCTAAAAACACCGAAAAATCGAGTTTTTTGGGTCTCAGAAGCGATTTGTACATGTCTACACTGTTTTAGAAAATTTCAATTTTCAGGCAAAAAAAATGCTAAAACACATTTTTGGGCCCAAAAAGTCGATTTGTGCATGCATCTTCGATACCAGTTTATATCCCAAATTTAGCCTAAAAACACCGAAAAATCGAGTTTTTTGGGTCTCAGAAGCGATTTGTACATGTTTACACTGTGCTAGAAAAATTTCAATTTTCAGGCAAAAAAAATGCTAAAACACATTTTTTTGGCCCAAAAAGTCGATTTGTGCATGCATCTTCGATACCCGTTTATATACCAAATTTAGCCTAAAAACACAGAAAAATCGAGTTTTTTGGGTCTCAGAAGCGATTTGTACATGTCTACACTGTTCTAGAAAAATTTCAATTTTCAGGCAAAAAAAATGCTAAAACACGTTCTTTTGGCCCAAAAAGTCGATTTGTGCATGCATCTTCGATACCCGTTTATATCCTAAATTTAGCCTAAAAACACCGAAAATCGAGTTTTTTGGGTCTCAGAAGCGATTTGTACATGTCTAAACTGTTCTAGAAAAAATTCAATTTTCAGGCAAAAAAAAATGCTAAAACACGTTTTTTTGGCCCAAAAAGTCGATTTGTGCATGCATATTCGATTCCCGTTTATATCCCAAATTTAGCCTAAAAACACCGAAAAATCGAGTTTTTTGGGTCTCAGAAGCGATTTGTACATGTCTACACTGTTCTAGAAAAAATTTCAATTTTCTGGCAAAAAAAATGCTAAAACACGTTTTTTGGGCCCAAAAAGTCGATTTGTGCATGCATCTTCGATACCCGTTTATATCCCAAATTTAGCCTAAAAACACCGAAAAATCGAGTTTTTTGGGTCTCAGAAGCGATTTGTACTGTGCTAGAAAAATTTCAATTTTCAGGCAAAAAAAATGCTAAAACACGTTTTTTGGGCCCAAAAAGTCGATTTGTGCATGCATCTTCAATACCCGTTTATATCCCAAATTTAGCCTAAAAACACCGAAAAATCGAGTTTTTTGGGTCTCAGAAGCGATTTGTACATGTTTACACTGTGCTAGAAAAATTTCAATTTTCACGCAAAAAAAATGCTAAAACACGTTTTTTTGGCCCAAAAAGTCGATTTGTGCATTCATCTTCGATACCCGTTTGTATCCCAAATTTAGCCTAAAAACACCGAAAAATCGAGTTTTTTGGGCCTCAGAAGCGATTTGTACTGTGCTAGAAAAATTTCAATTTTCAGGCAAAAAAAATGCTAAAACACGTTTTTTTGGCCCAAAAAGTCGATTTGTGCATGCATCTTCGATACCCGTTTATATCCCAAATTTAGCCTAAAAACACCGAAAAATCGAGTTTTTTGGGTCTCAGAAGCGATTTGTACATGTCAACACTGTTTTAGAAAATTTCAATTTTCAGGCAAAAAAAATGCTAAAACACATTTTTTGGGCCCAAAAAGTCGATTTGTGCATGCATCTTCGATACCCGTTCATATCCCAAATTTAGCCTAAAAACACCGAAAAATCGAGTTTTTTGGGTCTCAGAAGCGATTTGTACATGTCTACACTGTTCTAGAAAAATTTCAATTTTCAGGCAAAAAAAATGCTAAAACACGTTTTTTTGGCCCAAAAAGTCGATTTGTGCATGCATCTTCGATACCCGTTTGTATCCCAAATTTAGCCTAAAAACACCGAAAAATCGAGTTTTTTGGGCCTCAGAAGCGATTTGTACTGTGCTAGAAAAATTTCAATTTTCAGGCAAAAAAAATGCTAAAACACGTTTTTTGGGCCCAAAAAGTCGATTTGTGCATGCATCTTCGATACCCGTTTATATCCCAAATTTAGCCTAAAAACACCGAAAAATCGAGTTTTTTGGGTCTCAGAAGTGATTTGTACATGTCTACACTGTTTTAGAAAATTTCAATTTTCAGGCAAAAAAAATGCTAAAACACATTTTTTGAGCCCAAAAAGTCGATTTGTGCATGCATCTTCGATACCAGTTTATATCCCAAATTTAGCCTAAAAACACCGAAAAATCGAGTTTTTTGGGTCTCAGAAGCGATTTGTACATGTTTACACTGTGCTAGAAAGATTTCAATTTTCAGGCAAAAAAAATGCTAAAACACGTTTTATTTGCCCAAAAAGTCGATTTGTGCATGCATCTTCGATACCCGTTTATATCCCAAATTTATCCTAAAAACACCGAAAAATCGAGTTTTTTGGGTCTCAGAAGCGATTTGTACATGTCTACACTGTTCTAGAAAAATTTCAATTTTCAGGCAAAAAAAATGCTAAAACACGTTTTTTTGGCCCAAAAAGTCGATTTGTGCATGCATCTTCGATACCCGTTTATATCCCAAATTTAGCCTAAAAACACCGAAAAATCGAGTTTTTTGGGTCTCAGAAGCGATTTGTACATGTCTACACTGTTCTAGAAAAATTTCAATTTTCAGGCAAAAAAAAATGCTAAAACACGTTTTTTTGGCCCAAAAAGTCGATTTGTGCATGCATATTCGATTCCCGTTTATATCCCAAATTTAGCCTAAAAACACCGAAAAATCGAGTTTTTTGGGTCTCAGAAGCGATTTGTACATGTCTACACTGTTCAGGAAAAATTTCAATTTTCTGGCAAAAAAAATGCTAAAACACGTTTTTTGGGCCCAAAAAGTCGATTTGTGCATGCATCTTCGATACCCGTTTATATCCCAAATTTAGCCTAAAAACACCGAAAAATCGAGTTTTTTGGGTCTCAGAAGCGATTTGTACTGTGCTAGAAAAATTTCAATTTTCAGGCAAAAAAAATGCTAAAACACGTTTTTTGGGCCCAAAAAGTCGATTTGTGCATGCATCTTCAATACCCGTTTATATCCCAAATTTAGCCTAGAAACACCGAAAAATCGAGTTTTTTGGGTCTCAGAAGCGATTTGTACATGTTTACACTGTGCTAGAAAAATTTCAATTTTCACGCAAAAAAAATGCTAAAACACGTTTTTTTGGCCCAAAAAGTCGATTTGTGCATTCATCTTCGATACCCGTTTATATCCCAAATTTAGCCTAAAAACACCGAAAAATCGAGTTTTTTGGGTCTCAGAAGCGATTTGTACTGTGATAGAAAAATTTCAATTTTCAGGCAAAAAAAATGCTAAAACACGTTTTTTTGGCCCAAAAAGTCGATTTGTGCATGCATCTTCGATACCCGTTTATATCCCAAATTTAGCCTAAAAACACCGAAAAATCGAGTTTTTTGGGTCTCAGAAGCGATTTGTACATGTCTACACTGTTTTAGAAAATTTCAATTTTCAGGCAAAAAAAATGCTAAAACACATTTTTTGGGCCCAAAAAGTCGATTTGTGCATGCATCTTCGATACCAGTTTATATCCCAAATTTAGCCTAAAAACACCGAAAAATCGAGTTTTTTGGGTCTCAGAAGCGATTTGTACATGTTTACACTGTGCTAGAAAAATTTCAATTTTCAGGCAAAAAAAATGCTAAAACACGTTTTTTTGGCCCAAAAAGTCGATTTGTGCATGCATCTTCGATACCCGTTTATATCCCAAATTTAGCCTAAAAACACCGAAAAATCGAGTTTTTTGGGTCTCAGAAGCGATTTGTACATGTCTACACTGTTGTAGAAAAATTTCAATTTTCAGGCAAAAAAAATGCTAAAACACGTTTTTTTGGCCCAAAAAGTCGATTTGTGCATGCATCTTCGATACCCGTTTATATACCAAATTTAGCCTAAAAACACAGAAAAATCGAGTTTTTTGGGTCTCAGAAGCGATTTGTACATGTCTACACTGTTCTAGAAAAATTTCAATTTTCAGGCAAAAAAAATGCTAAAACACGTTCTTTTGGCCCAAAAAGTCGATTTGTGCATGCATCTTCGATACCCGTTTATATCCTAAATTTAGCCTAAAAACACCGAAAATCGAGTTTTTTGGGTCTCAGAAGCGATTTGTACATGTCTACACTGTTCTAGAAAAAAATCAATTTTCAGGCAAAAAAAAATGCTAAAACACGTTTTTTTGGCCCAAAAAGTCGATTTGTGCATGCATATTCGATTCCCGTTTATATCCCAAATTTAGCCTAAAAACACCGAAAAATCGAGTTTTTTGGGTCTCAGAAGCGATTTGTACATGTCTACACTGTTCTAGAAAAAATTTCAATTTTCTGGCAAAAAAAATGCTAAAACACGTTTTTTGGGCCCAAAAAGTCGATTTGTGCATGCATCTTCGATACCCGTTTATATCCCAAATTTAGCCTAAAAACACCGAAAAATCGAGTTTTTTGGGTCTCAGAAGCGATTTGTACTGTGCTAGAAAAATTTCAATTTTCAGGCAAAAAAAATGCTAAAACACGTTTTTTGGGCCCAAAAAGTCGATTTGTGCATGCATCTTCAATACCCGTTTATATCCCAAATTTAGCCTAAAAACACCGAAAAATCGAGTTTTTTGGGTCTCAGAAGCGATTTGTACATGTCTACACTGTTCTAGAAAAAATTTCAATTTTCTGGCAAAAAAAATGCTAAAACACGTTTTTTGGGCCCAAAAAGTCGATTTGTGCATGCATCTTCGATACCCGTTTATATCCCAAATTTAGCCTAGAAACACCGAAAAATCGAGTTTTTTGGGTCTCAGAAGCGATTTGTACTGTGCTAGAAAAATTTCAATTTTCAGGCAAAAAAAATGCTAAAACACGTTTTTTGGGCCCAAAAAGTCGATTTGTGCATGCATCTTCAATACCCGTTTATATCCCAAATTTAGCCTAAAAACACCGAAAAATCGAGTTTTTTGGGTCTCAGAAGCGATTTGTACATGTTTACACTGTGCTAGAAAAATTTCAATTTTCACGCAAAAAAAATGCTAAAACACGTTTTTTTGGCCCAAAAAGTCGATTTGTGCATTCATCTTCGATACCCGTTTGTATCCCAAATTTAGCCTAAAAACACCGAAAAATCGAGTTTGTTGGGCCTCAGAAGCGATTTGTACTGTGCTAGAAAAATTTCAATTTTCAGGCAAAAAAAATGCTAAAACACGTTTTTTTGGCCCAAAAAGTCGATTTGTGCATGCATCTTCGATACCCGTTTATATCCCAAATTTAGCCTAAAAACACCGAAAAATCGAGTTTTTTGGGTCTCAGAAGCGATTTGTACATGTCAACACTGTTTTAGAAAATTTCAATTTTCAGGCAAAAAAAATGCTAAAACACATTTTTTGGGCCCAAAAAGTCGATTTGTGCATGCATCTTCGATACCCGTTCATATCCCAAATTTAGCCTAAAAACACCGAAAAATCGAGTTTTTTGGGTCTCAGAAGCGATTTGTACATGTCTACACTGTTCTAGAAAAATTTCAATTTTCAGGCAAAAAAAATGCTAAAACACGTTTTTTTGGCCCAAAAAGTCGATTTGTGCATGCATCTTCGATACCCGTTTGTATCCCAAATTTAGCCTAAAAACACCGAAAAATCGAGTTTTTTGGGCCTCAGAAGCGATTTGTACTGTGCTAGAAAAATTTCAATTTTCAGGCAAAAAAAATGCTAAAACACGTTTTTTTGGCCCAAAAAGTCGATTTGTGCATGCATCTTCGATACCCGTTTATATCCCAAATTTAGCCTAAAAACACCGAAAAATCGAGTTTTTTGGGTCTCAGAAGTGATTTGTACATGTCTACACTGTTTTAGAAAATTTCAATTTTCAGGCAAAAAAAATGCTAAAGCACATTTTTTGAGCCCAAAAAGTCGATTTGTGCATGCATCTTCGATACCAGTTTATATCCCAAATTTAGCCTAAAAACACCGAAAAATCGAGTTTTTTGGGTCTCAGAAGCGATTTGTACATGTTTACACTGTGCTAGAATGATTTCAATTTTCAGGCAAAAAAAATGCTAAAACACGTTTTATTTGCCCAAAAAGTCGATTTGTGCATGCATCTTCGATACCCGTTTATATCCCAAATTTATCCTAAAAACACCGAAAAATCGAGTTTTTTGGGTCTCAGAAGCGATTTGTACATGTCTACACTGTTCTAGAAAAATTTCAATTTTCAGGCAAAAAAAATGCTAAAACACGTTTTTTTGGCCCAAAAAGACGATTTGTGCATGCATCTTCGATACCCGTTTATATCCCAAATTTAGCCTAAAAACACCGAAAAATCGAGTTTTTTGGGTCTCAGAAGCGATTTGTACATGTCTACACTGTTCTAGAAAAAATTCAATTTTCAGGCAAAAAAAAATGCTAAAACACGTTTTTTTGGCCCAAAAAGTCGATTTGTGCATGCATATTCGATTCCCGTTTATATCCCAAATTTAGCCTAAAAACACCGAAAAATCGAGTTTTTTGGGTCTCAGAAGCGATTTGTACATGTCTACACTGTTCAGGAAAAATTTCAATTTTCTGGCAAAAAAAATGCTAAAACACGTTTTTTGGGCCCAAAAAGTCGATTTGTGCATGCATCTTCGATACCCGTTTATATCCCAAATTTAGCCTAAAAACACCGAAAAATCGAGTTTTTTGGGTCTCAGAAGCGATTTGTACTGTGCTAGAAAAATTTCAATTTTCAGGCAAAAAAAATGCTAAAACACGTTTTTTGGGCCCAAAAAGTCGATTTGTGCATGCATCTTCAATACCCGTTTATATCCCAAATTTAGCCTAGAAACACCGAAAAATCGAGTTTTTTGGGTCTCAGAAGCGATTTGTACATGTTTACACTGTGCTAGAAAAATTTCAATTTTCACGCAAAAAAAATGCTAAAACACGTTTTTTTGGCCCAAAAAGTCGATTTGTGCATTCATCTTCGATACCCGTTTATATCCCAAATTTAGCCTAAAAACACCGAAAAATCGAGTTTTTTGGGTCTCAGAAGCGATTTGTACTGTGATAGAAAAATTTCAATTTTCAGGCAAAAAAAATGCTAAAACACGTTTTTTTGGCCCAAAAAGTCGATTTGTGCATGCATCTTCGATACCCGTTTATATCCCAAATTTAGCCTAAAAACACCGAAAAATCGAGTTTTTTGGGTCTCAGAAGCGATTTGTACATGTCTACACTGTTTTAGAAAATTTCAATTTTCAGGCAAAAAAAATGCTAAAACACATTTTTTGGGCCCAAAAAGTCGATTTGTGCATGCATCTTCGATACCCGTTCATATCCCAAATTTAGCCTAAAAACACCGAAAAATCGAGTTTTTTGGGTCTCAGAAGCGATTTGTACATGTCTACACTGTTCTAGAAAAATTTCAATTTTCAGGCAAAAAAAATGCTAAAACACGTTTTTTTGGCCCAAAAAGTCGATTTGTGCATGCATCTTCGATACCCGTTTGTATCCCAAATTTAGCCTAAAAACACCGAAAAATCGAGATTTTTGGGTCTCAGAAGCGATTTGTACATGTCTATACTGTTCTAGAAAAAATTTCAATTTTCTGGCAAAAAAAATGCTAAAACACGTTTTTTGGCCCAAAAAGTTGATTTGTGCATGCATCTTCGATACCCGTTTATATCCCAAATTTAGCCTAAAAACACCGAAAAATCGAGTTTTTTGGGTCTCAGAAGCGATTTGTACATGTTTACACTGTGCTAGAAAAATTTCAATTTTCAGGCAAAAAAAATGCTAAAACACGTTTTTTTGGCCCAAAAAGTCGATTTGTGCATGCATCTTCGATACCCGTTTATATCCCAAATTTAGCCTAAAAACACCGAAAAATCGAGTTTTTTGGGTCTCAGAAGCGATTTGTACATGTCTACACTGTTGTAGAAAAATTTCAATTTTCAGGCAAAAAAAATGCTAAAACACGTTTTTTTGGCCCAAAAAGTCGATTTGTGCATGCATCTTCGATACCCGTTTATATACCAAATTTAGCCTAAAAACACAGAAAAATCGAGTTTTTTGGGTCTCAGAAGCGATTTGTACATGTCTACACTGTTCTAGAAAAATTTCAATTTTCAGGCAAAAAAAATGCTAAAACACGTTCTTTTGGCCCAAAAAGTCGATTTGTGCATGCATCTTCGATACCCGTTTATATCCTAAATTTAGCCTAAAAACACCGAAAATCGAGTTTTTTGGGTCTCAGAAGCGATTTGTACATGTCTACACTGTTCTAGAAAAAAATCAATTTTCAGGCAAAAAAAAATGCTAAAACACGTTTTTTTGGCCCAAAAAGTCGATTTGTGCATGCATATTCGATTCCCGTTTATATCCCAAATTTAGCCTAAAAACACCGAAAAATCGAGTTTTTTGGGTCTCAGAAGCGATTTGTACATGTCTACACTGTTCTAGAAAAAATTTCAATTTTCTGGCAAAAAAAATGCTAAAACACGTTTTTTGGGCCCAAAAAGTCGATTTGTGCATGCATCTTCGATACCCGTTTATATCCCAAATTTAGCCTAAAAACACCGAAAAATCGAGTTTTTTGGGTCTCAGAAGCGATTTGTACTGTGCTAGAAAAATTTCAATTTTCTGGCAAAAAAAATGCTAAAACACGTTTTTTGGGCCCAAAAAGTCGATTTGTGCATGCATCTTCAATACCCGTTTATATCCCAAATTTAGCCTAAAAACACCGAAAAATCGAGTTTTTTGGGTCTCAGAAGCGATTTGTACATGTCTACACTGTTCTAGAAAAAATTTCAATTTTCTGGCAAAAAAAATGCTAAAACACGTTTTTTGGGCCCAAAAAGTCGATTTGTGCATGCATCTTCGATACCCGTTTATATCCCAAATTTAGCCTAAAAACACCGAAAAATCGAGTTTTTTGGGTCTCAGAAGCGATTTGTACTGTGCTAGAAAAATTTCAATTTTCAGGCAAAAAAAATGCTAAAACACGTTTTTTGGGCCCAAAAAGTCGATTTGTGCATGCATCTTCAATACCCGTTTATATCCCAAATTTAGCCTAAAAACACCGAAAAATCGAGTTTTTTGGGTCTCAGAAGCGATTTGTACATGTTTACACTGTGCTAGAAAAATTTCAATTTTCACGCAAAAAAAATGCTAAAACACGTTTTTTTGGCCCAAAAAGTCGATTTGTGCATTCATCTTCGATACCCGTTTGTATCCCAAATTTAGCCTAAAAACACCGAAAAATCGAGTTTGTTGGGCCTCAGAAGCGATTTGTACTGTGCTAGAAAAATTTCAATTTTCAGGCAAAAAAAATGCTAAAACACGTTTTTTTGGCCCAAAAAGACGATTTGTGCATGCATCTTCGATACCCGTTTATATCCCAAATTTAGCCTAAAAACACCGAAAAATCGAGTTTTTTGGGTCTCAGAAGCGATTTGTACATGTCAACACTGTTTTAGAAAATTTCAATTTTCAGGCAAAAAAAATGCTAAAACACATTTTTTGGGCCCAAAAAGTCGATTTGTGCATGCATCTTCGATACCCGTTCATATCCCAAATTTAGCCTAAAAACACCGAAAAATCGAGTTTTTTGGGTCTCAGAAGCGATTTGTACATGCCTACACTGTTCTAGAAAAATTTCAATTTTCAGGCAAAAAAAATGCTAAAACACGTTTTTTTGGCCCAAAAAGTCGATTTGTGCATGCATCTTCGATACCCGTTTGTATCCCAAATTTAGCCTAAAAACACCGAAAAATCGAGTTTTTTGGGCCTCAGAAGCGATTTGTACTGTGCTAGAAAAATTTCAATTTTCAGGCAAAAAAAATGCTAAAACACGTTTTTTTGGCCCAAAAAGTCGATTTGTGCATGCATCTTCGATACCCGTTTATATCCCAAATTTAGCCTAGAAACACCGAAAAATCGAGTTTTTTGGGTCTCAGAAGTGATTTGTACATGTCTACACTGTTTTAGAAAATTTCAATTTTCAGGCAAAAAAAATGCTAAAACACATTTTTTGAGCCCAAAAAGTCGATTTGTGCATGCATCTTCGATACCAGTTTATATCCCAAATTTAGCCTAAAAACACCGAAAAATCGAGTTTTTTGGGTCTCAGAAGCGATTTGTACATGTTTACACTGTGCTAGAATGATTTCAATTTTCAGGCAAAAAAAATGCTAAAACACGTTTTATTTGCCCAAAAAGTCGATTTGTGCATGCATCTTCGATACCCGTTTATATCCCAAATTTATCCTAAAAACACCGAAAAATCGAGTTTTTTGGGTCTCAGAAGCGATTTGTACATGTCTACACTGTTCTAGAAAAATTTCAATTTTCAGGCAAAAAAAATGCTAAAACACGTTTTTTTGGCCCAAAAAGTCGATTTGTGCATGTATCTTCGATACCCGTTTATATCCCAAATTTAGCCTAAAAACACCGAAAAATCGAGTTTTTTGGGTCTCAGAAGCGATTTGTACATGTCTACACTGTTCTAGAAAAAATTCAATTTTCAGGCAAAAAAAAATGCTAAAACACGTTTTTTTGGCCCAAAAAGTCGATTTGTGCATGCATATTCGATTCCCGTTTATATCCCAAATTTAGCCTAAAAACACCGAAAAATCGAGTTTTTTGGGTCTCAGAAGCGATTTGTACATGTCTACACTGTTCAGGAAAAATTTCAATTTTCTGGCAAAAAAAATGCTAAAACACGTTTTTTGGGCCCAAAAAGTCGATTTGTGCATGCATCTTCGATACCCGTTTATATCCCAAATTTAGCCTAAAAACACCGAAAAATCGAGTTTTTTGGGTCTCAGAAGCGATTTGTACTGTGCTAGAAAAATTTCAATTTTCAGGCAAAAAAAATGCTAAAACACGTTTTTTGGGCCCAAAAAGTCGATTTGTGCATGCATCTTCAATACCCGTTTATATCCCAAATTTAGCCTAGAAACACCGAAAAATCGAGTTTTTTGGGTCTCAGAAGCGATTTGTACATGTTTACACTGTGCTAGAAAAATTTCAATTTTCACGCAAAAAAAATGCTAAAACACGTTTTTTTGGCCCAAAAAGTCGATTTGTGCATTCATCTTCGATACCCGTTTATATCCCAAATTTAGTCTAAAAACACCGAAAAATCGAGTTTTTTGGGTCTCAGAAGCGATTTGTACTGTGATAGAAAAATTTCAATTTTCAGGCAAAAAAAATGCTAAAACACGTTTTTTTGGCCCAAAAAGTCGATTTGTGCATGCATCTTCGATACCCGTTTATATCCCAAATTTAGTCTAAAAACACCGAAAAATCGAGTTTTTTGGGTCTCAGAAGCGATTTGTACATGTCTACACTGTTTTAGAAAATTTCAATTTTCAGGCAAAAAAAATGCTAAAACACATTTTTTGGGCCCAAAAAGTCGATTTGTGCATGCATCTTCGATACCCGTTCATATCCCAAATTTAGCCTAAAAACACCGAAAAATCGAGTTTTTTGGGTCTCAGAAGCGATTTGTACATGTCTACACTGTTCTAGAAAAATTTCAATTTTCAGGCAAAAAAAATGCTAAAACACGTTTTTTTGGCCCAAAAAGTCGATTTGTGCATGCATCTTCGATACCCGTTTGTATCCCAAATTTAGCCTAAAAACACCGAAAAATCGAGTTTTTTGGGTCTCAGAAGCGATTTGTACATGTCTATACTGTTCTAGAAAAAATTTCAATTTTCTGGCAAAAAAAATGCTAAAACACGTTTTTTGGCCCAAAAAGTTGATTTGTGCATGCATCTTCGATACCCGTTTATATCCCAAATTTAGCCTAAAAACACCGAAAAATCGAGTTTTTTGGGTCTCAGAAGCGATTTGTACTGTGCTAGAAAAATTTCAATTTTCATGCGAAAAAAATGCTAAAACACGTTTTTTGGGCCCAAAAAGTCGATTTGTACATGCATCTTCGATACCCGTTTATATCCCAAATTTAGCCAAAAAACACCGAAAAATCGAGTTTTTTGGGTCTCAAAAGCGATTTGTACATGTCTACACTGTTCTAGAAAAATTTCAATTTTCAGGCAAAAAAAATGCTAAAACTCGTTTTTTTGGCCCAAAAAGTTGATTTGTGCATGCATCTTCGATACCCGTTTATATCCCAAATTTAGTCTAAAAACACCGAAAAATCGAGTTTTTTCGGTCTCAGAAGCGATTTGTACTGTGCTAGAAAAAATTCAATTTTCATCCAAAAAAAATGCTAAAACACGTTTTTTTGGCCCAAAAAGTCGATTTGTGCATGCATCTTCGATACCCGTTTATATCCCAAATTTAGCCTAAAAACACCGAAAAATCGAGTTTTTTGGGTCTCAGAAGCGATTTGTACATGTCTACACTGTTTTAGAAAATTTCAATTTTCAGGCAAAAAAAATGCTAAAACACATTTTTTGGGCCCAAAAAGTCGATTTGTGCATGCATCTTCGATACCCGTTCATATCCCAAATTTAGCCTAAAAACACCGAAAAATCGAGTTTTTTGGGTCTCAGAAGCGATTTGTACATGTCTACACTGTTCTAGAAAAATTTCAATTTTCAGGCAAAAAAAATGCTAAAACACGTTTTTTTGGCCCAAAAAGTCGATTTGTGCATGCATCTTCGATACCCGTTTGTATCCCAAATTTAGCCTAAAAACACCGAAAAATCGAGTTTTTTGGGTCTCAGAAGCGATTTGTACATGTCTATACTGTTCTAGAAAAAATTTCAATTTTCTGGCAAAAAAAATGCTAAAACACGTTTTTTGGCCCAAAAAGTTGATTTGTGCATGCATCTTCGATACCCGTTTATATCCCAAATTTAGCCTAAAAACACCGAAAAATCGAGTTTTTTGGGTCTCAGAAGCGATTTGTACTGTGCTAGAAAAATTTCAATTTTCATGCGAAAAAAATGCTAAAACACGTTTTTTGGGCCCAAAAAGTCGATTTGTACATGCATCTTCGATACCCGTTTATATCCCAAATTTAGCCAAAAAACACCGAAAAATCGAGTTTTTTGGGTCTCAAAAGCGATTTGTACATGTCTACACTGTTCTAGAAAAATTTCAATTTTCAGGCAAAAAAAATGCTAAAACTCGTTTTTTTGGCCCAAAAAGTTGATTTGTGCATGCATCTTCGATACCCGTTTATATCCCAAATTTAGCCTAAAAACACCGAAAAATCGAGTTTTTTCGGTCTCAGAAGCGATTTGTACTGTGCTAGAAAAATTTCAATTTTCATCCAAAAAAAATGCTAAAACACGTTTTTTGGGCCCAAAAAGTCGATTTGTGCATGCATCTTCGATACCCGTTTATATCCCAAATTTAGCCTAAAAACACCGAAAAATCGAGTTATTTGGGTCTCAGAAGGTTTTGTACATGTCTACACTGTTTTAGAAATATTTCAATTTTCAGGCAAAAAAAATGCTAAAACACGTTTTTTTGGCCCAAAAAGTCGATTTGTGCATGCATCTTCGATACCCGTTTATATCCCAAATTTAGCCTAAAAACACCGAAAAATCGAGTTTTTTGGGTCTCAGAAGCGATTTGTACATGTTTACACTGTGCTAGAAAAATTTCAATTTTCACGCAAAAAAAATGCTAAAACACGTTTTTTTGGCCCAAAAAGTCGATTTGTGCATTCATCTTCGATACCCGTTTGTATCCCAAATTTAGCCTAAAAACACCGAAAAATCGAGTTTGTTGGGCCTCAGAAGCGATTTGTACTGTGCTAGAAAAATTTCAATTTTCAGGCAAAAAAAATGCTAAAACACGTTTTTTTGGCCCAAAAAGTCGATTTGTGCATGCATCTTCGATACCCGTTTATATCCCAAATTTAGCCTAAAAACACCGAAAAATCGAGTTTTTTGGGTCTCAGAAGCGATTTGTACATGTCAACACTGTTTTAGAAAATTTCAATTTTCAGGCAAAAAAAATGCTAAAACACATTTTTTGGGCCCAAAAAGTCGATTTGTGCATGCATCTTCGATACCCGTTCATATCCCAAATTTAGCCTAAAAACACCGAAAAATCGAGTTTTTTGGGTCTCAGAAGCGATTTGTACATGTCTACACTGTTCTAGAAAAATTTCAATTTTCAGGCAAAAAAAATGCTAAAACACGTTTTTTTGGCCCAAAAAGTCGATTTGTGCATGCATCTTCGATACCCGTTTGTATCCCAAATTTAGCCTAAAAACACCGAAAAATCGAGTTTTTTGGGCCTCAGAAGCGATTTGTACTGTGCTAGAAAAATTTCAATTTTCAGGCAAAAAAAATGCTAAAACACGTTTTTTTGGCCCAAAAAGTCGATTTGTGCATGCATCTTCGATACCCGTTTATATCCCAAATTTAGCCTAAAAACACCGAAAAATCGAGTTTTTT
This sequence comes from Petrolisthes manimaculis, assembly GCA_034508575.1. Taxonomy (NCBI): domain Eukaryota; kingdom Metazoa; phylum Arthropoda; class Malacostraca; order Decapoda; family Porcellanidae; genus Petrolisthes; species Petrolisthes manimaculis. The sequence continues at coordinate 2,182,851 of JAWZYT010000013.1, forward strand.
GGGTCTCAGAAGTGATTTGTACATGTCTACACTGTTTTAGAAAATTTCAATTTTCAGGCAAAAAAAATGCTAAAACACATTTTTTGAGCCCAAAAAGTCGATTTGTGCATGCATCTTCGATACCAGTTTATATCCCAAATTTAGCCTAAAAACACCGAAAAATCGAGTTTTTTGGGTCTCAGAAGCGATTTGTACATGTTTACACTGTGCTAGAATGATTTCAATTTTCAGGCAAAAAAAATGCTAAAACACGTTTTATTTGCCCAAAAAGTCGATTTGTGCATGCATCTTCGATACCCGTTTATATCCCAAATTTATCCTAAAAACACCGAAAAATCGAGTTTTTTGGGTCTCAGAAGCGATTTGTACATGTCTACACTGTTCTAGAAAAATTTCAATTTTCAGGCAAAAAAAATGCTAAAACACGTTTTTTTGGCCCAAAAAGTCGATTTGTGCATGCATCTTCGATACCCGTTTATATCCCAAATTTAGCCTAAAAACACCGAAAAATCGAGTTTTTTGGGTCTCAGAAGCGATTTGTACATGTCTACACTGTTCTAGAAAAATTTCAATTTTCAGGCAAAAAAAAATGCTAAAACACGTTTTTTTTGCCCAAAAAGTCGATTTGTGCATGCATATTCGATTCCCGTTTATATCCCAAATTTAGCCTAAAAACACCGAAAAATCGAGTTTTTTGGGTCTCAGAAGCGATTTGTACATGTCTACACTGTTCAGGAAAAATTTCAATTTTCTGGCAAAAAAAATGCTAAAACACGTTTTTTGGGCCCAAAAAGTCGATTTGTGCATGCATCTTCGATACCCGTTTATATCCCAAATTTAGCCTAAAAACACCGAAAAATCGAGTTTTTTGGGTCTCAGAAGCGATTTGTACTGTGCTAGAAAAATTTCAATTTTCAGGCAAAAAAAATGCTAAAACACGTTTTTTTTGCCCAAAAAGTCGATTTGTGCATGCATCTTCAATACCCGTTTATATCCCAAATTTAGCCTAGAAACACCGAAAAATCGAGTTTTTTGGGTCTCAGAAGCGATTTGTACATGTTTACACTGTGCTAGAAAAATTTCAATTTTCACGCAAAAAAAATGCTAAAACACGTTTTTTTGGCCCAAAAAGTCGATTTGTGCATTCATCTTCGATACCCGTTTATATCCCAAATTTAGCCTAAAAACACCGAAAAATCGAGTTTTTTGGGTCTCAGAAGCGATTTGTACTGTGATAGAAAAATTTCAATTTTCAGGCAAAAAAAATGCTAAAACACGTTTTTTTGGCCCAAAAAGTCGATTTGTGCATGCATCTTCGATACCCGTTTATATCCCAAATTTAGCCTAAAAACACCGAAAAATCGAGTTTTTTGGGTCTCAGAAGCGATTTGTACATGTCTACACTGTTTTAGAAAATTTCAATTTTCAGGCAAAAAAAATGCTAAAACACATTTTTTGGGCCCAAAAAGTCGATTTGTGCATGCATCTTCGATACCCGTTCATATCCCAAATTTAGCCTAAAAACACCGAAAAATCGAGTTTTTTGGGTCTCAGAAGCGATTTGTACATGTCTACACTGTTCTAGAAAAATTTCAATTTTCAGGCAAAAAAAATGTTAAAACACGTTTTTTTGGCCCAAAAAGTCGATTTGTGCATGCATCTTCGATACCCGTTTGTATCCCAAATTTAGCCTAAAAACACCGAAAAATCGAGTTTTTTGGGTCTCAGAAGCGATTTGTACATGTCTACACTGTTCTAGAAAAAATTTCAATTTTCTGGCAAAAAAAATGCTAAAACACGTTTTTTGGGCCCAAAAAGTCGATTTGTGCATGCATCTTCGATACCCGTTTATATCCCAAATTTAGCCTAAAAACACCGAAAAATCGAGTTTTTTGGGTCTCAGAAGCGATTTGTACTGTGCTAGAAAAATTTCAATTTTCCGGCAAAAAAAATGCTAAAACACGTTTTTTGGGCCCAAAAAGTCGATTTGTGCATGCATCTTCAATACCCGTTTATATCCCAAATTTAGCCTAAAAACACCGAAAAATCGAGTTTTTGGGGTCTCAGAAGCGATTTGTACATGTTTACACTGTGCTAGAAAAATTTCAATTTTCACGCAAAAAAAATGCTAAAACACGTTTTTTTGGCCCAAAAAGTCGATTTGTGCATTCATCTTCGATACCCGTTTGTATCCCAAATTTAGCCTAAAAACACCGAAAAATCGAGTTTGTTGGGCCTCAGAAGCGATTTGTACTGTGCTAGAAAAATTTCAATTTTCAGGCAAAAAAAATGCTAAAACACGTTTTTTTGGCCCAAAAAGTCGATTTGTGCATGCATCTTCGATACCCGTTTATATCCCAAATTTAGCCTAAAAACACCGAAAAATCGAGTTTTTTGGGTCTCAGAAGCGATTTGTACATGTCAACACTGTTTTAGAAAATTTCAATTTTCAGGCAAAAAAAATGCTAAAACACATTTTTTGGGCCCAAAAAGTCGATTTGTGCATGCATCTTCGATACCCGTTCATATCCCAAATTTAGCCTAAAAACACCGAAAAATCGAGTTTTTTGGGTCTCAGAAGCGATTTGTACATGTCTACACTGTTCTAGAAAAATTTCAATTTTCAGGCAAAAAAAATGCTAAAACACGTTTTTTTGGCCCAAAAAGTCGATTTGTGCATGCATCTTCGATACCCGTTTGTATCCCAAATTTAGCCTAAAAACACCGAAAAATCGAGTTTTTTGGGCCTCAGAAGCGATTTGTACTGTGCTAGAAAAATTTCAATTTTCAGGCAAAAAAAATGCTAAAACACGTTTTTTTGGCCCAAAAAGTCGATTTGTGCATGCATCTTCAATACCCGTTTATATCCCAAATTTAGCCTAAAAACACCGAAAAATCGAGTTTTTTGGGTCTCAGAAGCGATTTGTACATGTTTACACTGTGCTAGAATGATTTCAATTTTCAGGCAAAAAAAATGCTAAAACACGTTTTATTTGCCCAAAAAGTCGATTTGTGCATGCATCTTCGATACCCGTTTATATCCCAAATTTATCCTAAAAACACCGAAAAATCGAGTTTTTTGGGTCTCAGAAGCGATTTGTACATGTCTACACTGTTCTAGAAAAATTTCAATTTTCAGGCAAAAAAAATGCTAAAACACGTTTTTTTGGCCCAAAAAGTCGATTTGTGCATGCATCTTCGATACCCGTTTATATCCCAAATTTAGCCTAAAAACACCGAAAAATCGAGTTTTTTGGGTCTCAGAAGCGATTTGTACATGTCTACACTGTTCTAGAAAAATTTCAATTTTCAGGCAAAAAAAAATGCTAAAACACGTTTTTTTGGCCCAAAAAGTCGATTTGTGCATGCATATTCGATTCCCGTTTATATCCCAAATTTAGCCTAAAAACACCGAAAAATCGAGTTTTTTGGGTCTCAGAAGCGATTTGTACATGTCTACACTGTTCAGGAAAAATTTCAATTTTCTGGCAAAAAAAATGCTAAAACACGTTTTTTGGGCCCAAAAAGTCGATTTGTGCATGCATCTTCGATACCCGTTTATATCCCAAATTTAGCCTAAAAACACCGAAAAATCGAGTTTTTTGGGTCTCAGAAGCGATTTGTACTGTGCTAGAAAAATTTCAATTTTCAGGCAAAAAAAATGCTAAAACACGTTTTTTGGGCCCAAAAAGTCGATTTGTGCATGCATCTTCAATACCCGTTTATATCCCAAATTTAGCCTAGAAACACCGAAAAATCGAGTTTTTTGGGTCTCAGAAGCGATTTGTACATGTTTACACTGTGCTAGAAAAATTTCAATTTTCACGCAAAAAAAATGCTAAAACACGTTTTTTTGGCCCAAAAAGTCGATTTGTGCATTCATCTTCGATACCCGTTTATATCCCAAATTTAGCCTAAAAACACCGAAAAATCGAGTTTTTTGGGTCTCAGAAGCGATTTGTACTGTGATAGAAAAATTTCAATTTTCAGGCAAAAAAAATGCTAAAACACGTTTTTTTGGCCCAAAAAGTCGATTTGTGCATGCATCTTCGATACCCGTTTATATCCCAAATTTAGCCTAAAAACACCGAAAAATCGAGTTTTTTGGGTCTCAGAAGCGATTTGTACATGTCTACACTGTTTTAGAAAATTTCAATTTTCAGGCAAAAAAAATGCTAAAACACATTTTTTGGGCCCAAAAAGTCGATTTGTGCATGCATCTTCGATACCCGTTCATATCCCAAATTTAGCCTAAAAACACCGAAAAATCGAGTTTTTTGGGTCTCAGAAGCGATTTGTACATGTCTACACTGTTCTAGAAAAATTTCAATTTTCAGGCAAAAAAAATGCTAAAACACGTTTTTTTGGCCCAAAAAGTCGATTTGTGCATGCATCTTCGATACCCGTTTGTATCCCAAATTTAGCCTAAAAACACCGAAAAATCGAGTTTTTTGGGCCTCAGAAGCGATTTGTACTGTGCTAGAAAAATTTCAATTTTCAGGCAAAAAAAATGCTAAAACACGTTTTTTTGGCCCAAAAAGTCGATTTGTGCATGCATCTTCGATACCCGTTTATATCCCAAATTTAGCCTAAAAACACCGAAAAATCGAGTTTTTTGGGTCTCAGAAGTGATTTGTACATGTCTACACTGTTTTAGAAAATTTCAATTTTCAGGCAAAAAAAATGCTAAAACACATTTTTTGAGCCCAAAAAGTCGATTTGTGCATGCATCTTCGATACCAGTTTATATCCCAAATTTAGCCTAAAAACACCGAAAAATCGAGTTTTTTGGGTCTCAGAAGCGATTTGTACATGTTTACACTGTGCTAGAAAGATTTCAATTTTCAGGCAAAAAAAATGCTAAAACACGTTTTATTTGCCCAAAAAGTCGATTTGTGCATGCATCTTCGATACCCGTTTATATCCCAAATTTATACTAAAAACACCGAAAAATCGAGTTTTTTGGGTGTCAGAAGCGATTTGTACATGTCTACACTGTTCTAGAAAAATTTCAATTTTCAGGCAAAAAAAATGCTAAAACACGTTTTTTTGGCCCAAAAAGTCGATTTGTGCATGCATCTTCGATACCCGTTTATATCCCAAATTTAGCCTAAAAACACCGAAAAATCGAGTTTTTTGGGTCTCAGAAGCGATTTGTACATGTCTACACTGTTCTAGAAAAATTTCAATTTTCAGGCAAAAAAAAATGCTAAAACACGTTTTTTTGGCCCAAAAAGTCGATTTGTGCATGCATATTCGATTCCCGTTTATATCCCAAATTTAGCCTAAAAACACCGAAAAATCGAGTTTTTTGGGTCTCAGAAGCGATTTGTACATGTCTACACTGTTCAGGAAAAATTTCAATTTTCTGGCAAAAAAAATGCTAAAACACGTTTTTTGGGCCCAAAAAGTCGATTTGTGCATGCATCTTCGATACCCGTTTATATCCCAAATTTAGCCTAAAAACACCGAAAAATCGAGTTTTTTGGGTCTCAGAAGCGATTTGTACTGTGCTAGAAAAATTTCAATTTTCAGGCAAAAAAAATGCTAAAACACGTTTTTTGGGCCCAAAAAGTCGATTTGTGCATGCATCTTCAATACCCGTTTATATCCCAAATTTAGCCTAGAAACACCGAAAAATCGAGTTTTTTGGGTCTCAGAAGCGATTTGTACATGTTTACACTGTGCTAGAAAAATTTCAATTTTCACGCAAAAAAAATGCTAAAACACGTTTTTTTGGCCCAAAAAGTCGATTTGTGCATTCATCTTCGATACCCGTTTATATCCCAAATTTAGCCTAAAAACACCGAAAAATCGAGTTTTTTGGGTCTCAGAAGCGATTTGTACTGTGATAGAAAAATTTCAATTTTCAGGCAAAAAAAATGCTAAAACACGTTTTTTTGGCCCAAAAAGTCGATTTGTGCATGCATCTTCGATACCCGTTTATATCCCAAATTTAGCCTAAAAACACCGAAAAATCGAGTTTTTTGGGTCTCAGAAGAGATTTGTACATGTCTACACTGTTTTAGAAAATTTCAATTTTCAGGCAAAAAAAATGCTAAAACACATTTTTTGGGCCCAAAAAGTCGATTTGTGCATGCATCTTCGATACCAGTTTATATCCCAAATTTAGCCTAAAAACACCGAAAAATCGAGTTTTTTGGGTCTCAGAAGCGATTTGTACATGTTTACACTGTGCTAGAAAAATTTCAATTTTCAGGCAAAAAAAATGCTAAAACACGTTTTTTTGGCCCAAAAAGTCGATTTGTGCATGCATCTTCGATACCCGTTTATATCCCAAATTTAGCCTAAAAACACCGAAAAATCGAGTTTTTTGGGTCTCAGAAGCGATTTGTACATGTCTACACTGTTGTAGAAAAATTTCAATTTTCAGGCAAAAAAAATGCTAAAACACGTTTTTTTGGCCCAAAAAGTCGATTTGTGCATGCATCTTCGATACCCGTTTATATCCCAAATTTAGCCTAAAAACACCGAAAAATCGAGTTTTTTGGGTCTCAGAAGCGATTTGTACATGTCTACACTGTTCTAGAAAAATTTCAATTTTCAGGCAAAAAAAAATGCTAAAACACGTTTTTTTGGCCCAAAAAGTCGATTTGTGCATGCATATTCGATTCCCGTTTATATCCCAAATTTAGCCTAAAAACACCAAAAAATCGAGTTTTTTGGGTCTCAGAAGCGATTTGTACATGTCTACACTGTTCTAGAAAAATTTCAATTTTCTGGCAAAAAAAATGCTAAAACACGTTTTTTTGGCCCAAAAAGTCGATTTGTGCATGCATCTTCGATACCCGTTTATATCCCAAATTTAGCCTAAAAACACCGAAAAATCGAGTCTTTTGGGTCTCAGAAGCGATTTGTACTGTGCTAGAAAAATTTCAATTTTCAGGCAAAAAAAATGCTAAAACACGTTTTTTGGGCCCCAAAAGTCGATTTGTGCATGCATCTTCAATACCCGTTTATATCCCAAATTTAGCCTAAAAACACCGAAAAATCGAGTTTTTTGGGTCTCAGAAGCGATTTGTACTGTGCTAGAAAAATTTCAATTTTCAGGCAAAAAAAATGTTAAAACACGTTTTTTGGGCCCAAAAAGTCGATTTGTGCATGCATCTTCGATACCCGTTTATATCCCAAATTTAGCCTAAAGACACCGAAAAATCGAGTTTTTTGGGTCTCAGAAGCGATTTGTACATGTCTACACTGTTCTAGAAAAATTTCAATTTTCAGGCAAAAAAAATGCTAAAACACGTTTTTTTGGCCCAAAAAGTCGATTTGTGCATGTATCTTCGATACCCGTTTATATCCCAAATTTAGCCTAAAAACACCGAAAAATCGAGTTTTTTGGGTCTCAGAAGCGATTTGTACTGTGCTAGAAAAATTTCAATTTTCAGGCAAAAAAAAGGCTAAAACACGTTTTTTTGGGCCCAAAAAGTCGATTTGTGCATGCATCTTCGATACCCGTTTATATCCCAAATTTAGCCTAAAGACACCGAAAAATCGAGTTTTTTGGGTCTCAGAAGCGATTTGTACATGTCTGCACTGTTCTAGAAAAATTTCAATTTTCAGGCAAAACAAATGCTAAAACACGTTTTTTTTTACCCAAAAAGTCGATTTGTGCATGCATCTTCGATACCCGTTTATATCCCAAATTTAGCCTAAAAACACCGAAAAATCGAGTTTTTTGGGCCTCAGAAGCGATTTGTACTGTGCTAGAAAAATTTCAATTTTCAGGCAAAAAAAATGCTAAAACACGTTTTTTTGGCCCAAAAAGTCGATTTGTGCATGCATCTTCGATATCCGTTTATATCCCAAATTTAGCCTAAAAACACCGAAAAATCGAGTTTTTTGGGTCTCAGAAGCGATTTGTACATGTTTACACTGTGCTAGAAAAATTTCAATTTTCACGCAAAAAAAAAGCTAAAACACGTTATTTTTGGCCCAAAAAGTCGATTTGTGCATTCATCTTCGATACCCGTTTATATCCCAAATTTAGCCTAGAAACACCGAAAAATCGAGTTTTTTGGGTCTCAGAAGCGATTTGTACTGTGCTAGAAAAATTTCAATTTTCAGGCAAAAAAAATGCTAAAACACGTTTTTTGGGCCCAAAAAGTCGATTTGTGCATGCATCTTCGATACCCGTTTATATCCCAAATTTAGCCTAAAAACACCGAAAATCGAGTTTTTTGGGTCTCAGAAGCGATTTGTACATGTCTACACTGTTTTAGAAAATTTCAATTTTCAGGCAAAAAAAATGCTAAAACTCATTTTTTGGGCCCAAAAAGTACATTTGTGCATGCATCTTCGATACCAGTTTATATCCCAAATTTAGCCTAAAAACACCGAAAAATCGAGTTTTTTGGGTCTCAGAAGCGATTTGTACATGTTTACACTGTGCTAGAAAAATTTCAATTTTCAGGCAAAAAAAATGCTAAAACACGTTTTTTTGGCCCAAAAAGTCGATTTGTGCATGCATCTTCGATACCCGTTTATATCCCAAATTTAGCCTAAAAACACCGAAAAATCGAGTTTTTTGGGTCTCAGAAGCGATTTGTACATGTCTACACTGTTCTAGAAAAATTTCAATTTTCAGGCAAAAAAAATGCTAAAACACGTTTTTTTGGCCCAAAAAGTCGATTTGTGCATGCATCTTCGATACCCGTTTATATCCCAAATTTAGCCTAAAAACACCGAAAAATCGAGTTTTTTGGGTCTCAGAAGCGATTTGTAAATGTCTACACTGTTCTAGAAAAATTTCAATTTTCAGGCAAAAAAAAATGCTAAAACACGTTTTTTTGGCCCAAAAAGTCGATTTGTGCATGCATATTCGATTCCCGTTTATATCCCAAATTTAGCCTAAAAACACCGAAAAATCGAGTTTTTTGGGTTTCAGAAGCGATTTGTACATGTCTACACTGTTCTAGAAAAATTTCAATTTTCTGGCAAAAAAAATGCTAAAACACGTTTTTTTGGCCCAAAAAGTCGATTTGTGCATGCATCTTCGATACCCGTTTATATCCCAAATTTAGCCTAAAAACACCGAAAAATCGAGTTTTTTGGGTCTCAGAAGCGATTTGTACTGTGCTTGAAATATTTCAATTTTCAGGCAAAAAAAATGCTAAAACACGTTTTTTGGGCCCAAAAAGTCAATTTGTGCATGCATCTTCAATACCCGTTTTTATCCCAAATTTAGCCTAAAAATCTTCAAAAAATCGAGTTTTTTGGGTCTCAAAAGCGATTTGAACATGTTTACACTGTGCTAGAAAAAAATCAATTTTCAGGCAAAAAAAATGCTAAAACACGTTTTTTGGGCCCAAAAAGTCGATTTGTGCATGCATCTTCGATACCCGTTTATATCCCAAATTTAGCCTAAAAACACCGAAAAATCGAGTTTTTTGGGTCTCAGAAGCGATTTGTACATGTCTACACTGTTCTAGAAAAAAATCAATTTTCAGGCAAAAAAAATGCTAAAACACGTTTTTTTGGCCCAAAAAGTCGATTTGTGCATGCATCTTCGATACACGTTTATATCCCAAATTTAGCCTAAAAACACCGAAAAATCGAGTTTTTTGGGTCTCAGAAGCGATTTGAACTGTGCTAGAAAAATTTCAATTTTCAGGCAAAAAAAATGCTAAAACACGTTTTTTGGGCCCAAAAAGTCGATTTGTGCATGCATCTTCAATACCCGTTTATATCCCAAATTTAGCCTAAAAACACCGAAAAATCGAGTTTTTTGGGTCTCAGAAGCGATTTGTACTGTGCTAGAAAAATTTCAATTTTCAGGCAAAAAAAATGCTAAAACACGTTTTTTTTTGGCCCAAAAAGTCGATTTGTGCATGCATCTTCGATACCCGTTTATATCCCAAATTTAGCCTAAAAACACCGAAAAATCGAGTTTTTTGGGTCTCAGAAGCGATTTGTACTGTGCTAGAAAAATTTCAATTTTCAGGCAAAAAAAATGTTAAAACACGTTTTTTGGGCCCAAAAAGTCGATTTGTGCATGCATCTTCGATACCCGTTTATATCCCAAATTTAGCCTAAAGACACCGAAAAATCGAGTTTTTTGGGTCTCAGAAGCGATTTGTACATGTCTACACTGTTCTAGAAAGATTTCAATTTTCAGGCAAAAAAAATGCTAAAACACGTTTTTTTTACCCAAAAAGTCGATTTGTGCATGCATCTTCGATACCCGTTTATATCCCAAATTTAGCCTAAAAACACCGAAAAATCGAGTTTTTTGGGCCTCAGAAGCGATTTGTACTGTGCTAGAAAAATTTCAATTTTCAGGCAAAAAAAATGCTAAAACACGTTTTTTTGGCCCAAAAAGTCGATTTGTGCATGCATCTTCGATATCCGTTTATATCCCAAATTTAGCCTAAAAACACCGAAAAATCGAGTTTTTTGGGTCTCAGAAGCGATTTGTACATGTTTACACTGTGCTAGAAAAATTTCAATTTTCACGCAAAAAAAATGCTAAAACACGTTTTTTTGGCCCAAAAAGTCGATTTGTGCATTCATCTTCGATACCCGTTTATATCCCAAATTTAGCCTAGAAACACCGAAAAATCGAGTTTTTTGGGTCTCAGAAGCGATTTGTACTGTGCTAGAAAAATTTCAATTTTCAGGCAAAAAAAATGCTAAAACACGTTTTTTGGGCCCAAAAAGTCGATTTGTGCATGCATCTTCGATACCCGTTTATATCCCAAATTTAGCCTAAAAACACCGAAAAATCGAGTTTTTTGGGTCTCAGAAGCGATTTGTACATGTCTACACTGTTCTAGAAAAATTTCAATTTTCAGGCAAAAAAAATGCTGAAACACGTTTTTTTGGCCCAAAAAGTCGATTTGTGCATGCATATTCGATTCCCGTTTATATCCCAAATTTAGCCTAAAAACACCGAAAAATCGATTTTTTTGGGTCTCAGAAGCGATTTGTACATGTCTACACTGTTCTCGAAAAATGTCAATTTTCTGGCAAAAAAAATGCTAAAACACGTTTTTTGGGCCCAAAAAGTCGATTTGTGCATGCATCTTCAATACCCGTTTATATCCCAAATTTAGCCTAAAAACACCGAAAAATCGAGTTTTTTGGGTCTCAGAAGCGATTTGTACTGTGCTAGAAAAATTTCAATTTTCAGGCAAAAAAAATGCTAAAACACGTTTTTTTTTGGCCCAAAAAGTCGATTTGTGCATGCATCTTCGATACCCGTTTATATCCCAAATTTAGCCTAAAAACACCGAAAAATCGAGTTTTTTGGGTCTCAGAAGCGATTTGTACTGTGCTAGAAAAATTTCAATTTTCAGGCAAAAAAAATGTTAAAACACGTTTTTTGGGCCCAAAAAGTCGATTTGTGCATGCATCTTCGATACCCGTTTATATCCCAAATTTAGCCTAAAGACACCGAAAAATCGAGTTTTTTGGGTCTCAGAAGCGATTTGTACATGTCTACACTGTTCTAGAAAAATTTCAATTTTCAGGCAAAAAAAATGCTAAAACACGTTTTTTTGGCCCAAAAAGTCGATTTGTGCATGTATCTTCGATACCCGTTTATATCCCAAATTTAGCCTAAAAACACCGAAAAATCGAGTTTTTTGGGTCTCAGAAGCGATTTGTACTGTGCTAGAAAAATTTCAATTTTCAGGCAAAAAAAAGGCTAAAACACGTTTTTTTGGGCCAAAAAAGTCGATTTGTGCATGCATCTTCGATACCCGTTTATATCCAAAATTTAGCCTAAAGACACCGAAAAATCGAGTTTTTTGGGTCTCAGAAGCGATTTGTACATGTCTGCACTGTTCTAGAAAAATTTCAATTTTCAGGCAAAAAAAATGCTAAAACACGTTTTTTTTTACCCAAAAAGTCGATTTGTGCATGCATCTTCGATACCCGTTTATATCCCAAATTTAGCCTAAAAACACCGAAAAATCGAGTTTTTTGGGTCTCAGAAGCGATTTGTACTGTGCTAGAAAAATTTCAATTTTCACGCAAAAAAAATGCTAAAACACGTTTTTTTGGCCCAAAAAGTCGATTTGTGCATTCATCTTCGATACCCGTTTATATCCCAAATTTAGCCTAGAAACACCGAAAAATCGAGTTTTTTGGGTCTCAGAAGCGATTTGTACTGTGCTAGAAAAATTTCAATTTTCAGGCAAAAAAAATGCTAAAACACGTTTTTTGGGCCCAAAAAGTCGATTTGTGCATGCATCTTCGATACCCGTTTATATCCCAAATTTAGCCTAAAAACACCGAAAAATCGAGTTTTTTGGGTCTCAGAAGCGATTTGTACATGTCTACACTGTTCTAGAAAAATTTCAATTTTCAGGCAAAAAAAATGCTGAAACACGTTTTTTTGGCCCAAAAAGTCGATTTGTGCATGCATATTCGATTCCCGTTTATATCCCAAATTTAGCCTAAAAACACCGAAAAATCGATTTTTTTGGGTCTCAGAAGCGATTTGTACATGTCTACACTGTTCTCGAAAAATTTCAATTTTCTGGCAAAAAAAATGCTAAAACACGTTTTTTTGGCCCAAAAAGTCGATTTGTGCATGCATCTTCGATACCCGTTTATATCCCAAATTTAGCCTAAAAACACCGAAAAATCGAGTTTTTTGGGTCTCAGAAGCGATTTGTACTGTGCTTGAAAAAATTCAATTTTCAGGCAAAAAAAATGCTAAAACACGTTTTTTGGGCCCAAAAAGTCAATTTGTGCATGCATCTTCAATACCCGTTTTTATCCCAAATTTAGCCTAAAAACATCGAAAAATCGAGTTTTTTGGGTCTCAAAAGCGATTTGAACATGTTTACACTGTGCTAGAAAAAATTCAATTTTCAGGCAAAAAAAATGCTAAAACACGTTTTTTGGGCCCAAAAAGTCGATTTGTGCATGCATCTTCAATACCCGTTTATATCCCAAATTTAGCCTAAAAACACCGAAAAATCGAGTTTTTTGGGTCTCAGAAGCGATTTGTACATGTCTGCACTGTTCTAGAAAAAAATCAATTTTCAGGCAAAAAAAATGACAAAAACACGTTTTTTTGGCCCAAAAAGTCGATTTGTGCATGCATCTTCGATACCCGTTTATATCCCAAATTTAGCCTAAAAACACCGAAAAATCGAGTTTTTTGGGTCTCAGAAGCGATTTGTTCATGTTTACACTATGCTAGAAAAATTTCAATTTTCAGGCAAAAAAAATGCTAAAACACGTTTTTTGGGCCCAAAAAGTCGATTTGTGCATACATCTTCGATACCCGTTTATATCCCAAATTTAGCCTAAAAACACCGAAAAATCGAGTTTTTTGGGTCTCAGAAGCGATTTGTACATGTCTACACTGTTCTAGAAAAAAATCAATTTTCAGGCAAAAAAAATGCTAAAACACGTTTTTTTGGCCCAAAAAGTCGATTTGTGCATGCATCTTCGATACCCGTTTATATCCCAAATTTAACCTAAAAACACCGAAAATCGAGTTTTTTGAGTCTCAGAAGCGATTTGTACGGTGCTAGAAAAATTTCAATTTTCAGGCAAAAAAAATGCTAAAACACGTTTTTTTGGCTCAAAAAGTCGATTTGTGCATGCATCTTCGATACCCGTTTATATCCCAAATTTAGCCAAAAAACACCGAAAAATCGAGTTTTTTGGGTCTCAGAAGCGATTTGTACTGTGCTTGAAAAATTTCAATTTTCAGGCAAAAAAAATGCTAAAACACGTTTTTTTGGCCCAAAAAGTCGATTTGTGCATGCATCTTCGATACCCGTTTATATCCCAAATATAGCCTAAAAACACCGAAAAATCGAGTTTTTTGGGTCTCAGAAGTGATTTGTACATGTTTACATTGTGCTAGAGAAATGTCAATTTTCAGGCAAAAAAAATGCTAAAACACGTTTTTTTGGCCCAAAAAGTCGATTTGTGCATGCATCTTCGATACGCGTTTATATCCCAAATTTAGCCTAAAAACACCGAAAAATCGAGTTTTTTGGGTCTCAGAAGCGATTTGTACATGTCTACACTGTTCTAGAAAAATTTCAATTTTCAGGCAAAAAAAATGCTAAAACACGTTTTTTTGGCCCAAAAAGTCGATTTGTGCATGCATCTTCGATACCCGTTTATATACCAAATTTGGCCTAAAAACACCAAAAAATCGAATTTTTTGGGTCTCAGAAGCGATTTGTACTGTGCTAGAAAAATTTCAATTTTCAGGCAAAAAAAATGCTAAAACACGTTTTTTTGGCCCAAAAAGTCGATTTGTGCATGCATCTTCGATACCCGTTTATATCCCAAATTTAGCCTAAAAACACCGAAAAATCGAGTTTTTTGGGTCTCAGAAGCGATTTGTACATGTCTACACTGTTCTACAAAAATTTCAATTTTCTGGCAAAAAAAATGCTAAAACACGTTTTTTTGGCCCAAAAATTCGATTTGTGCATGCATCTTCGATACCCGTTTATATCCCAAATTTAGCCTAAAAACACCGAAAAATCGAGTTTTTTTGGTCTCAGAAGCGATTTGTACTGTGCTAGAAAAATTTCAATTTTCAGGCAAAAAAAATGCTAAAACACGTTTTTTGGGAACAAAAAGTCGATTTGTGCATGCATCTTCGATACCCGTTTATATCCCAAATTTAGCCGAAAAACACCGAAAAATCGAGTTTTTTGGGTCTCAGAAGCGATTTGTACATGTCTACACTGTTCTAGAAAAAAATCAATTTTCAGGCAAAAAAAATGCTAAAACACGTTTTTTTGGCCCAAAAAGTCGATTTGTGCATGCATCTTCGATATCCGTTTATATCCCAAATTTAGCCTAAAAACACCGAAAAATCGAGTTTTTTGGGTCTCAGAAGCGATTTGTACTGTGCTAGAAAAATTTCAATTTTCAGGCAAAAAAAATGCTAAAACACGTTTTTTGGGCCCAAAAAGTCGATTTGTGCATGCATCTTCGATACCCGTTTATATCCCAAATTTAGCCTAAAAACACCGAAAAATCGAGTTTTTTGGGTCTCAGAAGCGATTTGTACATGTCTACACTGTTCTAGAAAAATTTCAATTTTCAGGCAAAAAAAATGCTGAAACACGTTTTTTTGGCCCAAAAAGTCGATTTGTGCATGCATATTCGATTCCCGTTTATATCCCAAATTTAGCCTAAAAACACCGAAAAATCGATTTTTTTGGGTCTCAGAAGCGATTTGTACATGTCTACACTGTTCTCGAAAAATTTCAATTTTCTGGCCAAAAAAATGCTAAAACACGTTTTTTTGGCCCAAAAAGTCGATTTGTGCATGCATCTTCGATACCCGTTTATATCCCAAATTTAGCCTAAAAACACCGAAAAATCGAGTGTTTTGGGTCTCAGAAGCGATTTGTACTGTGCTTGAAAAATTTCAATTTTCAGGCAAAAAAAATGCTAAAACACTTTTTTTGGGCCCAAAAAGTCAATTTGTGCATGCATCTTCAATACCCGTTTTTATCCCAAATTTAGCCTAAAAACATCGAAAAATCGAGTTTTTTGGGTCTCAAAAGCGATTTGAACATGTTTACACTGTGCTAGAAAAAATTCAATTTTCAGGCAAAAAAAATGCTAAAACACGTTTTTTGGGCCCAAAAAGTCGATTTGTGCATGCATCTTCGATACCCGTTTATATCCCAAATTTAGCCTAAAAACACCGAAAAATCGAGTTTTTTGGGTCTCAGAAGCGATTTGTACATGTCTACACTGTTCTAGAAAAAAATCAATTTTCAGGCAAAAAAAATGACAAAAACACGTTTTTTTGGCCCAAAAAGTCGATTTGTGCATGCATCTTCGATACCCGTTTATATCCCAAATTTAGCCTAAAAACACCGAAAAATCGAGTTTTTTGGGTCTCAGAAGCGATTTGTACATGTTTACACTATGCTAGAAAAATTTCAATTTTCAGGCAAAAAAAATGCTAAAACACGTTTTTTGGGCCCAAAAAGTCGATTTGTGCATACATCTTCGATACCCGTTTATATCCCAAATTTAGCCTAAAAACACTGAAAAATCGAGTTTTTTGGGTCTCAGAAGCGATTTGTACATGTCTACACTGTTCTAGAAAAAAATCAATTTTCACCCAAAAAAAATGCTAAAACACGTTTTTTTGGCCCAAAAAGTCGATTTGTGCATGCATCTTCGATACCCGTTTATATCCCAAATTTAACCTAAAAACACCGAAAATCGAGTTTTTTGAGTCTCAGAAGCGATTTGTACGGTGCTAGAAAAATTTCAATTTTCAGGCAAAAAAAATGCTAAAACACGTTTTTTTGGCTCAAAAAGTCGATTTGTGCATGCATCTTCGATACCCGTTTATATCCCAAATTTAGCCAAAAAACACCGAAAAATCGAGTTTTTTGGGTCTCAGAAGCTATTTGTACTGTGCTTGAAAAATTTCAATTTTCAGACAAAAAAAATGCTAAAACACGTTTTTTTGGCCCAAAAAGTCGATTTGTGCATGCATCTTCGATACCCGTTTATATCCCAAATATAGCCTAAAAACACCGAAAAATCGAGTTTTTTGGGTCTCAGAAGCGATTTGTACATGTTTACATTGTGCTAGAGAAATGTCAATTTTCAGGCAAAAAAAATGCTAAAACACGTTTTTTTGGCCCAAAAAGTCGATTTGTGCATGCATCTTCGATACGCGTTTATATCCCAAATTTAGCCTAAAAACACCGAAAAATCGAGTTTTTTGGGTCTCAGAAGCGATTTGTACATGTCTACACTGTTCTAGAAAAATTTCAATTTTCAGGCAAAAAAAATGCTAAAACACGTTTTTTTGGCCCAAAAAGTCGATTTGTGCATGCATCTTCGATACCCGTTTATATACCAAATTTGGCCTAAAAACACCAAAAAATCGAATTTTTTGGGTCTCAGAAGCGATTTGTACTGTGCTAGAAAAATTTCAATTTTCAGGCAAAAAAAATGCTAAAACACGTTTTTTTGGCCCAAAAAGTCGATTTGTGCATGCATCTTCGATACCCGTTTATATCCCAAATTTAGCCTAAAAACACCGAAAAATCGAGTTTTTTGGGTCTCAGAAGCGATTTGTACATGTCTACACTGTTCTACAAAAATTTCAATTTTCTGGCAAAAAAATGCTAAAACACGTTTTTTTGGCCCAAAAATTCGATTTGTGCATGCATCTTCGATACCCGTTTATATCCCAAATTTAGCCTAAAAACACCGAAAAATCGAGTTTTTTTGGTCTCAGAAGCGATTTGTACTGTGCTAGAAAAATTTCAATTTTCAGGCAAAAAAAATGCTAAAACACGTTTTTTGGGCACAAAAAGTCGATTTGTGCATGCATCTTCGATACCCGTTTATATCCCAAATATAGCCTAAAAACACCGAAAAATCGAGTTTTTTGGGTCTCAGAAGCGATTTGTACATGTTTACACTGTGCTAGAGAAATGTCAATTTTCAGGCAAAAAAAATGCTAAAACACGTTTTTTTGGCCCAAAAAGTCAATTTGTGCATGCATCTTCAATACCCGTTTTTATCCCAAATTTAGCCTAAAAACATCGAAAAATCGAGTTTTTTGGGTCTCAAAAGCGATTTGAACATGTTTACACTGTGCTAGAAAAAATTCAATTTTCAGGCAAAAAAAATGCTAAAACACGTTTTTTGGGCCCAAAAAGTCGATTTGTGCATGCATCTTCGATACCCGTTTATATCCCAAATTTAGCCTAAAAACACCGAAAAATCGAGTTTTTTGGGTCTCAGAAGCGATTTGTACATGTCTACACTGTTCTAGAAAAAAATCAATTTTCAGGCAAAAAAAATGCTAAAACACGTTTTTTTGGCCCAAAAAGTCGATTTGTGCATGCATCTTCGATACCCGTTTATATCCCAAATTTAGCCTAAAAACACCGAAAAATCGAGTTTTTTGGGTCTCAGAAGCGATTTGTATTGTGCTAGAAAAATTTCAATTTTCAGGCAAAAAAAATGCTAAAACACGTTTTTTTTTGGCCCAAAAAGTCGATTTGTGCATGCATCTTCGATACCCGTTTATATCCCAAATTTAGCCTAAAAACACCGAAAAATCGAGTTTTTTGGGTCTCAGAAGCGATTTGTACTGTGCTAGAAAAATTTCAATTTTCAGGCAAAAAAAATGTTAAAACACGTTTTTTGGGCCCAAAAAGTCGATTTGTGCATGCATCTTCGATACCCGTTTATATCCCAAATTTAGCCTAAAGACACCGAAAAATCGAGTTTTTTGGGTCACAGAAGCGATTTGTACATGTCTACACTGTTATAGAAAAATTTCAATTTTCAGGCAAAAAAAATGCTAAAACACGTTTTTTTGGCCCAAAAAGTCGATTTGTGCATGTATCTTCGATACCCGTTTATATCCCAAATTTAGCCTAAAAACACCGAAAAATCGAGTTTTTTGGGTCTCAGAAGCGATTTGTACTGTGCTAGAAAAATTTCAATTTTCAGGCAAAAAAAAGGCTAAAACACGTTTTTTTGGGCCCAAAAAGTCGATTTGTGCATGCATCTTCGATACCCGTTTATATCCCAAATTTAGCCTAAAGACACCGAAAAATCGAGTTTTTTGGGTGTCAGAAGCGATTTGTACATGTCTGCACTGTTGTAGAAAAATTTCAATTTTCAAGCAAAAAAAATGCTAAAACACGTTTTTTTTTACCCAAAAAGTCGATTTGTGCATGCATCTTCGATACCCGTTTATATCCCAAATTTAGCCTAAAAACACCGAAAAATCGAGTTTTTTGGGCCTCAGAAGCGATTTGTACTGTGCTAGAAAAAATTCAATTTTCAGGCAAAAAAAATGCTAAAACACGTTTTTTTGGCCCAAAAAGTCGATTTGTGCATGCATCTTCGATATCCGTTTATATCCCAAATTTAGCCTAATAACACCGAAAAATCGAGTTTTTTGGGTCTCAGAAGCGATTTGTACATGTGTACACTGTGCTAGAAAAATTTCAATTTTCACGCAAAAAAAATGCTAAAACACGTTTTTTTGGCCCAAAAAGTCGATTTGTGCATTCATCTTCGATACCCGTTTATATCCCAAATTTAGCCTAGAAACACCGAAAAATCGAGTTTTTTGGGTCTCAGAAGCGATTTGTACTGTGCTAGAAAAATTTCAATTTTCAGGCAAAAAAAATGCTAAAACACGTTTTTTGGGCCCAAAAAGTCGATTTGTGCATGCATCTTCGATACCCGTTTATATCCCAAATTTAGCCTAAAAACACCGAAAATCGAGTTTTTTGGGTCTCAGAAGCGATTTGTACATGTCTACACTGTTTTAGAAAATTTCAATTTTCAGGCAAAAAAAATGCTAAAACTCATTTTTTGGGCCCAAAAAGTACATTTGTGCATGCATCTTCGATACCAGTTTATATCCCAAATTTAGCCTAAAAACACCGAAAAATCGAGTTTTTTGGGTCTCAGAAGCGATTTGTACATGTTTACACTGTGCTAGAAAAATTTCAATTTTCAGGCAAAAAAAATGCTAAAACACGTTTTTTTGGCCCAAAAAGTCGATTTGTGCATGCATCTTCGATACCCGTTTATATCCCAAATTTAGCCTAAAAACACCGAAAAATAGAGTTTTTTGGGTCTCAGAAGCGATTTGTACATGTTTACACTATGCTAGAAAAATTTCAATTTAAAGGCAAAAAAAATGCTAAAACACGTTTTTTGGGCCCAAAAAGTCGATTTGTGCATGCATCTTCGATACCCGTTTATATCCCAAATTTAGCCTAAAAACACCGAAAAATCGAGTTTTTTGGGTCTCAGAAGCGATTTGTACATGTCTACACTGTTCTAGAAAAAAAACAATTTTCAGGCAAAAAAAATGCTAAAACACGTTTTTTTGGCCCAAAAAGTCGATTTGTGCATGCATCTTCGATACCCGTTTATATCCCAAATTTAACCTAAAAACACCGAAAATCGAGTTTTTTGAGTCTCAGAAGCGATTTGTACGGTGCTAGAAAAATTTCAATTTTCAGGCAAAAAAAATGCTAAAACACGTTTTTTTGGCTCAAAAAGTCGATTTGTGCATGCATCTTCGATACCCGTTTATATCCCAAATTTAGCCAAAAAACACCGAAAAATCGAGTTTTTTGGGTCTCAGAAGCGATTTGTACTGTGCTTGAAAAATTTCAATTTTCAGGCAAAAAAAATGCTAAAACACATTTTTTTGGCCCAAAAAGTCGATTTGTGCATGCATCTTCGATACCCGTTTATATCCCAAATATAGCCTAAAAACACCGAAAAATCGAGTTTTTTGGGTCTCAGAAGCAATTTGTACATGTTTACATTGTGCTAGAGAAATGTCAATTTTCAGGCAAAAAAAATGCTAAAACACGTTTTTTTGGCCCAAAAAGTCGATTTGTGCATGCATCTTCGATACGCGTTTATATCCCAAATTTAGCCTAAAAACACCGAAAAATCGAGTTTTTTTGGTCTCAGAAGCGATTTGTACATGTCTACACTGTTCTAGAAAAATTTCAATTTTCAGGCAAAAAAAATGCTAAAACACGTTTTTTTGGCCCAAAAAGTCGATTTGTGCATGCATCTTCGATACCCGTTTATATCCCAAATTTGGCCTAAAAACACCAAAAAATCGAATTTTTTGGTTCTCAGAAGCGATTTGTACTGTGCTAGAAAAATTTCAATTTTCAGGCAAAAAAAATGCTAAAACACGTTTTTTTGGCCCAAAAAGTCGATTTGTGCATGCATCTTCGATACCCGTTTATATCCCAAATTTAGCCTAAAAACACCGAAAAATCGAGTTTTTTGGGTCTCAGAAGCGATTTGTACATGTCTACACTGTTCTACAAAAAATTCAATTTTCTGGCAAAAAAAATGCTAAAACACGTTTTTTTGGCCCAAAAATTCGATTTGTGCATGCATCTTCGATACCCGTTTATATCCCAAATTTAGCCTAAAAACACCGAAAAATCGAGTTTTTTTGGTCTCAGAAGCGATTTGTACTGTGCTAGAAAAATTTCAATTTTCAGGCAAAAAAAATGCTAAAACACGTTTTTTGGGCACAAAAAGTCGATTTGTGCATGCATCTTCGATACCCGTTTACATCCCAAATTTAGCCTAAAAACACCGAAAAATCGAGTTTTTTGGGTCTCAGAAGCGATTTGTACATGTTTACACTGTTCTAGAAAAAAATCAATTTTCAGGCAAAAAAAATGCTAAAACACGTTTTTTTGGCCCAAAAAGTCGATTTGTGCATGCATCTTCGATACCCGTTTATATCCCAAATTTAGCCTAAAAACACCGAAAAATCGAGTTTTTTGGGTCTCAGAAGCGATTTGTACATGTTTACACTATGCTAGAAAAATTTCAATTTTCAGGCAAAAAAAATGCTAAAACACGTTTTTTGGGCCCAAAAAGTCGATTTGTGCATGCATCTTCGATACCCGTTTATATCCCAAATTTAGCCTAAAAACACCGAAAAATCGAGTTTTTTGGGTCTCAGTAGCGATTTGTACATGTCTACACTGTTCTAGAAAAAAAATCAATTTTCAGGCAAAAAAAATGCTAAAACACGTTTTTTTGGCCCAAAAAGTCGATTTGTGCATGCATCTTCGATACCCGTTTATATCCCAAATTTAACCTAAAAACACCGAAAATCGAGTTTTTTGGGTCTCAGAAGCGATTTGTACTGTGCTAGAAAAATTTCAATTTTCAGGCAAAAAAAATGCTAAAACACGTTTTTTTGGCTCAAAAAGTCGATTTGTGCATGCATCTTCGATACCCGTTTATATCCCAAATTTAGCCAAAAAACACCGAAAAATCGAGTTTTTTGGGTCTCAGAAGCGATTTGTACTGTGCTTGAAAAATTTCAATTTTCAGGCAAAAAAAATGCTAAAACACATTTTTTTGGCCCAAAAAGTCGATTTGTGCATGCATCTTCGATAACCGTTTATATCCCAAATATAGCCTAAAAACACCGAAAAATCGAGTTTTTTGGGTCTCAGAAGCGATTTGTACATGTTTACACTGTGCTAGAGAAATGTCAATTTTCAGGCAAAAAAAATGCTAAAACACGTTTTTTTGGCCCAAAAAGTCAATTTGTGCATGCATCTTCAATACCCGTTTTTATCCCAAATTTAGCCTAAAAACATCGAAAAATCGAGTTTTTTGGGTCTCAAAAGCGATTTGAACATGGTTACACTGTGCTAGAAAAAATTCAATTTTCAGGCAAAAAAAATGCTAAAACACGTTTTTTGGGCCCAAAAAGTCGATTTGTGCATGCATCTTCGATACCCGTTTATATCCCAAATTTAGCCTAAAAACACCGAAAAATCGAGTTTTTTGGGTCTCAGAAGCGATTTGTACATGTCTACACTGTTCTAGAAAAAAATCTATTTTCAGGCAAAAAAAATGCTAAAACACGTTTTTTTGGCCCAAAAAGTCGATTTGTGCATGCATCTTCGATACCCGTTTATATCCCAAATTTAGCCTAAAAACACCGAAAAATCGAGTTTTTTGGGTCTCAGAAGCGATTTGAACTGTGCTAGAAAAATTTCAATTTTCAGGCAAAAAAAATGCTAAAACACGTTTTTTTGGCTCAAAAAGTCGATTTGTGCATGCATCTTCGATACCCGTTTATATCCCAAATTTAGCCAAAAAACACCGAAAAATCGAGTTTTTTGGGTCTCAGAAGCGATTTGTACTGTGCTTGAAAAATTTCAATTTTCAGGCAAAAAAAATGCTGAAACACATTTTTTTGGCCCAAAAAGTCGATTTGTGCATGCATCTTCGATACCCGTTTATATCCCAAATATAGCCTAAAAACACCGAAAAATCGAGTTTTTTGGGTCTCAGAAGCGATTTGTACATGTTTACATTGTGCTAGATAAATGTCAATTTTCAGGCAAAAAAAATGCTAAAACACGTTTTTTTGGCCCAAAAAGTCGATTTGTGCATGCATCTTCGATACGCGTTTATATCCCAAATTTAGCCTAAAAACACCGAAAAATCGAGTTTTTTGGGTCTCAGAAGCGATTTGTACATGTCTACACTGTTCTAGAAAAATTTCAATTTTCAGGCAAAAAAAATGCTAAAACACGTTTTTTTGGCCCAAAAAGTCGATTTGTGCATGCATCTTCGATACCCGTTTATATCCCAAATTTGGCCTAAAAACACCAAAAAATCGAATTTTTTGGGTCTCAGAAGCGATTTGTACTGTGCTAGAAAAATTTCAATTTTCAGGCAAAAAAAATGCTAAAACACGTTTTTTTGGCCCAAAAAGTCGATTTGTGCATGCATCTTCGATACCCGTTTATATCCCAAATTTAGCCTAAAAACACCGAAAAATCGAGTTTCTTGGGTCTCAGAAGCGATTTGTACATGTCTACACTGTTCTACAAAAATTTCAATTTTCTGGCAAAAAAAATGCTAAAACACGTTTTTTTGGCCCAAAAATTCGATTTGTGTATGCATCTTCGATACCCGTTTATATCCCAAATTTAGCCTAAAAACACCGAAAAATCGAGTTTTTTTGGTCTCAGAAGCGATTTGTACTGTGCTAGAAAAATTTCAATTTTCAGGCAAAAAAAATGCTAAAACACGTTTTTTGGGCACAAAAAGTCGATTTGTGCATGCATCTTCGATACCCGTTTATATCCCAAATTTAGCCTAAAAACACCGAAAAATCGAGTTTTTTGGGTCTCAGAAGCGATTTGTACATGTCTACACTGTTCTAGAAAAAAATCAATTTTCAGGCAGAAAAAATGCTAAAACACGTTTTTTTGGCCCAAAAAGTCGATTTGTGCATGCATCTTCGATACCCGTTTATATCCCAAATTTAGCCTAAAAACACCGAAAAATCGAGTTTTTTGGGTCTCAGAAGCGATTTGTACATGTTTACACTATGCTAGAAAAATTTCAATTTTCAGGCAAAAAAAATGCTAAAACACGTTTTTTGAGCCCAAAAAGTCGATTTGTGCATGCATCTTCGATACCCGTTTATATCCCAAATTTAGCCTAAAAACACCGAAAAATCGAGTTTTTTGGGTCTCAGTAGCGATTTGTACATGTCTACACTGTTCTAGAAAAAATTCAATTTTCAGGCAAAAAAAATGCTAAAACACGTTTTTTTGGCCCAAAAAGTCGATTTGTGCATGCATCTTCGATACCCGTTTATATCCCAAATTTAACCTAAAAACACCGAAAATCGAGTTTTTTGGGTCTCAGAAGCGATTTGTACTGTGCTAGAAAAATTTCAATTTTCAGGCAAAAAAAATGCTAAAACACGTTTTTTTGGCTCAAAAAGTCGATTTGTGCATGCATCTTCGATACCCGTTTATATCCCAAATTTAGCCAAAAAACACCGAAAAATCGAGTTTTTTGGGTCTCAGAAGCGATTTGTACTGTGCTTGAAAAATTTCAATTTTCAGGCAAAAAAAATGCTAAAACACATTTTTTTGGCCCAAAAAGTCGATTTGTGCATGCATCTTCGATAACCGTTTATATCCCAAATATAGCCTAGAAACACCGAAAAATCGAGTTTTTTGGGTCTCAGAAGCGATTTGTACATGTTTACACTGTGCTAGAGAAATGTCAATTTTCAGGCAAAAAAAAATGCTGAAACACGTTTTTTTGGCCCAAAAAGTCAATTTGTGCATGCATCTTCAATACCCGCTTTTATCCCAAATTTAGCCTAAAAACATCGAAAAATCGAGTTTTTTGGGTCTCAAAAGCGATTTGAACATGTTTACACTGTGCTAGAAAAAATTCAATTTTCAGGCAAAAAAAAATGCTAAAACACGTTTTTTGGGCCCAAAAAGTCGATTTGTGCATGCATCTTCGATACCCGTTTATATCCCAAATTTAGCCTAAAAACACCGAAAAATCGAGTTTTTTGGGTCTCAGAAGCGATTTGTACATGTCTACACTGTTCTAGAAAAAATCAATTTTCAGGCAAAAAAAATGCTAAAACACGTTTTTTTGGCCCAAAAAGTCGATTTGTGCATGCATCTTCGATACCCGTTTATATCCCAAATTTAGCCTAAAAACACCGAAAAATCGAGTTTTTTGGGTCTCAGAAGCGATTTGAACTGTGCTAGAAAAATTTCAATTTTCAGGCAAAAAAAATGCTAAAACACGTTTTTTGGGCCCAAAAATTCGATTTGTGCATGCATCTTCAATACCCGTTTATATCCCAAATTTAGCCTAAAAACACCGAAAACTCGAGTTTTTTGGGTCTCAGAAGCGATTTGTACTGTGCTAGAAAAATTTCAATTTTCAGGCAAAAAAAATGCTAAAACACGTTTTTTTGGCCCAAAAAGTCGATTTGTGCATGTATCTTCGATACCCGTTTATATCCCAAATTTAGCCTAAAAACACCGAAAAATCGAGTTTTTTGGGCCTCAGAAGCGATTTGTACTGTGCTAGAAAAATTTCAATTTTCAGGCAAAAAAAATGCTAAAACACGTTTTTTTGGCCCAAAAAGTCGATTTGTGCATGCATCTTCGATACCCGTTTATATCCCAAATTTAGCCTAAAAACACCGAAAAATCGAGTTTTTTGGGTCTCAGAAGCGATTTGAACTGTGCTAGAAAAATTTCAATTTTCAGGCAAAAAAAATGCTAAAACACGTTTTTTTGGCTCAAAAAGTCGATTTGTGCATGCATCTTCGATACCCGTTTATATCCCAAATTTAGCCAAAAAACACCGAAAAATCGAGTTTTTTGGGTCTCAGAAGCGATTTGTACTGTGCTTGAAAAATTTCAATTTTCAGGCAAAAAAAATGCTGAAACACATTTTTTTGGCCCAAAAAGTCGATTTGTGCATGCATCTTCGATACCCGTTTATATCCCAAATATAGCCTAAAAACACCGAAAAATCGAGTTTTTTGGGTCTCAGAAGCGATTTGTACATGTTTACATTGTGCTAGAGAAATGTCAATTTTCAGGCAAAAAAAATGCTAAAACACGTTTTTTTGGCCCAAAAAGTCGATTTGTGCATGCATCTTCGATACGCGTTTATATCCCAAATTTAGCCTAAAAACACCGAAAAATCGAGTTTTTTGGGTCTCAGAAGCGATTTGTACATGTCTACACTGTTCTAGAAAAATTTCAATTTTCAGGCAAAAAAAATGCTAAAACACGTTTTTTTGGCCAAAAAAGTCGATTTGTGCATGCATCTTCGATACCCGTTTATATCCCAAATTTGGCCTAAAAACACCAAAAAATCGAATTTTTTGGGTCTCAGAAGCGATTTGTACTGTGCTAGAAAAATTTCAATTTTCAGGCAAAAAAAATGCTAAAACACGTTTTTTTGGCCCAAAAAGTCGATTTGTGCATGCATCTTCGATACCCGTTTATATCCCAAATTTAGCCTAAAAACACCGAAAAATCGAGTTTCTTGGGTCTCAGAAGCGATTTGTACATGTCTACACTGTTCTACAAAAATTTCAATTTTCTGGCAAAAAAAATGCTAAAACACGTTTTTTTGGCCCAAAAATTCGATTTGTGTATGCATCTTCGATACCCGTTTATATCCCAAATTTAGCCTAAAAACACCGAAAAATCGAGTTTTTTTGGTCTCAGAAGCGATTTGTACTGTGCTAGAAAAATTTCAATTTTCAGGCAAAAAAAATGCTAAAACACGTTTTTTTGGCCCAAAAAGTCGATTTGTGCATGCATCTTCGATACCCGTTTATATCCCAAATTTAGCCTAAAAACACCGAAAAATCGAGTTTTTTGGGTCTCAGAAGCGATTTGTACATGTCTACACTGTTCTAGAAAAAAATCAATTTTCAGGCAAAAAAAATGCTAAAACACGTTTTTTTGGCCCAAAAAGTCGATTTGTGCATGCATCTTCGATACCCGTTTATATCCCAAATTTAGCCTAAAAACACCGAAAAATCGAGTTTTTTGGGTCTCAGAAGCGATTTGTACATGTTTACACTATGCTAGAAAAATTTCAATTTTCAGGCAAAAAAAATGCTAAAACACGTTTTTTGAGCCAAAAAGTCGATTTGTGCATGCATCTTCGATACCCGTTTATATCCCAAATTTAGCCTAAAAACACCGAAAAATCGAGTTTTTTGGGTCTCAGTAGCGATTTGTACATGTCTACACTGTTCTAGAAAAAAATCAATTTTCAGGCAAAAAAAATGCTAAAACACGTTTTTTTGGCCCAAAAAGTCGATTTGTGCATGCATCTTCGATACCCGTTTATATCCCAAATTTAACCTAAAAACACCGAAAATCGAGTTTTTTGGGTCTGAGAAGCGATTTGTACTGTGCTAGAAAAATTTCAATTTTCAGGCAAAAAAAATGCTAAAACACGTTTTTTTGGCTCAAAAAGTCGATTTGTGCATGCATCTTCGATACCCGTTTATATCCCAAATTTAGCCAAAAAACACCGAAAAATCGAGTTTTTTGGGTCTCAGAAGCGATTTGTACTGTGCTTGAAAAATTTCAATTTTCAGGCAAAAAAAATGCTAAAACACATTTTTTTGGCCCAAAAAGTCGATTTGTGCATGCATCTTCGATAACCGTTTATATCCCAAATATAGCCTAAAAACACCGAAAAATCGAGTTTTTTGGGTCTCAGAAGCGATTTGTACATGTTTACACTGTGCTAGAGAAATGTCAATTTTCAGGCAAAAAAAATGCTAAAACACGTTTTTTTGGCCCAAAAAGTCAATTTGTGCATGCATCTTCAATACCCGCTTTTATCCCAAATTTAGCCTAAAAACATCGAAAAATCGAGTTTTTTGGGTCTCAAAAGCGATTTGAACATGTTTACACTGTGCTAGAAAAAATTCAATTTTCAGGCAAAAAAAATGCTAAAACACGTATTTTGGGCCCAAAAAGTCGATTTGTGCATGCATCTTCGATACCCGTTTATATCCCAAATTTAGCCTAAAAACACCGAAAAATCGAGTTTTTTGGGTCTCAGAAGCGATTTGTACATGTCTACACTGGTTCTAGAAAAAATCAATTTTCAGGCAAAAAAAATGCTAAAACACGTTTTTTGGCCCAAAAAGTCGATTTGTGCATGCATCTTCGATACCCGTTTATATCCCAAATTTAGCCTAAAAACACCGAAAAATCGAGTTTTTTGGGTCTCAGAAGCGATTTGAACTGTGCTAGAAAAATTTCAATTTTCAGGCAAAAAAAATGCTAAAACACGTTTTTTTGGCCCAAAAAGTCGATTTGTGCATGCATCTTCAATACCCGTTTATATCCCAAATTTAGCCTAAAAACACCGAAAACTCGAGTTTTTTGGGTCTCAGAAGCGATTTGTACTGTGCTAGAAAAATTTCAATTTTCAGGCAAAAAAAATGCTAAAACACGTTTTTTTGGCCCAAAAAGTCGATTTGTGCATGTATCTTCGATACCCGTTTATATCCCAAATTTAGCCTAAAAACACCGAAAAATCGAGTTTTTTGGGTCTCAGAAGCGATTTGTACTGTGCTAGAAAAATTTCAATTTTCAGGCAAAAAAAAGGCTAAAACACGTTTTTTTGGGCCCAAAAAGTCGATTTGTGCATGCATCTTCGATACCCGTTTATATCCCAAATTTAGCCTAAAGACACCGAAAAATCGAGTTTCTTGGGTCTCAGAAGCGATTTGTACATGTCTGCACTGTTCTAGAAAAATTTCAATTTTCAGGCAAAAAAAATGCTAAAACACGTTTTTTTTTACCCAAAAAGT
The DNA here is from genome assembly GCA_034508575.1 of Petrolisthes manimaculis. NCBI lineage: Eukaryota > Metazoa > Arthropoda > Malacostraca > Decapoda > Porcellanidae > Petrolisthes > Petrolisthes manimaculis. The sequence goes on from JAWZYT010000013.1 coordinate 2,211,529, forward strand.
CGATTTGTGCATGCATCTTCGATACCCGTTTATATCCCAAATTTAGCCTAAAAACACCGAAAAATCGAGTTTTTTGGGCCTCAGAAGCGATTTGTACTGTGCTAGAAAAATTTCAATTTTCAGGCAAAAAAAATGCTAAAACACGTTTTTTTGGCCCAAAAAGTCGATTTGTGCATGCATCTTCGATATCCGTTTATATCCCAAATTTAGCCTAAAAACACCGAAAAATCGAGTTTTTTGGGTCTCAGAAGCGATTTGTACATGTTTACACTGTGCTAGAAAAATTTCATTTTTCACGCAAAAAAAATGCTAAAACACGTTTTTTTGGCCCAAAAAGTCGATTTGTGCATTCAACTTCGATACCCGTTTATATCCCAAATTTAGCCTAGAAACACCGAAAAATCGATTTTTTTGGGTCTCAGAAGCGATTTGTACTGTGCTAGAAAAATTTCAATTTTCAGGCAAAAAAAATGCTAAAACACGTTTTTTTGGCCCAAAAAGTTGATTTGTGCATGCATCTTCGATACCCGTTTATATCCCAAATTTAGCCTAAAAACACCGAAAAATCGAGTTTTTTGGGTCTCAGAAGCGATTTGTACATGTCTACACTGTTTTAGAAAATTTCAATTTTCAGGCAAAAAAAATGCTAAAACTCATTTTTTGGGCCCAAAAAGTACATTTGTGCATGCATCTTCGATACCAGTTTATATCCCAAATTTAGCCTAAAAACACCGAAAAATCGAGTTTTTTGGGTCTCAGAAGCGATTTGTACATGTTTACACTGTGCTAGAAAAATTTCAATTTTCAGCCAAAAAAAATGCTAAAACACGTTTTTTTGGCCCAAAAAGTCGATTTGTGCATGCATCTTCGATACCCGTTTATATCCCAAATTTAGCCTAAAAACACCGAAAAATCGAGTTTTTTGGGTCTCAGAAGCGATTTGTACATGTCTACACTGTTCTAGAAAAAAATCATTTTTCAGGCAAAAAAAATGCTAAAACACGTTTTTTTGGCCCAAAAAGTCGATTTGTGCATGCATCTTCGATACCCGTTTATATCCCAAATTTAGCCTAAAAACACCGAAAAATCGAGTTTTTTGGGTCTCAGAAGCGATTTGTACATGTCTACACTGTTCTAGAAAAATTTCAATTTTCAGGCAAAAAAAAATGCTAAAACACGTTTTTTTGGCCCAAAAAGTCGATTTGTGCATGCATATTCGATTCCCGTTTATATCCCAAATTTAGCCTAAAAACACCGAAAAATCGAGTTTTTTGGGTCTCAGAAGCGATTTGTACATGTCTACACTGTTCTAGAAATATTTCAATTTTCTGGCGCAAAAAAAATGCTAAAACACGTTTTTTTGGCCCAAAAAGTCGATTTGTGCATGCATCTTCGATACCCGTTTATATCCCAAATTTAGCCTAAAAACACCGAAAAATCGAGTTTTTTGGGTCTCAGAAGCGATTTGTACTGTGCTTGAAAATTTCAATTTTCAGGCAAAAAAAATGCTAAAACACGTTTTTTGGGCCAAAAAGTCAATTTGTGCATGCATCTTCAATACCCGTTTTTATCCCAAATTTAGCCTAAAAACATCGAAAAATCGAGTTTTTTGGGTCTCAAAAGCGATTTGAACATGTTTACACTGTGCTAGAAAAAAATCAATTTTCAGGCAAAAAAAATGCTAAAACACGTTTTTTGGGCCCAAAAAGTCGATTTGTGCATGCATCTTCGATACCCGTTTATATCCCAAATTTAGCCTAAAAACACCAAAAAATCGAGTTTTTTGGGTCTCAGAAGCGATTTGTACATGTCTACACTGTTCTAGAAAAAAATCAATTTTCAGGCAAAAAAAATGCTAAAACACGTTTTTTTGGCCCAAAAAGTCGATTTGTGCATGCATCTTCGATACCCGTTTATATCCCAAATTTAGCCTAAAAACACCGAAAAATCGAGTTTTTTGGTTCTCAGAAGCGATTTGTACATGTTTACACTATGCTAGAAAAATTTCAATTTTCAGGCAAAAAAAATGCTAAAACACGTTTTTTGGGCCCAAAAAGTCGATTTGTGCATGCATCTTCGATACCCGTTTATATCCCAAATTTAGCCTAAAAAAAACGAAAAATCGAGTTTTTTGGGTCTCAGAAGCGATTTGTACATGTCTACACTGTTCTAGAAAAAAATCAATTTTCAGGCAAAAAAAATGCTAAAACACGTTTTTTTGGCCCAAAAAGTCGATTTGTGCATGCATCTTCGATACCCGTTTATATCCCAAATTTAACCTAAAAACACCGAAAATCGAGTTTTTTGAGTCTCAGAAGCGATTTGTACGGTGCTAGAAAAATTTCAATTTTCAGGCCAAAAAAATGCTAAAACACGTTTTTTTGGCTCAAAAAGTCGATTTGTGCATGCATCTTCGATACCCGTTTATATCCCAAATTTAGCCAAAAAACACCGAAAAATCGAGTTTTTTGGGTCTCAGAAGCGATTTGTACTGTGCTTGAAAAATTTCAATTTTCAGGCAAAAAAAATGCTAAAACACATTTTTTTGGCCCAAAAAGTCGATTTGTGCATGCATCTTCGATACCCGTTTATATCCCAAATATAGCCTAAAAACACCGAAAAATCGAGTTTTTTGGGTCTCAGAAGCGATTTGTACATGTTTACATTGTGCTAGAGAAATGTCAATTTTCAGGCAAAAAAAATGCTAAAACACGTTTTTTTGGCCCAAAAAGTCGATTTGTGCATGCATCTTCGATACGCGTTTATATCCCAAATTTAGCCTAAAAACACCGAAAAATCGAGTTTTTTGGGTCTCAGAAGCGATTTGTACATGTCTACACTGTTCTAGAAAAATTTCAATTTTCAGGCAAAAAAAATGCTAAAACACGTTTTTTTGGCCCAAAAAGTCGATTTTTGCATGCATCTTCGATACCCGCTTATATCCCAAATTTAGCCTAAAAACACCGAAAAATCGAGTTTTTTGGGTCTCAGAAGCGATTTGTACATGTCTACACTGTTCTAGAAATATTTCAATTTTCTGGCAAAAAAAATGCTAAAACACGTTTTTTTGGCCCAAAAAGTCGATTTGTGCATGCATCTTCGATACCCGTTTATATCCCAAATTTAGCCTAAAAACACCGAAAAATCGAGTTTTTTGGGTCTCAGAAGCGATTTGTACTGTGCTTGAAAAATTTCAATTTTCAGGCAAAAAAAATGCTAAAACACGTTTTTTGGGCCCAAAAAGTCAATTTGTGCATGCATCTTCAATACCCGTTTTTATCCCAAATTTAGCCTAAAAACATCGAAAAATCGAGTTTTTTGGGTCTCAAAAGCGATTTGAACATGTTTACACTGTGCTAGAAAAAAATCAATTTTCAGGCAAAAAAAATGCTAAAACACGTTTTTTGGGCCCAAAAAGTCGATTTGTGCATGCATCTTCGATACCCGTTTATATCCCAAATTTAGCCTAAAAACACCAAAAAATCGAGTTTTTTGGGTCTCAGAAGCGATTTGTACATGTCTACACTGTTCTAGAAAAAAATCAATTTTCAGGCAAAAAAAATGCTAAAACACGTTTTTTTGGCCCAAAAAGTCGATTTGTGCATGCATCTTCGATACCCGTTTATATCCCAAATTTAGCCTAAAAACACCGAAAAATCGAGTTTTTTGGTTCTCAGAAGCGATTTGTACATGTTTACACTATGCTAGAAAAATTTCAATTTTCAGGCAAAAAAAATGCTAAAACACGTTTTTTGGGCCCAAAAAGTCGATTTGTGCATGCATCTTCGATACCCGTTTATATCCCAAATTTAGCCTAAAAAAAACGAAAAATCGAGTTTTTTGGGTCTCAGAAGCGATTTGTACATGTCTACACTGTTCTAGAAAAAAATCAATTTTCAGGCAAAAAAAATGCTAAAACACGTTTTTTTGGCCCAAAAAGTCGATTTGTGCATGCATCTTCGATACCCGTTTATATCCCAAATTTAACCTAAAAACACCGAAAATCGAGTTTTTTGAGTCTCAGAAGCGATTTGTACGGTGCTAGAAAAATTTCAATTTTCAGGCAAAAAAAATGCTAAAACACGTTTTTTTGGCTCAAAAAGTCGATTTGTGCATGCATCTTCGATACCCGTTTATATCCCAAATTTAGCCAAAAAACACCGAAAAATCGAGTTTTTTGGGTCTCAGAAGCGATTTGTACTGTGCTTGAAAAATTTCAATTTTCAGGCAAAAAAAATGCTAAAACACATTTTTTTGGCCCAAAAAGTCGATTTGTGCATGCATCTTCGATACCCGTTTATATCCCAAATATAGCCTAAAAACACCGAAAAATCGAGTTTTTTGGGTCTCAGAAGCGATTTGTACATGTTTACATTGTGCTAGAGAAATGTCAATTTTCAGGCAAAAAAAATGCTAAAACACGTTTTTTTGGCCCAAAAAGTCGATTTGTGCATGCATCTTCGATACGCGTTTATATCCCAAATTTAGCCTAAAAACACCGAAAAATCGAGTTTTTTGGGTCTCAGAAGCGATTTGTACATGTCTACACTGTTCTAGAAAAATTTCAATTTTCAGGCAAAAAAAATGCTAAAACACGTTTTTTTGGCCCAAAAAGTCGATTTTTGCATGCATCTTCGATACCCGCTTATATCCCAAATTTAGCCTAAAAACACCGAAAAATCGAGTTTTTTGGGTCTCAGAAGCGATTTGTACATGTCTACACTGTTCTAGAAAAATTTCAATTTTCAGGCAAAAAAAATGCTAAAACACGTTTTTTTGGCCCAAAAAGTCGATTTGTGCATGCTGTCTTCGATACCCGTTTATATCCCAAATTTGGCCTAAAAACACCAAAAAATCGAATTTTTTGGGTCTCAGAAGCGATTTGTACTGTGCTAGAAAATTTTCAATTTTCAGGCAAAAAAAATGCTAAAACACGTTTTTTTGGCCCAAAAAGTCGATTTGTGCATGCATCTTCGATACCCGTTTATATCCCAAATTTAGCCTAAAAACACCGAAAAATCGAGTTTTTTTGGTCTCAGAAGCGATTTGTACTGTGCTAGAAAAATTTCAATTTTCAGGCAAAAAAAATGCTAACACACGTTTTTTGGGCACAAAAAGTCGATTTGTGCATGCATCTTCGATACCCGTTTATATCCCAAATTTAGCCTAAAAACACCGAAAAATCGAGTTTTTTGGGTCTCAGAAGCGATTTGTACATGTCTACACTGTTCTACAAAAATTTCAATTTTCTGGCAAAAAAATGCTAAAACACGTTTTTTTGGCCCAAAAATTCGATTTGTGCATGCATCTTCGATACCCGTTTATATCCCAAATTTAGCCTAAAAACACCGAAAAATCGAGTTTTTTGGTCTCAGAAGCGATTTGTACTGTGCTAGAAAAATTTCAATTTTCAGGCAAAAAAAATGCTAACACACGTTTTTTGGGCACAAAAAGTCGATTTGTGCATGCATCTTCGATACCCGTTTATATCCCAAATTTAGCCTAAAAACACCGAAAAATCGAGTTTTTTGGGTCTCAAAAGCGATTTGTACATGTCTACACTGTTCTAGAAAAAAATCAATTTTCAGGCAAAAAAAATGCTAAAACACGTTTTTTTGGCCCAAAAAGTCGATTTGTGCATGCATCTTCGATACCCGTTTATATCCCAAATTTAGCCTAAAAACACCGAAAAATCGAGTTTTTTGGGTCTCAGAAGCGATTTGTACATGTCTACACTGTTCTAGAAAAATTTCAATTTTCAGGCAAAAAAAAATGCTAAAACACGTTTTTTTGGCCCAAAAAGTCGATTTGTGCATGCATATTCGATTCCCGTTTATATCCCAAATTTAGCCTAAAAACACCGAAAAATCGAGTTTTTTGGGTCTCAGAAGCGATTTGTACATGTCTACACTGTTCTAGAAATATTTCAATTTTCTGGCAAAAAAAATGCTAAAACACGTTTTTTTGGCCCAAAAAGTCGATTTGTGCATGCATCTTCGATACCCGTTTATATCCCAAATTTAGCCTAAAAACACCGAAAAATCGAGTTTTTTGGGTCTCAGAAGCGATTTGTACTGTGCTTGAAAAATTTCAATTTTCAGGCAAAAAAAATGCTAAAACACGTTTTTTGGGCCCAAAAAGTCAATTTGTGCATGCATCTTCAATACCCGTTTTTATCCCAAATTTAGCCTAAAAACATCGAAAAATCGAGTTTTTTGGGTCTCAAAAGCGATTTGAACATGTTTACACTGTGCTAGAAAAAAATCAATTTTCAGGCAAAAAAAATGCTAAAACACGTTTTTTGGGCCCAAAAAGTCGATTTGTGCATGCATCTTCGATACCCGTTTATATCCCAAATTTAGCCTAAAAACACCGAAAAATCGAGTTTTTTGGGTCTCAGAAGCGATTTGTACATGTCTACACTGTTCTAGAAAAAAATCAATTTTCAGGCAAAAAAAATGCTAAAACACGTTTTTTTGGCCCAAAAAGTCGATTTGTGCATGCATCTTCGATACCCGTTTATATCCCAAATTTAGCCTAAAAACACCGAAAAATCGAGTTTTTTGGGTCTCAGAAGCGATTTGTACATGTTTACACTATGCTAGAAAAATTTCAATTTTCAGGCAAAAAAAATGCTAAAACACGTTTTTTGGGCCCAAAAAGTCGATTTGTGCATGCATCTTCGATACCCGTTTATATCCCAAATTTAGCCTAAAAAAACCGAAAAATCGAGTTTTTTGGGTCTCAGAAGCGATTTGTACATGTCTACACTGTTCTAGAAAAAAATCAATTTTCAGGCAAAAAAAATGCTAAAACACGTTTTTTTGGCCCAAAAAGTCGATTTGTGCATGCATCTTCGATACCCGTTTATATCCCAAATTTAACCTAAAAACACCGAAAATCGAGTTTTTTGAGTCTCAGAAGCGATTTGTACGGTGCTAGAAAAATTTCAATTTTCAGGCAAAAAAAATGCTAAAACACGTTTTTTTGGCTCAAAAAGTCGATTTGTGCATGCATCTTCGATACCCGTTTATATCCCAAATTTAGCCAAAAAACACCGAAAAATCGAGTTTTTTGGGTCTCAGAAGCGATTTGTACTGTGCTTGAAAAATTTCAATTTTCAGGCAAAAAAAATGCTAAAACACATTTTTTTGGCCCAAAAAGTCGATTTGTGCATGCATCTTCGATACCCGTTTATATCCCAAATATAGCCTAAAACACCGAAAAATCGAGTTTTTTGGGTCTCAGAAGCGATTTGTACATGTTTACATTGTGCTAGAGAAATGTCAATTTTCAGGCAAAAAAAATGCTAAAACACTTTTTTTTGGCCCAAAAAGTCGATTTGTGCATGCATCTTCGATACGCGTTTATATCCCAAATTTAGCCTAAAAACACCGAAAAATCGAGTTTTTTGGGTCTCAGAAGCGATTTGTACATGTCTATACTGTTCTAGAAAAATTTCAATTTTCAGGCAAAAAAAATGCTAAAACACGTTTTTTTGGCCCAAAAAGTCGATTTTTGCATGCATCTTCGATACCCGCTTATATCCCAAATTTAGCCTAAAAACACCGAAAAATCGAGTTTTTTGGGTCTCAGAAGCGATTTGTACATGTCTACACTGTTCTAGAAAAATTTCAATTTTCAGGCAAAAAAAATGCTAAAACACGTTTTTTTGGCCCAAAAAGTCGATTTGTGCATGCTGTCTTCGATACCCGTTTATATCCCAAATTTGGCCTAAAAACACCAAAAAATCGAATTTTTTGGGTCTCAGAAGCGATTTGTACTGTGCTAGAAAAATTTCAATTTTCAGGCAAAAAAAATGCTAAAACACGTTTTTTTGGCCCAAAAAGTCGATTTGTGCATGCATCTTCGATACCCGTTTATATCCCAAATTTAGCCTAAAAACACCGAAAAATCGAGTTTTTTGGGTCTCAGAAGCGATTTGTACATGTCTACACTGTTCTACAAAAACTTCAATTTTCTGGCAAAAAAATGCTAAAACACGTTTTTTTGGCCCAAAAATTCGATTTGTGCATGCATCTTCGATACCCGTTTATATCCCAAATTTAGCCTAAAAACACCGAAAAATCGAGTTTTTTTGGTCTCAGAAGCGATTTGTACTGTGCTAGAAAAATTTCAATTTTCAGGCAAAAAAAATGCTAACACACGTTTTTTGGGCACAAAAAGTCGATTTGTGCATGCATCTTCGATACCCGTTTATATCCCAAATTTAGCCTAAAAACACCGAAAAATCGAGTTTTTTGGGTCTCAGAAGCGATTTGTACATGTCTACACTGTTCTAGAAAAAAATCAATTTTCAGGCAAAAAAAATGCTAAAACACGTTTTTTTGGCCCAAAAAGTCGATTTGTGCATGCATCTTCGATACCCGTTTATATCCCAAATTTAGCCTAAAAACACCGAAAAATCGAGTTTTTTGGGTCTCAGAAGCGATTTGTACATGTCTACACTGTTCTAGAAAAATTTCAATTTTCAGGCAAAAAAAAATGCTAAAACACGTTTTTTTGGCCCAAAAAGTCGATTTGTGCATGCATATTCGATTCCCGTTTATATCCCAAATTTAGCCTAAAAACACCGAAAAATCGAGTTTTTTGGGTCTCAGAAGCGATTTGTACATGTCTACACTGTTCTAGAAATATTTCAATTTTCTGGCAAAAAAAATGCTAAAACACGTTTTTTTGGCCCAAAAAGTCGATTTGTGCATGCATCTTCGATACCCGTTTATATCCCAAATTTAGCCTAAAAACACCGAAAAATCGAGTTTTTTGGGTCTCAGAAGCGATTTGTACTGTGCTTGAAAAATTTCAATTTTCAGGCAAAAAAAATGCTAAAACACGTTTTTTGGGCCCAAAAAGTCAATTTGTGCATGCATCTTCAATACCCGTTTTTATCCCAAATTTAGCCTAAAAACATCGAAAAATCGAGTTTTTTGGGTCTCAAAAGCGATTTGAACATGTTTACACTGTGCTAGAAAAAAATCAATTTTCAGGCAAAAAAAATGCTAAAACACGTTTTTTGGGCCCAAAAAGTCGATTTGTGCATGCATCTTCGATACCCGTTTATATCCCAAATTTAGCCTAAAAACACCGAAAAATCGAGTTTTTTGGGTCTCAGAAGCGATTTGTACATGTCTACACTGTTCTAGAAAAAAATCAATTTTCAGGCAAAAAAAATGCTAAAACACGTTTTTTTGGCCCAAAAAGTCGATTTGTGCATGCATCTTCGATACCCGTTTATATCCCAAATTTAGCCTAAAAACACCGAAAAATCGAGTTTTTTGGGTCTCAGAAGCGATTTGTACATGTTTACACTATGCTAGAAAAATTTCATTTTCAGGCAAAAAAAATGCTAAAACACGTTTTTTGGGCCCAAAAAGTCGATTTGTGCATGCATCTTCGATACCCGTTTATATCCCAAATTTAGCCTAAAAAAAACGAAAAATCGAGTTTTTTGGGTCTCAGAAGCGATTTGTACATGTCTACACTGTTCTAGAAAAAAATCAATTTTCAGGCAAAAAAAATGCTAAAACACGTTTTTTTGGCCCAAAAAGTCGATTTGTGCATGCATCTTCGATACCCGTTTATATCCCAAATTTAACCTAAAAACACCGAAAATCGAGTTTTTTGAGTCTCAGAAGCGATTTGTACGGTGCTAGAAAAATTTCAATTTTCAGGCAAAAAAAATGCTAAAACACGTTTTTTTGGCTCAAAAAGTCGATTTGTGCATGCATCTTCGATACCCGTTTATATCCCAAATTTAGCCAAAAAATACCGAAAAATCGAGTTTTTTGGGTCTCAGAAGCGATTTGTACTGTGCTTGAAAAATTTCAATTTTCAGGCAAAAAAAATGCTAAAACACATTTTTTTGGCCCAAAAAGTCGATTTGTGCATGCATCTTCGATACCCGTTTATATCCCAAATATAGCCTAATAACACCGAAAAATCGAGTTTTTTGGGTCTCAGAAGCGATTTGTACATGTTTACATTGTGCTAGAGAAATGTCAATTTTCAGGCCAAAAAAATGCTAAAACACGTTTTTTTGGCCCAAAAAGTCGATTTGTGCATGCATCTTCGATACGCGTTTATATCCCAAATTTAGCCTAAAAACACCGAAAAATCGAGTTTTTTGGGTCTCAGAAGCGATTTGTACATGTCTACACTGTTCTAGAAAAATTTCAATTTTCAGGCAAAAAAAATGCTAAAACACGTTTTTTTGGCCCAAAAAGTCGATTTTTGCATGCATCTTCGATACCCGCTTATATCCCAAATTTAGCCTAAAAACACCGAAAAATCGAGTTTTTTGGGTCTCAGAAAAGATTTGTACATGTCTACACTGTTCTAGAAAAATTTCAATTTTCAGGCAAAAAAAATGCTAAAACACGTTTTTTTGGCCCAAAAAGTCGATTTGTGCATGCATCTTCGATACCCGTTTATATCCCAAATTTGGCCTAAAAACACCAAAAAATCGAATTTTTTGGGTCTCAGAAGCGATTTGTACTGTGCTAGAAAAATTTCAATTTTCAGGCAAAAAAAATGCTAAAACACGTTTTTTTGGCCCAAAAAGTCGATTTGTGCATGCATCTTCGATACCCGTTTGTATCCCAAATTTAGCCTAAAAACACCGAAAAATCGAGTTTTTTGGGTCTCAGAAGCGATTTGTACATGTCTACACTGTTCTACAAAAATTTCAATTTTCTGGCAAAAAAATGCTAAAACACGTTTTTTTGGCCCAAAAATTCGATTTGTGCATGCATCTTCGATACCCGTTTATATCCCAAATTTAGCCTAAAAACACCGAAAAATCGAGTTTTTTTGGTCTCAGAAGCGATTTGTACTGTGCTAGAAAAATTTCCATTTTCAGGCAAAAAAAATGCTAAAACACGTTTTTTTGGGCACAAAAAGTCGATTTGTGCATGCATCTTCGATACCCGTTTATATCCCAAATTTAGCCTAATAACACCGAAAAATCGAGTTTTTTGGGTCTCAGAAGCGATTTGTACATGTCTACACTGTTCTAGAAAAAAATCAATTTTCAGGCAAAAAAAATGCTAAAACACGTTTTTTTGGCCCAAAAAGTCGATTTGTGCATGCATCTTCGATACCCGTTTATATCCCAAATTTAGCCTAAAAACACCGAAAAATCGAGTTTTTTGGGTCTCAGAAGCGATTTGTACATGTTTACACTATGCTAGAAAAATTTCAATTTTCGGGCAAAAAAAATGCTAAAACACGTTTTTTGGGCCCAAAAAGTCGATTTGTGCATGCATCTTCGATACCCGTTTATATCCCAAATTTAGCCTAAAAACACCGAAAAATCGAGTTTTTTGGGTCTCAGAAGCGATTTGTACATGTCTACACTGTTCTAGAAAAAAATCAATTTTCAGGCAAAAAAAATGCTAAAACACGTTTTTTTGGCCCAAAAAGTCGATTTGTGCATGCATCTTCGATACCCGTTTATATCCCAAATTTAACCTAAAAACACCGAAAATCGAGTTTTTTGGGTCTCAGAAGCGATTTGTACTGTGCTAGAAAAATTTCAATTTTCAGGCAAAAAAAATGCTAAAACACGTTTTTTTGGCTTAAAAAGTCGATTTGTGCATGCATCTTCGATACCCGTTTATATCCCAAATTTAGCCAAAAAACACCGAAAAATCGAGTTTTTTGGGTCTCAGAAGCGATTTGTACTGTGCTTGAAAAATTTCAATTTTCAGGCAAAAAAAATGCTAAAACACATTTTTTTGGCCCAAAAAGTCGATTTGTGCATGCATCTTCGATACCCGTTTATATCCCAAATATAGCCTAAAAACACCGAAAAATCGAGTTTTATGGGTCTCAGAAGCGATTTGTACATGTTTACACTGTGCTAGAGAAATGTCAATTTTCAGGCAAAAAAAATGCTAAAACACGTTTTTTTGGCCCAAAAAGTCGATTTTTGCATGCATCTTCGATACCCGCTTATATCCCAAATTTAGCCTAAAAACACCGAAAAATCGAGTTTTTTGGGTCTCAGAAGCGATTTGTACATGTCTACACTGTTCTAGAAAAATTTCAATTTTCAGGCAAAAAAAATGCTAAAACACGTTTTTTTGGCCCAAAAAGTCGATTTGTGCATGCATCTTCGATACCCGTTTATATCCCAAATTTAGCCTAAAAACACCGAAAAATCGAGTTTTTTGGGTCTCAGAAGCGATTTGTACATGTCTACACTGTTCTACAAAAATTTCAATTTTCTGGCAAAAAAAATGCTAAAACACATTTTTTTGGCCCAAAAAGTCGATTTGTGCATGTATCTTCGATACCCGTTTATATCCCAAATTTAGCCTAAAAACACCGAAAAATCGAGTTTTTTTGGTCTCAGAAGCGATTTGTACTGTGCTAGAAAAATTTCAATTTTCAGGCAAAAAAAATGCTAAAACACGTTTTTTGGGCCCAAAAAGTCGATTTGTGCATGCATCTTCGATGCCCGTTTATATCCCAAATTTAGCCTAAAAACACCGAAAAATCGAGTTTTTTGGGTCTCAGAAGCGATTTGTACATGTCTACACTGTTCTAGAAAAATTTCAATTTTCAGGCAAAAGAAATGCTAAAACACGTTTTTTTGGCCCAAAAAGTCGATTTGTGCATGCATCTTCGATTTCCGTTTATATCCCAAATTTAGCCTAAAAACACTGAAAAATCGAGTTTTTTTGGGTCTCAGAAGCGATTTGTACATGTTTACACTGTGCTAGAAATATTTCATTTTTCAGGCAAAAAAAATGCTAAAACACGTTTTTTTTGCCCAAAAAGTCGATTTGTGCATGCATCTTCGATACCCGTTTATATCCCAAATTTAGCCTAAAAACACCGAAAAATCGAGTTTTTTGGGTCTCAGAAGCGATTTGTACATGTCTACACTGTTTTAGAAAACTTCAATTTTCAGGCAAAAACATGCTAAAACACGTTTTTTTGGCCCAAGAAGTCGATTTGTGCATGCATCTTCGATACCAGTTTATATCCCAAATTTAGCCTAAAAACACCGAAAAATCGAGTTTTTTGGGTCTCAGAAGCGATTTGTACATGTTTACACTGCTAGAAAAATTTCAATTTTCAGGCAAACAAAATGCTAAAACACGTTTTTTTGGCCCAAAAAGTCGATTTGTGCATGCATCTGTGATACCCGTTTATATCCCAAATTTAGCCTAAATACACCGAGAAATCGAGTTTTTTTGGTCACAGAAGCGATTTGTACTGTGCTAGAAAAAAATCAATTTTCAGGCCAAAAAAATGCTAAAACACGTTTTTTTGGCCCAAAAAGTCGATTTGTGCATGCATCTTCGATACCAGTTTATATCCCAAATTTAGCCTAAAAACACCGAAAAATCGAGTTTTTTGGGTCTCAGAAGCGATTTGTACATGTTTACACTGCTAGAAAAATTTCAATTTTCAGGCAAACAAAATGCTAAAACACGTTTTTTTGGCCCAAAAAGTCGATTTGTGCATGCATCTGTGATACTCGTTTATATCCCAAATTTAGCCTAAATACACCGAGAAATCGAGTTTTTTTGGTCACAGAAGCGATTTGTACTGTGCTAGAAAAAAATCAATTTTCAGGCAAAAAAAATGCTAAAACACGTTTTTTTGGCCCAAAAAGTCGATTTGTGCATGCATCTTCGATACCCGTTTATATCCCAAATTTAGCCGAAAAACACCGAAAAATCGAGTTTTTTGGGTCTCAGAAGCGATATGTACATGTCTACACTGTGCTAGAAAAATTTCAATTTTCAGGCAAAAAAAATGCTAAAACACGTTTTTTAGGCCCAAAAAGTCGATTTGTGCATGCATCTTCGATACCCGTTTATATCCCAAATTTAGCCTAAAAACACCGAAAAATCGAGTTTTTTGGGTCTCAGAAGCGATTTGTACTGTGCTTGAAAAAATTCAATTTTCAGGCAAAAAACAAGCTAAAACACGTTTTTTAGGCCCAAAAAGTCGATTTGTGCATGCATCTTCGATACCCGTTTATATCCCAAATTTAGCCTAAAAACACCGAAAAATCGAGTTTTTGGGTCTCAGAAGCGATTTGTACATGTCTACACTGTTTTAGAAAACTTCAATTTTCAGGCAAAAACATGCTAAAACACGTTTTTTTGGCCCAAGAAGTCGATTTGTGCATGCATCTTCGATACCAGTTTATATCCCAAATTTAGCCTAAAAACACCGAAAAATCGAGTTTTTTGGGTCTCAGAAGCGATTTGTACATGTTTACACTGCTAGAAAAATTTCAATTTTCAGGCAAACAAAATGCTAAAACACGTTTTTTTGGCCCAAAAAGTCGATTTGTGCATGCATCTGTGATACCCGTTTATATCCCAAATTTAGCCTAAATACACCGAGAAATCGAGTTTTTTTGGTCACAGAAGCGATTTGTACTGTGCTAGAAAAAAATCAATTTTCAGGCAAAAAAAATGCTAAAACACGTTTTTTTGGCCCAAAAAGTCGATTTGTGCATGCATCTTCGATACCCGTTTATATCCCAAATTTAGCCGAAAAACACCGAAAAATCGAGTTTTTTGGGTCTCAGAAGCGATATGTACATGTCTACACTGTGCTAGAAAAATTTCAATTTTCAGGCAAAAAAAATGCTAAAACACGTTTTTTAGGCCCAAAAAGTCGATTTGTGCATGCATCTTCGATACCCGTTTATATCCCAAATTTAGCCTAAAAACACCGAAAAATCGAGTTTTTTGGGTCTCAGAAGCGATTTGTACTGTGCTTGAAAAAATTCAATTTTCAGGCAAAAAACAAGCTAAAACACGTTTTTTAGGCCCAAAAAGTCGATTTGTGCATGCATCTTCGATACCCGTTTATATCCCAAATTTAGCCTAAAAACACCGAAAAATCGAGTTTTTGGGTCTCAGAAGCGATTTGTACATGTCTACACTGTTCTAGAAAAATTTCAATTTTCAGGCAAAAAAAATGCTAAAACACGTTTTTTTGGCCCAAAAAGTCGATTTGTGCATGCATCTTCGATACCCGTTTATATCCCAAATTTAGCCTAAAAACACCGAAAAATCGAGTTTTTTGGGTCTCAAAAGCGATTTGTACATGTTTACACTGTGCTAGAAAAATTTCAATTTTCAGGCAAAAAAAATGCTAAAACACGTTTTTTGGGCCCAAAAAGTCGATTTGTGCATGCATCTTCGATACCCGTTTATATCCCAAATTTAGCCTAAAAACACCGAAAAATCGAGTTTTTTGGGTCTCAGAAGCGATTTGTACATGTCTACACTGTTCTAGAAAAAAATCAATTTTCAGGCAAAAAAAATGCTAAAACACGTTTTTTTGGCCCAAAAAGTCTATTTGTGCATGCATCTTCGATACCCGTTTATATCCCAAATTTAGCCTAAAAACACCGAAAAATCGTGTTTTTTGAGTCACAGAAGCGATTTGTACTGTGCTTGAAAAATTTCAATTTCAGGCAAAAAAAATGCTAAAACACGTTTTTTTGGCCCAAAAAGTCGATTTGTGCATGCATCTTCGATACCCGTTTATATCCCAAATTTAGCCAAAAAACACCGAAAAATCAAGTTTTTTGGGTTTCAGAAGCGATTAGTACATGTCTACACTGTTCTAGAAAAAAATCAATTTTAAGGCAAAAAAAATGCTAAAACACGTTTTTTTGGCCCAAAAAGTCGATTTGTGCATGCATCTTCGATACCCGTTTATATCCCAAATTTAGCCTAAAAACACCGAAAAATCGAGTTTTTTGGGTCTCAGAAGCGATTTGTACATGTTTACACTGTGCTAGAAAAATTTCAATTTCAGGCAAAAAAAATGCTAAAACACGTTTTTTTGGCCCAAAAAGTCGATTTGTGCATGCATCTTCGATACCCGTTTATATCCCAAATTTAGCCTAAAAACACCGAAAAATCGAGTTTTTTGGGTCTCAGAAGCGATTTGTACATGTCTACACTGTTCTAGAAAAATTTCAATTTTCTGGCAAAAAAAATGCTAAAACACGTTTTTTTGGCCCAAAAAGTCGATTTGTGCATGCATCTTCGATACCCGTTTATATCCCAAATTTAGCCTAAAAACACCGAAAAATCGAGTTTTTTGGGTCTCAGAAGCGATTTGTACTGTGCTTGAAAAATTTCAATTTCAGGCAAAAAAAATGCTAAAACACGATTTTTTGGCCCAAAAAGTCGATTTGTGCATGCATCTTCGATACCCGTTTATATCCCAAATTTAGCCGAAAAACACCGAAAAATCGAGTTTTTTGGGTCTCAGAAGCGATTTGTACATGTTTACACTGTGCTAGAGAAATGTCAATTTTCAGGCAAAAAAAATGCTAAAACACGTTTTTTGGGCCCAAAAAGTCGATTTGTGCATGCATCTTCGATACCCGTTTATATCCCAAATTTAGCCTAAAAACACCGAAAAATCGAGTTTTTTGGGTCTCAGAAGCGATTTGTACATGTCTACACTGTTTTAGAAAACTTCAATTTTCAGGCAAAAAAATGCTAAAACACGTTTTTTTGGCCCAAGAAGTCGATTTGTGCATGCATCTTCGATACCAGTTTATATCCCAAATTTAGCCTAAAAACACCGAAAAATCGAGTTTTTTGGGTCTCAGAAGCGATTTGTACATGTTTACACTGCTAGAAAAATTTCAATTTTCAGGCAAACAAAATGCTAAAACACGTTTTTTTGGCCCAAAAAGTCGATTTGTGCATGCATCTGTGATACCCGTTTATATCCCAAATTTAGCCTAAATACACCGAGAAATCGAGTTTTTTTGGTCACAGAAGCGATTTGTACTGTGCTAGAAAAAAATCAATTTTCAGGCCAAAAAAATGCTAAAACACGTTTTTTTGGCCCAAAAAGTCGATTTGTGCATGCATCTTCGATACCCGTTTATATCCCAAATTTAGACGAAAAACACCGAAAAATCGAGTTTTTTGGGTCTCAGAAGCGATTTGTACATGTCTACACTGTGCTAGAAAAATTTCAATTTTCAGGCAAAAAAAAGGCTAAAACACGTTTTTTAGGCCCAAAAACTCGATTTGTGCATGCATCTTCGATACCCGTTTATATCCCAAATTTAGCCTAAAAACACCGAAAAATCGAGTTTTTTGGGTATCAGAAGCGATTTGTACTGTGCTTGAAAAATTTCAATTTCAGGCAAAAAAAATGCTAAAACACGTTTTTTTGGCCCAAAAAGTCGATTTGTGCATGCATCTTCGATACCCGTTTATATCCCAAATTTAGCCGAAAAACACCGAAAAATCGAGTTTTTTGGGTCTCAGAAGCGATTTGTACATGTTTACACTGTGCTAGAGAAATGTCAATTTTCAGGCAAAAAAAATGCTAAAACACGTTTTTTTGGCCCAAAAAGTCGATTTGTGCAAGCATCTTCGATACCCGTTTATATCCCAAATTTAGCCTAAAAACACCGAAAAATCGAGTTTTTTGGGTCTCAGAAGCGATTTGTTCATGTTTACACTGTGCGAGAAAAAAATCAATTTTCAGGAAAAAAAAATGCTAAAACACGTTTTTTTGGCCCAAAAAGTCGATTTGTGCATGCATCTTCGATACCCGTTTATATCCCAAATTTAGCCTAATAACACCGAAAAATCGAGTTTTTTGGGTCTCAGAAGCGATTTGTACTGTGCTAGAAAAATTTCAATTTTCAGGCAAAAAAAATACTAAAACACGTTTTTTTGGCCCAAAAAGTCGATTTGTGCATGCATCTTCGATACCCGTTTATATCCCAAATTTAGCCTAAAAACACCGAAAAATCGAGTTTTTTGGGTCTAAGAAGCGATTTGTACTGTGCTAGAAAAATTTCAATTTTCAGGCAAAAAAAATGCTAAAACACGTTTTTTTGGCCCAAAAAGTCGATTTGTGCATGCATCTTCGATACCCGTTTATATCCCAAATTTAGCCTAAAAACACCGAAAAATCGAGTTTTTTGGGTCTCAGAAGCGATTTGTACATGTCTACACTGTTTTAGAAAATTTCAATTTTCAGGCAAAAAAAATGCTAAAACTCATTTTTTGGGCCCAAAAAGTACATTTGTGCATGCATCTTCGATACCAGTTTATATCCCAAATTTAGCCTAAAAACACCGAAAAATCGAGTTTTTTGGGTCTCAGAAGCGATTTGTACATGTTTACACTGTGCTAGAAAAATTTCAATTTTCAGGCAAAAAAAATGCTAAAACACGTTTTTTAGGCCCAAAAAGTCGATTTGTGCATGCATCTTCGATACCCGTTTATATCCCAAATTTAGCCTAAAAACACCGAAAAATCGAGTTTTTTGGGTCTCAGAAGCGATTTGTACTGTGCTTGAAAAAATTCAATTTTCAGGCAAAAAACAAGCTAAAACACGTTTTTTAGGCCCAAAAAGTCGATTTGTGCATGCATCTTCGATACCCGTTTATATCCCAAATTTAGCCTAAAAACACCGAAAAATCGAGTTTTTGGGTCTCAGAAGCGATTTGTACATGTCTACACTGTTCTAGAAAAATTTCAATTTTCAGGCAAAAAAAATGCTAAAACACGTTTTTTTGGCCCAAAAAGTCGATTTGTGCATGCATCTTCGATACCCGTTTATATCCCAAATTTAGCCTAAAAACACCGAAAAATCGAGTTTTTTGGGTCTCAAAAGCGATTTGTACATGTTTACACTGTGCTAGAAAAATTTCAATTTTCAGGCAAAAAAAATGCTAAAACACGTTTTTTGGGCCCAAAAAGTCGATTTGTGCATGCATCTTCGATACCCGTTTATATCCCAAATTTAGCCTAAAAACACCGAAAAATCGAGTTTTTTGGGTCTCAGAAGCGATTTGTACATGTCTACACTGTTTTAGAAAAAAAATCAATTTTCAGGCAAAAAAAAATGCTAAAACACGTTTTTTTGGCCCAAAAAGTCTATTTGTGCATGCATCTTCGATACCCGTTTATATCCCAAATTTAGCCTAAAAATACCGAAAAATCGAGTTTTTTGGGTCACAGAAGCGATTTGTACTGTGCTTGAAAAATTTCAATTTCAGGCAAAAAAAATGCTAAAACACGTTTTTTTGGCCCAAAAAGTCGATTTGTGCATGCATCTTCGATACCAGTTTATATCCCAAATTTAGCCTAAAAACACCGAAAAATCGAGTTTTTTGGGTCTCAGAAGCGATTTGTACATGTTTACACTGCTAGAAAAATTTCAATTTTCAGGCAAACAAAATGCTAAAACACGTTTTTTTGGCCCAAAAAGTCGATTTGTGCATGCATCTGTGATACCCGTTTATATCCCAAATTTAGCCTAAATACACCGAGAAATCGAGTTTTTTTGGTCACAGAAGCGATTTGTACTGTGCTAGAAAAAAATCAATTTTCAGGCCAAAAAAATGCTAAAACACGTTTTTTTGGCCCAAAAAGTCGATTTGTGCATGCATCTTCGATACCCGTTTATATCCCAAATTTAGACGAAAAACACCGAAAAATCGAGTTTTTTGGGTCTCAGAAGCGATTTGTACATGTCTACACTGTGCTAGAAAAAAATCAATTTTCAGGAAAAAAAAATGCTAAAACACGTTTTTTTGGCCCAAAAAGTCGATTTGTGCATGCATCTTCGATACCCGTTTATATCCCAAATTTATCCTAATAACACCGAAAAATCGAGTTTTTTGGGTCTCAGAAGCGATTTGTACTGTGCTAGAAAAAATTCAATTTTCAGGCAAAAAAAATACTAAAACACGTTTTTTTGGCCCAAAAAGTCGATTTGTGCATGCATCTTCGATACCCGTTTATATCCCAAATTTAGCCTAAAAACACCGAAAAATCGAGTTTTTTGGGTCTAAGAAGCGATTTGTACTGTGCTAGAAAAATTTCAATTTTCAGGCAAAAAAAATGCTAAAACACGTTTTTTTGGCCCAAAAAGTCGATTTGTGCATGCATCTTCGATACCAGTTTATATCCCAAATTTAGACTAAAAACACCGAAAAATCGAGTTTTTTGGGTCTCAGAAGCGATTTGTACTGTGCTTGAAAAAATTCAATTTTCAGGCAAAAAACATGCTAAAACACGTTTTTTAGGCCCAAAAAGTCGATTTGTGCATGCATCTTCGATACCCGTTTATATCCCAAATTTAGCCTAAAAACACCGAAAAATCGAGTTTTTTGGGTCTCAGAAGCGATTTGTACATGTCTACACTGTTCTAGAAAAAAATCAATTTTCAGGCAAAAAAAATGCTAAAACACGTTTTTTTGGCCTAAAAAGTCTATTTGTGCATGCATCTTCGATACCCGTTTATATCCCAAATTTAGCCTAAAAACACCGAAAAATCGAGTTTTTTGGGTCACAGAAGCGATTTGTACTGTGCTTGAAAAATTTCAATTTCAGGCAAAAAAAATGCTAAAACACGTTTTTTTGGCCCAAAAAGTCGATTTGTGCATGCATCTTCGATACCCGTTTATATCCCAAATTTAGCCAAAAAACACGGACAAATCAAGTTTTTTGGGTCTCAGAAGCGATTAGTACATGTCTACACTGTTCTAGAAAAAAACCAATTTTCAGGCAAAAAAAATGCTAAAACACGTTTTTTTGGCCCAAAAAGTCGATTTGTGCATGCATCTTCGATACCCGTTTATATCCCAAATTTAGCCTAAAAACACCGAAAAATCGAGTTTTTTGGGTCTCAGAAGCGATTTGTACATGTTTACACTGTGCTAGAAAAATTTCAATTTCAGGCAAAAAAAATGCTAAAACACGTTTTTTTGGCCCAAAAAGTCGATTTGTGCATGCATCTTCGATACCCGTTAATATCCCAAATTTAGCCTAAAAACACCGAAAAATCGAGTTTTTTGGGTCTCAGAAGCGATTTGTACATGTCTACACTGTTCTAGAAAAATTTCAATTTTCTGGCAAAAAAAATGCTAAAACACGTTTTTTTGGCCCAAAAAGTCGATTTGTGCATGTATCTTCGATACCCGTTTATATCCCAAATTTAGCCTAAAAACACCGAAAAACCGAGTTTTTTGGGTCTCAGAAGCGATTTGTACTGTGCTTGAAAAATTTCAATTTCAGGCAAAAAAAATGCTAAAACACGTTTTTTTGGCCCAAAAAGTCGATTTGTGCATGCATCTTCGATACCCGTTTATATCCCAAATTTAGCCGAAAAACACCGAAAAATCGAGTTTTTTGGGTCTCAGAAGCGATTTGTACATGTTTACACTGTGCTAGAGAAATGTCAATTTTCAGGCAAAAAAAAATGCTAAAACACGTTTTTTTGGCCCAAAAAGTCGATTTGTGCAAGCATCTTCGATACCCGTTTATATCCCAAATTTAGCCTAAAAACACCGAAAAATCGAGTTTTTTGGGTCTCAGAAGCGATTTGTTCATGTTTACACTGTGCTAGAAAAAAATCAATTTTCAGGAAAAAAAAATGCTAAAACACGTTTTTTTGGCCCAAAAAGTCGATTTGTGCATGCATCTTCGATACCCGTTTATATCCCAAATTTAGCCTAATAACACCGAAAAATCGAGTTTTTTGGGTCTCAGAAGCGATTTGTACTGTGCTAGAAAAATTTCAATTTTCAGGCAAAAAAAATACTAAAACACGTTTTTTTGGCCCAAAAAGTCGATTTGTGCATGCATCTTCGATACCCGTTTATATCCCAAATTTAGCCTAAAACACCGAAAAATCGAGTTTTTTGGGTCTAAGATGCGATTTGTACTGTGCTAGAAAAATTTCAATTTTCAGGCAAAAAAAATGCTAAAACATGTTTTTTTGGCCCAAAAAGTCGATTTGTGCATGCATCTTCGATACCAGTTTATATCCCAAATTTAGCCTAAAAACACCGAAAAATCGAGTTTTTTGGGTCTCAGAAGCGATTTGTACATGTTTACACTGCTAGAAAAATTTCAATTTTCAGGCAAACAAAATGCTAAAACACGTTTTTTTGGCCCAAAATGTCGATTTGTGCATGCATCTGTGATACCCGTTTATATCCCAAATTTAGCCTAAATACACCGAGAAATCGAGTTTTTTTGGTCACAGAAGCGATTTGTACTGTGCTAGAAAAAAATCAATTTTCAGGCCAAAAAAATGCTAAAACACGTTTTTTTGGCCCAAAAAGTCGATTTGTGCATGCATCTTCGATACCCGTTTATATCCCAAATTTAGCCGAAAAACACCGAAAAATCGAGTTTTTTGGGTCTCAGAAGCGATTTGTACATGTCTACACTGTGCTAGAAAAATTTCAATTTTCACGCAAAAAAAATGCTAAAACACGTTTTTTAGGCCCAAAAAGTCGATTTGTGCATGCATCTTCGATACCCGTTTATATCCCAAATTTAGCCTAAAAACACCGAAAAATCGAGTTTTTTGGGTCTCAGAAGCGATTTGTACTGTGCTTGAAAAAAATCAATTTTCAGGCAAAAAACATGCTAAAACACGTTTTTTAGGCCCAAAAAGTCGATTTGTGCATGCATCTTCGATACCCGTTTATATCCCAAATTTAGCCTAAAAACACCGAAAAATCGAGTTTTTGGGTCTCAGAAGCGATTTGTACATGTCTACACTGTTCTAGAAAAAAATCAATTTTCAGGCAAAAAAAATGCTAAAACACGTTTTTTTGGCCCAAAAAGTCGATTTGTGCATGCATCTTCGATACCCGTTTATATCCCAAATTTAGCCTAAAAACACCGAAAAATCGAGTTTTTTGGGTCTCAGAAGCGATTTGTACATGTCTACACTGTTCTAGAAAAAAAAACAATTTTCAGGCCAAAAAAAATGCTAAAACACGTTTTTTTGGCCCAAAAAGTCGATTTGTGCATGCATCTTCGATACCCGTTTATATCCCAAATTTAGCCTAAAAACACCGAAAAATCGAGTTTTTTGGGTCACAGAAGCGATTTGTACTGTGCTTGAAAAATTTCAATTTCAGGCAAAAAAAATGCTAAAACACGTTTTTTTGGCCCAAAAAGTCGATTTGTGCATGCATCTTCGATACCCGTTTATATCCCAAATTTAGCCAAAAAACACGGAAAAATCAAGTTTTTTGGGTCTCAGATTAGTACATGTCTACACTGTTCTAGGAAAAAATCAATTTTCAGGCAAAAAAAATGCTAAAACACGTTTTTTTGGCCCAAAAAGTCGATTTGTGCATGCATCTTCGATACCCGTTTATATCCCAAATTTAGCCTAAAACACCGAAAAATCGAGTTTTTTGGGTCTAAGATGCGATTTGTACTGTGCTAGAAAAATTTCAATTTTCAGGCAAAAAAAATGCTAAAACATGTTTTTTTGGCCCAAAAAGTCGATTTGTGCATGCATCTTCGATACCAGTTTATATCCCAAATTTAGCCTAAAAACACCGAAAAATCGAGTTTTTTGGGTCTCAGAAGCGATTTGTACATGTTTACACTGCTAGAAAAATTTCAATTTTCAGGCAAACAAAATGCTAAAACACGTTTTTTTGGCCCAAAATGTCGATTTGTGCATGCATCTGTGATACCCGTTTATATCCCAAATTTAGCCTAAATACACCGAGAAATCGAGTTTTTTTGGTCACAGAAGCGATTTGTACTGTGCTAGAAAAAAATCAATTTTCAGGCCAAAAAAATGCTAAAACACGTTTTTTTGGCCCAAAAAGTCGATTTGTGCATGCATCTTCGATACCCGTTTATATCCCAAATTTAGCCGAAAAACACCGAAAAATCGAGTTTTTTGGGTCTCAGAAGCGATTTGTACATGTCTACACTGTGCTAGAAAAATTTCAATTTTCACGCAAAAAAAATGCTAAAACACGTTTTTTAGGCCCAAAAAGTCGATTTGTGCATGCATCTTCGATACCCGTTTATATCCCAAATTTAGCCTAAAAACACCGAAAAATCGAGTTTTTTGGGTCTCAGAAGCGATTTGTACTGTGCTTGAAAAAAATCAATTTTCAGGCAAAAAACATGCTAAAACACGTTTTTTAGGCCCAAAAAGTCGATTTGTGCATGCATCTTCGATACCCGTTTATATCCCAAATTTAGCCTAAAAACACCGAAAAATCGAGTTTTTGGGTCTCAGAAGCGATTTGTACATGTCTACACTGTTCTAGAAAAAAATCAATTTTCAGGCAAAAAAAATGCTAAAACACGTTTTTTTGGCCCAAAAAGTCGATTTGTGCATGCATCTTCGATACCCGTTTATATCCCAAATTTAGCCTAAAAACACCGAAAAATCGAGTTTTTTGGGTCTCAGAAGCGATTTGTACATGTCTACACTGTTCTAGAAAAAAAACAATTTTCAGGCCAAAAAAAATGCTAAAACACGTTTTTTTGGCCCAAAAAGTCGATTTGTGCATGCATCTTCGATACCCGTTTATATCCCAAATTTAGCCTAAAAACACCGAAAAATCGAGTTTTTTGGGTCACAGAAGCGATTTGTACTGTGCTTGAAAAATTTCAATTTCAGGCAAAAAAAATGCTAAAACACGTTTTTTTGGCCCAAAAAGTCGATTTGTGCATGCATCTTCGATACCCGTTTATATCCCAAATTTAGCCAAAAAACACGGAAAAATCAAGTTTTTTGGGTCTCAGATTAGTACATGTCTACACTGTTCTAGGAAAAAATCAATTTTCAGGCAAAAAAAATGCTAAAACACGTTTTTTTGGCCCAAAAAGTCGATTTGTGCATGCATCTTCGATACCCGTTTATATCCCAAATTTAGCCTAAAAACACCGAAAAATCGAGTTTTTTGGGTCTCAGAAGCGATTTGTACATGTTTACACTGTGCTAGAAAAATTTCAATTTCAGGCAAAAAAAATGCTAAAACACGTTTTTTTGGCCCAAAAAGTCGATTTGTGCATGCATCTTCGATACCCGTTTATATCCCAAATTTAGCCTAAAAACATCGAAAAATCGAGTTTTTTGGGTCTCAGAAGCGATTTGTACATGTCTACACTGTTCTAGAAAAATTTCAATTTTCTGGCAAAAAAAATGCTAAAACACGTTTTTTTGGCCCAAAAAGTCGATTTGTGCATGCATCTTCGATACCCGTTTATATCCCAAATTTAGCCTAAAAACACCGAAAAATCGAGTTTTTTGGGTCTCAGAAGCGATTTGTACATGTTTACACTGTGCTAGAGAAATGTCAATTTTCAGGCAAAAAAAATGCTAAAACACGTTTTTTTGGCCCAAAAAGTCGATTTGTGCAAGCATCTTCGATACCCGTTTATATCCCAAATTTAGCCTAAAAACACCGAAAAATCGAGTTTTTAGGGTCTCAGAAGCGATTTGTTCATGTTTACACTGTGCTAGAAAAAAATCAATTTTCAGGAAAAAAAAAATGCTAAAACACGTTTTTTTGGCCCAAAAAGTCGATTTGTGCATGCATCTTCGATACCCGTTTATATCCCAAATTTAGCCTAATAACACCGAAAAATCGAGTTTTTTGGGTTTCAGAAGCGATTTGTACTGTGCTAGAAAAATTTCAATTTTCAGGCAAAAAAAATACTAAAACACGTTTTTTTGGCCCAAAAAGTCGATTTGTGCATGCATCTTCGATACCCGTTTATATCCCAAATTTAGCCTAAAAACACCGAAAAATCGAGTTTTTTGGGTCTAAGAAGCGATTTGTACTGTGCTAGAAAAATTTCAATTTTCAGGCAAAAAAAATGCTAAAACACGTTTTTTTGGCCCAAAAAGTCGAATTGTGCATGCATCTTCGATACCCGTTTATATCCCAAATTTAGCCTAAAAACACCGAAAAATCGAGTTTTTTGGGTCTCAGAAGCGATTTGTACATGTCTACACTGTTCTAGAAAAATTTCAATTTTCAGGCAAAAAAAATGCTAAAACACGTTTTTTTGGCACGTAAAGTCGATTTGTGCATGCATCTTCGATACCCGTTTATATCCCAAATTTAGCCTAAAAACACCGAAATATCGAGTTTTTTGGGTCTCAAAAGCGATTTGTACATGTTTACACTGTGCTAGAAAAATTTCAATTTTCAGGCAAAAAAAATGCTAAAACACGTTTTTTGGGCCCAAAAAGTCGATTTGTGCATGCATCTTCGATACCCGTTTATATCCCAAATTTAGCCTAAAAACACCGAAAAATCGAGTTTTTTGGGTCTCAGAAGCGATTTGTACATGTCTACACTGTTCTAGAAAAATTTCAATTTTCTGGCAAAAAAAATGCTAAAACACGTTTTTTTGGCTCAAAACGTCGATTTGTGCATGCATCTTCGATACCCGTTTATATCCCAAATTTAGCCTAAAAACACCGAAAAATCGAGTTTTTTGGGTCTCAGAAGCGATTTGTACTGTGCTTGAAAAATTTCAATTTCAGGCAAAAAATATGCTAAAACACGTTTTTTTGGCCCAAAAAGTCGATTTGTGCATGCATCTTCGATACCCGTTTATATCCGTAATTTCGCCGAAAAACACCGAAAAATCGATTTTTTTGGGTCTCAGAAGCGATTTGTACATGTTTACACTGTGCTAGAGAAATGTCAATTTTCAGGCAAAAAAAATGCTAAAACACGTTTTTTTGGCCCAAAAAGTCGATTTGTGCATGCATCTTCGATACCCGTTTATATCCCAAATTTAGCCTAAAAACACCGAAAAATCGAGTTTTTTGGGTCTCAGAAGCGATTTGTACATGTCTACACTGTTCTAGAAAAAAATCAATTTTCAGGCAAAAAAAAATGCTAAAACACGTTTTTTTGGCCCAAAAAGTCGATTTCTGCATGCATCTTCGATACCCGTTTATATCCCAAATTTAGCCTAAAAACACCGAAAAATCGAGTTTTTTGGGTCTCAGAAGCGATTTGTACTGTGCTAGAAAAATTTCAATTTTCAGGCAAAAAAAATGCTAAAACACGTTTTTTTGGCCCAAAAAGTCGATTTGTGCATGCATCTTCGATACCCGTTTATATCCCAAATTTAGCCTAAAAACACCGAAAAATCGAGTTTTTTGGGTTTCAGAAGCGATTTGTACTGTGCTAGAAAAATTTCAATTTTCAGGCAAAAAAAATACTAAAACACGTTTTTTTGGCCCAAAAAGTCGATTTGTGCATGCATCTTCGATACCCGTTGATATCCCAAATTTAGCCTAAAAACACCGAAAAATCGAGTTTTTTGGGTCTAAGAAGCGATTTGTACTGTGCTAAAAAAATTTCAATTTTCAGGCAAAAAAAATGCTAAAACACGTTTTTTTGGCCCAAAAAGTCGAATTGTGCATGCATCTTCGATACCCGTTTATATCCCAAATTTAGCCTAAAAACACCGAAAAATCGAGTTTTTTGGGTCTCAGAAGCGATTTGTACATGTCTACACTGTTCTAGAAAAATTTCAATTTTCAGGCAAAAAAATGCTAAAACACGTTTTTTTGGCACGTAAAGTCGATTTGTGCATGCATCTTCGATACCCGTTTATATCCCAAATTTAGCCTAAAAACACCGAAATATCGAGTTTTTTGGGTCTCAAAAGCGATTTGTACATGTTTACACTGTGCTAGAAAAATTTCAATTTTCAGGCAAAAAAAATGCTAAAACACGTTTTTTTGGCCCAAAAAGTCGATTTGTGCATGCATCTTCGATACCCGTTTATATCCCAAATTTAGCCTAAAAACACCGAAAAATCGAGTTTTTTGGGTCTCAGAAGCGATTTGTACTGTGCTTGAAAAATTTCAATTTCAGGCAAAAAAAATGCTAAAACACGTTTTTTTGGCCCAAAAAGTCGATTTGTGCATGCATCTTCGATACCCGTTTATATCCGTAATTTCGCCGAAAAACACCGAAAAATCGAATTTTTTGGGTCTCAGAAGCGATTTGTACATGTTTACACTGTGCTAGAGAAATGTCAATTTTCAGGCAAAAAAAATGCTAAAACACGTTTTTTTGGCCCAAAAAGTCGATTTGTGCATGCATCTTCGATACCCGTTTATATCCCAAATTTAGCCTAAAAACACCGAAAAATCGAGTTTTTTGGGTCTCAGAAGCGATTTGTACATGTCTACACTGTTCTAGAAAAAAATCAATTTTCAGGCAAAAAAAATGCTAAAACACGTTTTTTTGGCCCAAAAAGTCGATTTCTGCATGCATCTTCGATACCCGTTTATATCCCAAATTTAGCCTAAAAACACCGAAAAATCGAGTTTTTTGGGTCTCAGAAGCGATTTGTACTGTGCTAGAAAAATTTCAATTTTCAGGCAAAAAAAATGCTAAAACACGTTTTTTGGGCCCAAAAAGTCGATTTGTGCATGCATCTTCGATACCCGTTTATATCCCAAATTTAGCCTAAAAACACCGAAAAATCGAGTTTTTGGGGTCTCAGAAGCGATTTGTGCATGCTTACACTGTGCTAGAAAAATTTCAATTTTCACGCAAAAAAAATGCTAAAACACGTTTTTTGGGCCCAAAAAGTCGATTTGTGCATGCATCTTCGATACCCGTTTATATCCCAAATTTAGCCTAAAAACACCGAAAAATCGAGTTTTTTGGGTCTCAGAAGCGATTTGTACATGTTTACACTGTGCTAGAAAAATTTCAATTTTCAGGCAAACAAAATGCTAAAACACGTTTTTTTGGCCCAAAAAGTCGATTTGTGCATGCATCTTCGATACCAGTTTATATCCCAAATTTAGCCAAAAAACACCGAAAAATCGAGTTTTTTGGGTCTCAGAAGCGATTTGTACATGTCTACACTGTTTTAGAAAATTTCAATTTTCAAGTAAAAAAAATGCTAAAACACGTTTTTTTGGCCCAAAAAGTCGATTTGTGCATGCATCTTCGATACCAGTTTATATCCCAAATTTAGCCTAAAAACACCGAAAAATCAAGTTTTTTGGGTCACTGAAGCGATTTGTACATGTTTACACTGTGCTAGAAAAATTTCAATTTCAGGCAAAAAAAATGCTAAAACACGTTTTTTGGGCCCAAAAACTCGATTTGTGCATTCATCTTTGATACCCGTTTATATCCCAAATATAGCCTAAAAACACCGAAAAATCGAGTTTTTTGGGTCACAGAAGCGATTTGTACTGTGCTAGAAAAATTTCAATTTTCAGGCAAAAAAAATGCTAAAACACGTTTTTTTGGCCCAAAAAGTCGATTTGTGCATGCATCTTCGATACCCGTTTATTTCCCAAATTTAGCCTAAAAACACCGAAAAATCGAGTTTCTTGGGTCTCAGAAGCGATTTGTACTGTGCTAGAAAAATTTCAATATTCAGGCAAAAAAAATGCTAAAACACATTTTTTTGGCCCAAAAAGTCGATTTGTGCATGCATCTTCGATACCCGTTTATATCCCAAATTTAGCATAAAAACACCGAAAAATCGAGTTTATTGGGTCTCAGAAGCGATTTGTACTGTGCTAGAAAAATTTCAATTTTCAGGCAAAAAAAATGCTAAAACAAGTTTTTTTGGCCCAAAAAGTCGATTTGTGCATGCATCTTCGATACCCGTTTATATCCCAAATTTAGCCTAAAAGCACCGAAAAATCGAGTTTTTTGGGTCTCAGAAGCGATTTGTACTGTGCTAGAAAAATTTCAATTTTCAGGCAAAAAAAATGCTAAAACACGTTTTTTTGACCCAAAAAGTCGATTTGTGCATGCATCTTCGATACCCGTTTATATCCCAAATTTAGCCTAAAAACACCGAAAAATCGAGTTTTTTGGGTCTCAGAAGCGATTTGTACATGTCTACACTGTCTAGAAAAATTTCAATTTTCAGGCAAAAAAAATGCTAAAACACGTTTTTATTGGCCCAAAAAGTCGATTTGTGCATGCATCTTCGATACCCGTTTATATCCCAATTTTAGCCTAAAAACCCCGAAAAATCGAGTTTTTTGGATCTCAGAAGCGATTTGTACATGTTTACACTGTGCTAGAAAAATTTCAATTTTCACGCAAAAAAAATGCTAAAACACGTTTTTTTGGCCAAAAAAGTCGATTTGTGCATGCATCTTCGATACCCGTTTATATCCCAAATTTAGCCTAAAAATACCGAAAAATCGAGTTTTTTGGGTCTCAGAAGCGATTTGTACTGTGTTAAAAAAAATTCAATTTTCAGGCAAAAAAAATGCTAAAACACGTTTTTTTGGCCCAAAAAGTCGATTTGTGCATGCATTTTCGATACCCGTTTATATCCCAAATTTAGCCTAAAAACACCGAAAAATCGAGTTTTTTGGGTCTAAGAAGTGATTTGTACATGTTTACACTGTGCTAGAAAAATTTCAATTTTCAGGCAAAAAAAATGCTAAAACACGTTTTTTTGGCCCAAAAAGTCGATTTGTGCATGCATCTTCGATACCCGTTCATATCCCAAATTTAGCCTAAAAACACCGAAAAATCGAGTTTTTTGGGTCTCAGAAGCGATTTGTACATGTTTACACTGTGCTAGAAAAAATTCAATTTTCAGGCAAAAAAAATGCTAAAACACGTTATTTTGGCCCAAAAAGTCGATTTGTGCATGCATCTTCGATACCCGTTTATATCCCAAATTTAGCCTAAAGACACCGAAAAATCGAGTTTTTTGGGTCTCAGAAGCGATTTGTACTGTGCTAAAAAAAATTCAATTTTCAGGCAAAAAAAATGCTAAAACACGTTTTTTTGGCCCAAAAAGTCGATTTGTGCATGCATATTCGATACCCGTTTATATCCCAAATTTAGCCTAAAAACACCGAAAAATCGAGTTTTTTGGGTCTCAGAAGCGATTTGTACATGTTTACACTGTGCTAGAAAAATTTCAATATTCAGACAAAAAAAATGCTAAAACATATTTTTTGGGCCCAAAAAGTCGATTTGTGCATGCATCTTTGATTCCCGTTTATATCCCAAATTTAGCCTAAAAACACCGAAAAATCGAGTTTTTTGGGTCTCAGAAGCGATTTGTACATGTCTACACTGCTCTAGAAAAATTTCAATTTTCAGGCAAAAAAAATGCTAAAACACGTTTTTTGTGCCCAAAAAGTCGATTTGTGCATGCATCTTCGATACCCGTTTATATCCCAAATTTAGCCTAAAAACACCGAAAAATCGAGTTTTTTGGGTCTCAGAAGCTAGAAAAATTTCAATTTTCAGGCAAAAAAATGCTAAAACACGTTTTTTTGGCCCAAAAAGTCGATTTGTGCATGCATCTTCGATACCCGTTTATATCCCAAATTTAGCCTAAAAACACCGAAAAATCGAGTTTTTTGAGTCTCAGAAGCGATTTGTACATGTTTACACAGTTCTTGAAAAATTTCAATTTTCAGGCAAAAAAAATGCTAAAACATGTTTTTTGGGCCCAAAAAGTCGCTTTGTGCATGCATCTTCGATACCCGTTTATATCTCAAATTTAGCCTAAAAACACCGAAAAATCGAGTTTTTTGGGTCTCAGAAGCGATTTGTACATGTCTACACTGTTCTAGAAAAATTTCAATTTTCAGGCAAAAAAAATGCTAAAACACGTTTTTTTGGCCCAAAAAGTCGATTTGTGCATGCATCTTCGATACCCGTTTATATCCCAAATTTAGCCTAAGAACACCGAAAAATCGAGTTTTTTGGGTCTCAGAAGCGATTTGTACATGTCTACACTGTTCTAGAAAAAAATCAATTTCTGGCAAAAAAAAATGCTAAAACACGTTTTTTTGGCCCAAAAAGTCGATTTGTGCATGCATATTCGATTCCCGTTTATATCCCAAATTTAGCCTAAAAACACCGAAGAATCAAGTTTTTTGGGTCACAGAAGCGATTTGTACATGTTTACACTGTGCTAGAAAAATTTCAATTTTCAAGCAAAAAAAATGCTAAAACACGTTTTTTGGGCCCAAAAAGTCGATTTGTGCATTCATCTTTGATACCCGTTTATATCCCAAATATAGCCTAAAAACACCGAAAAATCGAGTTTTTTGGGTCACAGAAGCGATTTGTACTGTGCTAGAAAAAATTCAATTTTCAGGCAAAAAAAATGCTAAAACACGTTTTTTTGGCCCAAAAAGTCGATTTGTGCATGCATCTTCGATACCCGTTTATTTCCCAAATTTAGCCTAAAAACACCGAAAAATCGAGTTTCTTGGGTCTCAGAAGCGATTTGTACTGTGCTAGAAAAATTTCAATTTTCAGGCAAAAAAAATGCTAAAACACATTTTTTTGGCCCAAAAAGTCGATTTGTGCATGCATCTTCGATACCCGTTTATATCCCAAATTTAGCCTAAAAGCACCGAAAAATCGAGTTTTTTGGGTCTCAGAAGCGATTTGTACTGTGCTAGAAAAATTTCAATTTTCAGGCAAAAAAAATGCTAAAACACGTTTTTTTGGCCCAAAAAGTCGATTTGTGCATGCATCTTCGATACCCGTTTATATCCCAAACTTAGCCTAAAAACACCGAAAAATCGAGTTTTTTGGGTTTCAGAAGCGATTTGTACATGTCTACACTGTCTAGAAAAATTTCAATTTTCAGGCAAAAAAAATGCTAAAACACGTTTTAATTGGCCCAAAAAGTCGATTTGTGCATGCATCTTCGATACCCGTTTATATCCCAATTTTAGCCTAAAAACACCGAAAAATAGAGTTTTTTGGGTCTCAGAAGCGATTTGTACATGTTTACACTGTGCTAGAAAAATTTCAATTTTCACGCAAAAAAAATGCTAAAACACGTTTTTTTGGCCCAAAAAGTCGATTTGTGCATGCATCTTCGATACCCGTTTATATCCCAAATTTAGCCTAAAAACACCGAAAAATCGAGTTTTTTGGGTCTCAGAAGCGATTTGTACTGTGCTAAAAAAAAATCAATTTTCAGGCAAAAAAAATGCTAAAACACGTTTTTTTGGCCCAAAAAGTCGATTTGTGCATGCATTTTCGATACCCGTTTATATCCCAAATTTAGCCTAAAAACACCGGAAAATCGAGTTTTTTGGGTCTCAGAAGTGATTTGTACATGTTTACACTGTGCTAGAAAAATTTCAATTTTCAGGCAAAAAAAATGCTAAAACACGTTTTTTTGGCCCAAAAAGTCGATTTGTGCATGCATCTTCGATACCCGTTTATATCCCAAATTTAGCCTAAAAACACCGAAAAATCGAGTTTTTTGGGTCTCAGAAGCGATTTGTACATGTTTACACTGTGCTAGAAAAAAATCAATTTTCAGGCAAAAAAAAAATGCTAAAACACGTTATTTTGGCCCAAAAAGTCGATTTGTGCATGCATCTTCGATACCCGTTTATATCCCAAATTTAGCCTAAAAACACCGAAAAATCGAGTTTTTTGGGTCTCAGAAGCCATTTGTACATGTCTACACTGTTCTAGAAAAAAATCAATTTTCAGGCAAAAAAAATGCTAAAACACGTTTTTTTGGCCCAAAAAGTCGATTTGTGCATGCATCTTCGATACCCGTTTATATCCCAAATTTAGCCTAAAAACACCGAAAAATCGAGTTTTTTGGGTCTCAGAAGCGATTTGTACATGTTTACACTGTGCTAGAAAAAAATCAATTTTCAGGCAAAAAAAATGCTAAAACACGTTATTTTGGCCCAAAAAGTCGATTTGTGCATGCATCTTCGATACCCTTTTATATCCCAAATTTAGCCTAAAAACACCGAAAAATCGAGTTTTTTGGGTCTCAGAAGCGATTTGTACATGTTTACACTGTTCTAGAAAAAAATCAATTTTCAGGCAAAAAAAATGCTAAAACACGTTTTTTTGGCCCAAAAAGTCGATTTGTGCATGCATCTTCGATACCCGTTTATATCCCAAATTTAGCCTAAAAACACCGAAAAATCGAGTTTTTTGGGTCTCAGAAGCGATTTGTACATGTTTACACTGTGCTAGAAAAATTTCAATATTCAGACAAAAAAAATGCTAAAACATGTTTTTTGGGCCCAAAAAGTCGATTTGTGCATGCATCTTTGATTCCCGTTTATATCCCAAATTTAGCCTAAAAACACCGAAAAATCGAGTTTTTTGGGTCTTAGAAGCGATTTGTACATGTCTACACTGTTCTAGAAAAATTTCAATTTTCAGGCAAAAAAAATGCTAAAACACGTTTTTTGTGCCCAAAAAGTCGATTTGTGCATGCATCTTCGATACCCGTTTATATCCCAAATTTAGCCTAAAAACACCGAAAAATCGAGTTTTTTGGGTCTCAGAAGCGATTTGTACTGTGCTAGAAAAATTTCAATTTTCAGGCAAAAAAATGCTAAAACACGTTTTTTTGGCCCAAAAAGTCGATTTGTGCATGCATCTTCGATACCCGTTTATATCCCAAATTTAGCCTAAAAACACCGAAAAATCGAGTTTTTTGAGTCTCAGAAGCGATTTGTACATGTTTACACAGTGCTTGAAAAATTTCAATTTTCAGGCCAAAAAAATGCTAAAACATGTTTTTTGGGCCCAAAAAGTCGCTTTGTGCATGCATCTTCGATACCCGTTTATATCTCAAATTTAGCCTAAAAACACCGAAAAATCGAGTTTTTTGGGTCTCAGAAGCGATTTGTACATGTCTACACTGTTCTAGAAAAATTTCAATTTTCAGGCAAAAAAAATGCTAAAACACGTTTTATTGGCCCAAAAAGTCGATTTGTGCATGCATCTTCGATACCCGTTTATATCCCAAATTTAGCCTAAGAACACCGAAAAATCGAGTTTTTTGGGTCTCAGAAGCGATTTGTACATGTCTACACTGTTCTAGAAAAAAATCAATTTCAGGCAAAAAAAAATGCTAAAACACATTTTTTTGGCCCAAAAAGTCGATTTGTGCATGCATATTCGATTCCCGTTTATATCCCAAATTTAGCCTAAAAACACCGAAGAATCAAGTTTTTTGGGTCACAGAAGCGATTTGTACATGTTTACACTGTGCTAGAAAAATTTCAGTTTTCAGGCAAAAAAAATGCTAAAACACGTTTTTTGGGCCCAAAAAGTCGATTTGTGCATTCATCTTTGATACCCGTTTATATCCCAAATTTAGCCTAAAAACACCGAAAAATCGAGTTTTTTGGGTCACAGAAGCGATTTGTACTGTGCTAGAAAAATTTCAATTTTCAGGCAAAAAAAATGCTAAAACACGTTTTTTTGGCCCAAAAAGTCGATTTGTGCATGCATCTTCGATACCCGTTTATTTCCCAAATTTAGCCTAAAAACACCGAAAAATCGAGTTTTTTGGGTCTCAGAAGCGATTTGTACTGTGCTAGAAAAATTTCAATTTTCAGGCAAAAAAAATGCTAAAACACGTTTTTTTGGCCCAAAAAGTCGATTTGTGCATGCATCTTCGATACCCGTTTATATCCCAAACTTAGCCTAAAAACACCGAAAAATCGAGTTTTTTGGGTTTCAGAAGCGATTTGTACATGTCTACACTGTCTAGAAAAATTTCAATTTTCAGGCAAAAAAAATGCTAAAACACGTTTTAATTGGCCCAAAAAGTCGATTTGTGCATGTATCTTCGATACCCGTTTATATCCCAATTTTAGCCTAAAAACACCGAAAAATAGAGTTTTTTGGGTCTCAGAAGCGATTTGTACATGTTTACACTGTGCTAGAAAAATTTCAATTTTCACGCCAAAAAAATGCTAAAACACGTTTTTTTGGCCCAAAAAGTCGATTTGTGCATGCATCTTCGATACCCGTTTATATCCCAAATTTAGCCTAAAAACACCGAAAAATCGAGTTTTTTGGGTCTCAGAAGCGATTTGTACTGTGCTAAAAAAAATTCAATTTTCAGGCAAAAAAAATGCTAAAACACGTTTTTTTGGCCCAAAAAGTCGATTTGTGCATGCATTTTCGATACCCGTTTATATCCCAAATTTAGCCTAAAAACACCGGAAAATCGAGTTTTTTGGGTCTCAGAAGTGATTTGTACATGTTTACACTGTGCTAGAAAAATTTCAATTTTCAGGCAAAAAAAATGCTAAAACACGTTTTTTTGGCCCAAAAAGTCGATTTGTGCATGCATCTTCGATACCCGTTTATATCCCAAATTTAGCCTAAAAACACCGAAAAATCGAGTTTTTTGGGTCTCAGAAGCGATTTGTACATGTTTACACTGTGCTAGAAAAAATTCAATTTTCAGGCAAAAAAAAATGCTAAAACACGTTATTTTGGCCCAAAAAGTCGATTTGTGCATGCATCTTCGATACCCGTTTATATCCCAAATTTAGCCTAAAAACACCGAAAAATCGAGTTTTTTGGGTCTCAGAAGCCATTTGTACATGTCTACACTGTTCTAGAAAAAAATCAATTTTCAGGCAAAAAAAATGCTAAAACACGTTTTTTTGGCCCAGAAAGTCGATTTGTGCATGCATCTTCGATACCCGTTTATATCCCAAATTTAGCCTAAAAACACCGAAAAATCGAGTTTTTTGGGTCTCAGAAGCGATTTGTACATGTTTACACTGTGCTAGAAAAATTTCAATATTCAGACAAAAAAAATGCTAAAACACGTTTTTTGGGCCCAAAAAGTCGATTTGTGCATGCATCTTTGATACCCGTTTATATCCCAAATTTAGCCTAAAAACACAGAAAAATCGAGTTTTTTTGGGTCTCAGAAGCGATTTGTACATGTCTACACTGTTCTAGAAAAATTTCAATTTTCAGGCAAAAAAAATGCTAAAACACGTTTTTTGTGCCCAAAAAGTCGATTTGTGCATGCATCTTCGATACCCGTTTATATCCCAAATTTAGCCTAAAAACACCGAAAAATCGAGTTTTTTGGGTCTCAGAAGCGATTTGTACTGTGCTAGAAAAATTTCAATTTTCAGGCAAAAAAAATGCTAAAACACGTTTTTTTGGCCCAAAAAGTCGATTTGTGCATGCATCTTCGATACCCGTTTATATCCCAAATTTAGCCTAAAAACACCGAAAAATCGAGTTTTTTGGGTCTCAGAAGCGATTTGTACATGTCTACATTGTTCTAGAAAAATTTCAATTTTCAGGCAAAAAAAAATGCTAAAACACGTTTTTTTGTCCCAAAAAGTCGATTTGTGCATGCATATTCGATTCCCGTTTATATCCCAAATTTAGCCTAAAAACACCGAAAAATCGAGTTTTTTGGGTCTCAGAAGCGATTTGTACATGTCTACACTGCTCTAGAAAAATTTCAATTTTCAGGCAAAAAAAATGCTAAAACACGTTTTTTTGGCCCAAAAAGTCGATTTGTGCATGCATCTTCGATACCCGTTTATATCCCAAATTTAGCCTAAAAACACCGAAAAATCGAGTTTTTTGGGTCTCAGAAGCGATTTGTACATGTCTACACTGTTCTAGAAAAATTTCAATTTTCAGGCAAAAAAAAATGCTAAAACACGTTTTTTTGGCCCAAAAAGTCGATTTGTGCATGCATATTCGATTCCCGTTTATATCCCAAATTTAGCCTAAAAACACCGAAAAATCGAGTTTTTTGGGTCTCAGAAGCGATTTGTACATGTCTACACTGCTCTAGAAAAATTTCAATTTTCAGGCAAAAAAAATGCTAAAACACGTTTTTTTGGCCCAAAAAGTCGATTTGTGCATGCATCTTCGATACCCGTTTATATCCCAAATTTAGCCTAAAAACACCGAAAAATCGAGTTTTTTGGGTCTCAGAAGCGATTTGTACATGTCTACACTGTTCTAGAAAAATTTCAATTTTCAGGCAAAAAAAAATGCTAAAACACGTTTTTTTGGCCCAAAAAGTCGATTTGTGCATGCATATTCGATTCCCGTTTATATCCCAAATTTAGCCTAAAAACACCGAAAAATCGAGTTTTTTGGGTCTCAGAAGCGATTTGTACATGTTTACACTGTTCTAGAAAAATTTCAATTTTCTGGCAAAAAAAATGCTAAAACACGTTTTTTGGGCCCAAAAAGTCGATTTGTGCATGCATCTTCACTGTACAAATCGCTTCTGAGACCCAAAAAACTCGATTTTTCGGTGTTTTTAGGCTAAATTTGGGATATAAACGGGTATCGAAGATGCATGCACAAATCGACTTTTTGGGCCAAAAAAACGTGTTTTAGCATTTTTTTTTGCCTGAAAATTGAAATTTTTCTAGCATAGTACAAATCGCTTCTGAGACCCAAAAAACTCGATTTTTTTTTCGTGTTTTTAGGCTAAATTTGGGATATAAACGGGTATCGAAGATGCATGCACATATCGACTTTTTGGGCCAAAAAAACGTGTTTTAGCATTTTTTTTGCCTGAAAATTGAATTTATTCTAGAACAGTGTAGACATGTACAAATCGCTTCTGAGACCCAAAAAACTCGATTTTTCGGTGTTTTTAGGCTAAATTTGGGATATAAACGGGTATCGAAGATGCATGCACAAATCGACTTTTTGGGCCAAAAAAACGTGTTTTAGCATTTTTTTTGCCTGAAAATTGAAATTTTTCTAGCACAGTACAAAACGCTTCTGAGACCCAAAAAACTCGATTTTTCGGTGTTTTTAGGCTAAATTTGGGATATAAACGGGTATCGAAGATGCATGCACAAATCGACTTTTTGGGCCAAAAAAACGTGTTTTAGTATTTTTTTTGCCTGAAAATTGAAATTTTTCTAGCACAGTACAAATCGCTTCTGAGACCCAAAAAACTCGATTTTTCGGTGTTTTTAGGCTAAATTTGGGATATAAACGGGTATCGAAGATGTATGCACAAATCGAATTTTTGGGCCAAAAAAACGTGTTTTAGCATTTTTTTTGCCTGAAAATTTAAATTTTTCTAGCACAGTACAAATCACTTCTGACGCCCAAAAAACTCGATTTTTTCGTGTTTTTAGGCTAAATTTGGGATATAAACGGGTATCGAAGATGCATGCACAAATCGACTTTTTGAGCCAAAAAAACGTGTTTTTGCATTTTTTTTACCTGAAAATTGATTTTTTTCTAGAACAGTGTTGACATGTACAAATCGCTTCTGAGACCCAAAAAACTCGATTTTTCGGTGTTTTTAGGCTAAATTTGGGATATAAACAGGTATTGAAGATGCATGCACAATTCGACTTTTTGGGCCAAAAAAACGTGTTTTAGCATTTTTTTTGCCTGAAAATTGAAATTTTTCTAGCACAGTACAAATCGCTTTTGAGACCCAAAAAACTCGATTTTTCGGTGTTTTTAGGCTAAATTTGGGATATAAACGGGTAACGAAGATGCATGCACAAATCGACTTTTTGGGCCAAAAAAACGTGTTTTAGCATTTTTTTTGCCTGAAAATTGAAATTTTTCTAGCACAGTACAAATCGCTTTTGAGACCCATAAAACTCGATTTTTCGGTGTTTTTAGGCTAAATTTGGGATATAAACGGATATCGAGGATGCATGCAGAAATCGACTTTTTGGGCCCAAAAAACGTGTTTTAACATTTTTTTTGCCTGAAAATTTAAATTTTTCTAGCACAGTACAAAACACTTCTGAGGCCCAAAAAACTCGATTTTTTGGTGTTTTTAGGCTAAATTTGGGATATAAAAGGGTATCGAAGATGCATGCACAATTCGACTTTTTGGGCCCAAAAAACGTTTTTTAACATTTTTTTTGCCTGAAAATTGAAATTTTTCTAGAACAGTGTAGACATGTACAAATCGCTTCTGAGACCCAAAAAACTCGATTTTTCGGTGTTTTTAGGCTAAATTTGGGATATAAACGGGTATCGAAGATGCATGCACAAATCGACTTTTTGGGCCCAAAAAACGTTTTTTAGCATTTTTTTTGCCTGAAAATTGAAATTTTTCTAGCACAGTACAAATCGCTTCTGAGACCCAAGAAACTCGATTTTTCGGTGTTTTTAGGCTAAATTTGGGATATAAACGGGTATCGAAGATGCATGCACAAATCGACTTTTTGGGCCAAAAAAACGTGTTTTAGCATTTTTTTTTGACTGAAAATTGATTTTTTTCTAGAACAGTGTAGACATGTACAAATCGCTTCTGAGACCCAAAAAACTTGATTTTTCGGTGTTTTTAGGCTAAATTAGGGATATAAACGGGTATCGAAGATGCATGCACAAATCGACTTTTTGGGCCAAAAAAACGTTTTTTAACATTTTTTTTGCCTGAAAATTGAAATTTTTCTAGCACAGTACAAATCGCTTCTGAGACCCAAAAACCTCGATTTTTCGGTGTTATTAGGCTAAATTTGGGATATAAACGGGTATCGAAGATGCATGCACAAATCGACTTTTTGTGCCAAAAAAACGTGTTTTAGCATTTTTTTTGACTGAAAATTTAAATTTTTCTAGAACAGTGTAGACATGTACAAATCGCTTCTAAGACCCAAGAAACTCGATTTTTCGGTGTTTTTAGGCTAAATTTGGGATATAAACGGTTATCGAAGATGCAAGCACAAATCGACTTTTTGGGCCCAAAAAACGTGTTTTAGCATTTTTTTTGCCTGAAAATTGAAATTTTTCTAGCACAGTACAAATCACTTCTGACACCGAAAAAACTCGATTTTTCGGTGTTTTTAGGCTAAATTTGGGATACAAACGGGTATCGAAGATTCATGCACAAATCGACATTTTGGGCCAAAAAAACGTGTTTTAGCATTTTTTTGGCCTGAAAATTGAATTTCTTCTAGAACAGTGTAGACATGTACAAATCGCTTCTGAGACCCAAAAAACTCGATTTTTCGGTGTTTTTAGGCTAAATTTGGGATATAAACGGGTATCGAAGATGCATGCACAAATCGACTTTTTGGGCCCAAAAAACGTTTTTTAGCATTTTTTTTGCCTGAAAATTGAAATTTTTCTAGCACAGTACAAATCGCTTCTGAGACCCAAAAAACTCGATTTTTCTGTGTTTTTAGGCTAAATTTGGGATATAAACGGGTATCGACGATGCATGCACAAATCGACTTTTTGGGCCAAAAAAACGTGTTTTAGCATTTTTTTTGCCTGAAAATTGATTTTTTTCTAGAACAGTGTAGACATGTACAAATCGCTTCTGAGACCCAAAAAACTCGATTTTTCGGTGTTTTTAGGCTAAATTTGGGATATAAACGGGTATGGAAGATGCATGCACAAATCGACTTTTTGGGCCCAAAAAACGTGTTTTAGCATTTTTTTTGCCTGAAAATTGAAATTTTTCTAGCACAGTACAAATCACTTCTGAGACCCAAAAAACTCGATTTTTCGGTGTTTTTAGGCTAAATTTGGGATATAAACGGGTATCGACGATGCATGCACAAATCGACTTTTTGGGCCAAAAAAACGTGTTTTAGCATTTTTTTGCCTGAAAATTGATTTTTTTCTAGAACAGTGTAGACATGTACAAATGGCTTCTGAGACCCAAAAAACTCGATTTTTTGGTGTTTTTATGCTAAATTTGGGATATAAACGGGTATCGAAGATGCATGCACAAATCGACTTTTTGGGCCCAAAAAACGTGTTTTAGCATTTTTTTTGCCTGAAAATTGAATTTTTTCTAGCACAGTACAAATCGCTTCTGAGTCCCAAAAAACTCGATTTTTCGGTGTTTTTAGGCTAAATTTGGGATATAAACGGGTATCGAAGATGCATGCACAAATCGACTTTTTGGGCCAAAAAAACGTGTTTTATTTTTAGCATTTTTTTTGCCTGAAAATTTAAAAATTTCTTGCACAGTACAAATCGATTATGAGACCCAAAAAACTCGATTTTTCGGTGTTTTTAGGCTAAATTTGGGATATAAACGGGTATCGAAGATGCATGCACAAATCGACTATTTGGGCCAAAAAAACGTGTTTTAGCATTTTTTTTACCTGAAAATTGATTTTTTTCTAGAACAGTGTTGACATGTACAAATCGCTTCTGAGACCCAAAAAACTCGATTTTTCGGTGTTTTTAGGCTACATTTGGGATGTAAACGGGTATCGAAGATGCATGCACAAATCGACGTTTTGGGCCAAAAAAACGTGCTTTAGCATTTTTTTTGCCTGAAAATTGAAATTTTTCTAGCACAGTACAAATAGCTTCTGAGACCCAAAAAACTCGATTTTTCGGTGTTTTTAGGCTAAATTTGGGATATAAACGGGTATCGAAGATGCATGCACAAATCGACTTTTTGGGCCAAAAAAACGTGTTTTAGCATTTTTTTTGCCTGAAAATTGAAATTTTTCTAGCACAGTACAAATCGCTTCTGAGACCCAAAAAACTCGATTTTTCGGTGTTTTTAGGCTAAATTTGGGATATAAACGGGTATCGATGATGCATGCACAAATCGACTTTTTGGGCCAAAAAAACGTGTTTTAGCATTTTTTTTGCCTGAAAATTGAAATTTTTCTAGCACAGTACAAATCGCTTCTGAGACCCAAAAAACTCGATTTTTCGGTGTTTTTAGGCTAAATTTGGGATATAAACGGGTATCGATGATGCATGCACAAATCGACTTTTTGGGCCAAAAAAACGTGTTTTAGCATTTTTTTTGCCTGAAAATTGAATTTATTCTAGAACAGAGTTGACATGTACAAATCGCTTCTGAGACCCAAAAAACTCGATTTTTCGGTGTTTTTAGGCTAAATTTGGGATATAAACGGGTATCGAAGATGCATGCACAAATCGACTTTTTGGGCCAAAAAAACGTGTTTTAGCATTTTTTTTGCCTGAAAATTGAAATTTTTCTAGCACAGTACAAATCGCTTCTGAGACCCAAAAAACTCGATTTTTCGGTGTTTTTAGGCTAAATTTGGGATATAAACGGGTATCGAAGATGCATGCACAAATCGACTTTTTGGGCCAAAAAAACGTGTTTTAGCATTATTTTTGCCTGAAAATTGAATTTTTTCTAGCACAGTACAAATCGCTTCTGAGACCCAAAAAACTCGATTTTTCGGTGTTTTTAGGCTAAATTTGGGATACAAACGGGTATCGAAGATGCATGCAGAAATCGACTTTTTGGGCCCAAAAAACGTGTTTTAGCATTTTTTTTGCCTGAAAATTGAAATTTTTCTAGAACAGTGTAGACATGTACAAATCGCTTCTGAGATCAAAAAAACTCGATTTTTCGGTGTTTTTAGG
This sequence comes from Petrolisthes manimaculis, assembly GCA_034508575.1. Lineage (NCBI taxonomy): Eukaryota > Metazoa > Arthropoda > Malacostraca > Decapoda > Porcellanidae > Petrolisthes > Petrolisthes manimaculis. The sequence continues at coordinate 2,254,451 of JAWZYT010000013.1, forward strand.
GTAAATTTGGGATATAAACGGGTATCGAAGATGCATGCACAAATCGACTTTTTGGGCTAAAAAAACGTGTTTTAGCTTTTTTTTTGCCTGAAAATTGAAATTTTTCTAGCACAGTACAAATCGCTTCTGAGACCCAAAAAACTCGATTTTTCGGTGTTTTTAGGCTAAATTTGGGATATAAACGGGTATCGAAGATGCATGCACAAATCGACTTTTTGGGCCAAAAAAACGTGTTTTAGCATTTTTTTTGCCTGAAAATTGATTTTTTTCTAGAACAGTGTAGACATGTACAAATCGCTTTTGAGACCCAAAAAACTCGATTTTTCGGTGTTTTTAGGCTAAATTTGGGATATAAACGGGTATCGAAGATGCATGCACAAATCGACTTTTTGGGCCAAAAAAACGTGTTTTAGCATTTTTTTTGCCTGAAAATTGAAATTTTTCGAGCACAGTACAAATCGCTTCTGAGACCCAAAAAACTCGATTTTTCGGTGTTTTTAGGCTAAATTTGGGATATAAACGGGTATCGAAGATGCATGGACAAATCGACTTTTTGGGCCAAAAAATCGTGTTTTAGTATTTTTTTTGCCTGAAAATTGATTTTTTTCTAGAACAGTGTAGACATGTACAAATCGCTTCTGAGACCCAAAAAACTCGATTTTTCGGTGTTTTTAAGCTAAATTTGGGATATAAACGGGTATCGAAGATGCATGCACAAATCGACTTTTTGGGCCAAAAAAACGTGTTTTAGCATTTTTTTTGCATGAAAATTGATTTTTTTCTAGAACAGTGTAGACATGTACAAATCGCTTCTGAGACCCAAAAAACTCGATTTTTCGGTGTTTTTAGGCTAAATTAGGGATATAAACGGGTATCAAAGATGCATGCACAAATCGACTTTTTGGGCCAAAAAAACGTGTTTTAACATTTTTTTTGCCTGAAAATTGAAATTTTTCTAGCACAGTACAAATCGCTTCTGAGACCCAAAAAACTCGATTTTTCGGTGTTTTTTGGCTAAATTTGGGATATAAACGGGTATCGAAGATGCATGCACAAATCGACTTTTTGGGCCAAAAAAACGTGTTTTAGCATTTTTTTTGCCTGAAAATTGAATTTTTTCTAGCACAGTACAAATCGCTTCTGAGACCCAAAAAACTCGATTTTTCGGTGTTTTTAGGCTAAATTTGGGATATAAACGGGTATCGAAGATGCATGCACAAATCGACTTTTTGGGCCAAAAAAACGTGTTTTAGCATTATTTTTGCCTGAAAATTGAAATTTTTCTAGCACAGTACAAATCGCTTCTGAGACCCAAAAAACTCGATTTTTCGGTGTTTTTAGGCTAAATTTGGGATACAAACGGGTATCGAAGATGCATGCAGAAATCGACTTTTTGGGCCCAAAAAACGTGTTTTAGCATTTTTTTTGCCTGAAAATTGAAATTTTTCTAGAACAGTGTAGACATGTACAAATCGCTTCTGAGATCAAAAAAACTCGATTTTTCGGTGTTTTTAGGGTAAATTTGGGATATAAACGGGTATCGAAGATGCATGCACAAATCGACTTTTTGGGCTAAAAAAACGTGTTTTAGCATTTTTTTTGCCTGAAAATTGAAATTTTTCTAGCACAGTACAAATCGCTTCTGAGACCCAAAAAACTCGATTTTTCGGTGTTTTTAGGCTAAATTTGGGATATAAACGGGTATCGAAGATGCATGCACAAATCAACTTTTTGGGCCAAAAAAACGTGTTTTAGCATTTTTTTTGCCTGAAAATTGATTTTTTTCTAGAACAGTGTAGACATGTACAAATCGCTTTTGAGACCCAAAAAACTCGATTTTTCGGTGTTTTTAGGCTAAATTTGGGATATAAACGGGTATCGAAGATGCATGCACAAATCGACTTTTTGGGCCCAAAAAACGTGTTTTAGCATTTTTTTTGCCTGAAAATTGAAATTTTTCGAGCACAGTACAAATCGCTTCTGAGACCCAAAAAACTCGATTTTTCGGTGTTTTTAGGCTAAATTTGGGATATAAACGGGTATCGAAGATGCATGGACAAATCGACTTTTTGGGCCAAAAAAACGTGTTTTAGCATTTTTTTTGCATGAAAATTGATTTTTTTCTAGAACAGTGTAGACATGTACAAATCGCTTCTGAGACCCAAAAAACTCGATTTTTCGGTGTTTTTAGGCTAAATTAGGGATATAAACGGGTATCGAAGATGCATGCACAAATCGACTTTTTGGGCCAAAAAAACGTGTTTTAACATTTTTTTTGCCTGAAAATTGAAATTTTTCTAGCACAGTACAAATCGCTTCTGAGACCAAAAAAACTCGATTTTTCGGTGTTTTTTGGCTAAATTTGGGATATAAACGGGTATCGAAGATGCATGCACAAATCGACTTTTTTGGCCAAAAAAACGTGTTTTAGCATTTTTTTTGCCTGAAAATTGAAATTTTTCTAGCACAGTACAAATCGCTTCTGAGACCCAAAAAACTCGATTTTTCGGTGTTTTTAGGCTAAATTTGGGATATAAACGGGTATGGAAGATGTATGCACAAATCGACTTTTTGGGCCAAAAAAACGTGTTTTAGCATTTTTTTTGCCTGAAAATTGAAATTTTTCTAGCACAGTACAAATCGCTTCTGAGACCCAAAAAACTCGATTTTTCGGTGTTTTTAGGCTAAATTTGGGATATAAACGGGTATCGAAGATGCATGCACAAATCGACTTTTTGGGCCAAAAAAACGTGTTTCAGCCTTTTTTTTGCCTGAAAATTGAAATTTTTCTAGCACAGTACAAATCGCTTCATAGACCCAAAAAACTCGATTTTTCGGTGTTTTTAGGCTAAATTTGGGATATAAACGGGTATCGAAGATGCATGCACAAATCGACTTTTTGGGCCAAAAAAACGTGTTTTAGCATTTTTTTTGCCTGAAAATTGAATTTATTCTAGAACAGTGTTGACATGTACAAATCGCTTCTGAGACCAAAAAAACTCGATTTTTCGTTTTTTTTAGGCTAAATTTGGGATGTAAACGGGTATCGAAGATGCATGCACAAATCGACTTTTGGGGCCAAATAAACGTGTTTTAGCATTTTTTTTGCCTGAAAATTGAAATTTTTCTAGCACAGTACAAATCGCTTCTGAGACCCAAAAAACTCGATTTTTCGGTGTTTTTAGGCTAAATTTGGGATATAAACGGGTATCGAAGATGCATGCACAAATCCACTTTTTGGGCAAAAAAAACGTGTTTTAGCATTTTTTTTGCCTGAAAATTGAAATTTTTCTAGCACAGTACAAATCGCTTCTGAGACCAAAAAAACTCGATTTTTCGGTGTTTTTAGGCTAAATTCGGGATATAAACGGGTATCGAAGATGCATGCACAAATCGACTTTTTGGGCCAAAAAAACGTGTTTTAGCATTTTTTTTGCCTGAAAATTGATTTTTTTCTAGAACAGTGTAGACATGTACAAATGGCTTCTGAGACCCAAGAAACTCGATTTTTCGGTATTTTTAGGCTAAATTTGGGATATAAACAGGTATCGAAGATGCATGCACAAATCGACTTTTGGGGCCAAAAAAACGTGTTTAAGCATTTTTTTTGCCTGAAAATTGAAATTTTTCTAGCACAGTACAAATAGCTTTTGAGACCCAAAAAACTCGATTTTTCGGTGTTTTGGGGCTAAATTTGGGATATAAACGGGTATCGAAGATGCATGCACAAATCGACTTTTTGGGCCAAAAAAACGTGTTTTAGCATTTTTTTTGCCTGAAAATTGAAATTTTTCTAGAACAGTGTAGACATGTACAAATCGCTTCTGAGACCCAAAAAACTCGATTTTTCGGTGTTTTTATGCTAAATTTGGGATATATACGGGTATCGAAGATGCATGCACAAATCGACTTTTTGGGCCAAAAAAACGTGTTTTAACATTTTTTTGCCTGAAAATTGATTTTTTTCTAGAACAGTGTAGATATGTACAAATCGCTTCTGAGACCCAAAAAACTCGATTTTTCGGTGTTTTTAGTCTAAATTTGGGATATAAACGGGTATCGAAGATGCATGCACAAATCGACTTTTTGGGCAAAAAAAACGTGTTTTAGCATTTTTTTTGCCTGAAAATTGATTTTTTTCTAGCACAGTACAAATCACTTCTGAGACCCAAAAAACTCGATTTTTCGGTGTTTTTAGGCTAAATTTGGGATATAAACGGGTATCGAAGATGCATGCACAAATCGACTTTTTGGGCCAAAAAAACGTGTTTTAGCATTTTTTTGCCTGAAAATTGATTTTTTTCTAGAACAGTGTAGACATGTACAAATCGCTTCTGAGACCCAAAAAACTCGATTTTTCGGTGTTTTTAGGCTAAATGTGGGATATAAACGGGTATCGAAGATGCATGCACAAATCGACTTTTTGGGCCAAAAAAACGTGTTTTAGCATTTATTTTGCCTGAAAATTGAAATTTTTCTAGCACAGTACAAATCGCTTCTGAGACCCAAAAAAACTCGATTTTTCGGTGTTTTTAGGCTAAATTTGGGATATAAACGGGTATCGAAGATGCATGCACAAATCGACTTTTTGGGCCAAAAAAACGTGTTTTAGCATTTTTTTTGCCTGAAAATTGATTTTTTTCTAGAACAGTGTAGACATGTACAAATGGCTTCTGAGAACAAAAAAACTCGATTTTTTGGTGTTTTTAGGCTAAATTTGGGATATAAACGGGTATCGAAGATGCATGCACAAATCGACTTTTTGGGCCAAAAAAACGTGTTTTAGCATTTTTTTTGCCTGAAAATTGAAATTTTTCTAGCACAGTACAAATCGCTTCTGAGACCCAAAAAACTCGATTTTTCGGTGTTTTTAGGCTAAATTTGGGATATAAACGGGTATCGAAGATGCATGCACAAATCGACTTTTTGGGCAAAAAAAACGTGTTTTAGCAATTTTTTTTGCCTGAAAATTGAATTTTTTCTAGAACAGTGTAGACATGTACAAATGGCTTCTGAGACCCAAAAAACTCGATTTTTCGTTTCTTTTAGGCTAAATTTGGGATATAAACGGGTATCGAAGATGCATGCACAAATCGACTTTTGGGGCCAAAAAAACGTGTTTTAGCATTTTTTTTGCCTGAAAATTGAAATTTTTCTAGCACAGTACAAATCGCTTCTGAGACCCTAAAAACTCGATTTTTCGGTGTTTTTAGGCTAAATTTGGGATATAAACGGGTATCGAAGATGCATGCACAAATCGACTTTTTGGGCCAAAAAAACGTGTTTTAGCATTTTCTTTGCCTGAAAATTGATTTTTTTCTAGAACAGTGTAGACATGTACAAATCGCTTCTGAGACCCAAAAAACTCGATTTTTCGGTGTTTTTAGGCTAAATTTGGGATATAAACGGGTATCGAAGATGCATGCACAAATCGACTTTTTGGGCCAAAAAAACGTGTTTTAGCATTTTTTTTGGCTGAAAATTGAAATTTTTCTAGCACAGTACAAATCGCTTCTGAGACCCAAAAAACTCGATTTTTCGGTGTTTTTAGGCTAAATTTGGGATATAAACGGGTATCGAAGATGCATGCACAAATCGACTTTTTATGCCAAAAAAACGTGTTTTAGCATTTTTTTTGCCTGAAAATTGAAATTTTTCTAGCACAGTACAAATCGCTTCTGAGACCCAAAAAATTCGATTTTTCGGTGTTTTTAGGCTAAATTTGGGATATAAACGGGTATCGAAGATGCATGCACAAATCGACTTTTTGGGCCAAAAAAACGTGTTTTAGCATTTTTTTTGCCTGAAAATTGAAATTTTTCGAGCACAGTACAAATCTCTTCTGAGACCCAAAAAACTCGATTTTTCGGTGTTTTTAGGCTAAATTTGGGATATAAACGGGTATCGAAGATGCATGCACAAATCGACTTTTTGGGCCAAAAAAACGTGTTTTAGCATTTTTTTTTGCCTGAAAATTGAAATTTTTCTAGCACAGTACAAATCACTTCTGAGACCCAAAAAACTCGATTTTTCGGTGTTTTTAGGCTAAATTTGGGATATAAACGGGTATCGAAGATGCATGCACAAATCGACTTTTTGGGCCAAAAAAACGTGTTTCAGCATTTTTTTTGCCTGAAAATTGAAATTTTTCTAGCACAGTACAAATCGCTTCATAGACCCAAAAAACTCGATTTTTCGGTGTTTTTAGGCTAAATTTGGGATATAAACGGGTATCGAAGATGCATGCAGAAATCGACTTTTTGGGCCCAAAAAACGTGTTTTAGCATTTTTTTTGCCGGAAAATTGAATTTATTCTAGAACAGTGTTGACATGTACAAATCGCTTCTGAGACCCAAAAAACTCGATTTTTCGGTGTTATTAGGCTAAATTTGGGATATAAACGGGTATCGAAGATGCATGCACAAATCGACTTTTTGGGCCAAAAAAACGTGTTTTAGCATTTTTTTTGCCTGAAAATTGAAATTTTTCGAGCACAGTACAAATCGCTTCTGAGACCCAAAAAACTCGATTTTTCGGTGTTTTTAGGCTAAATTTGGGATATAAACGGGTATCGAAGATGCATGCACAAATCGACTTTTTGGGCCAAAAAAACGTGTTTTAGCATTTTTTTTGCCTGAAAATTGAAATTTTTCTAGCACAGTACAAATCGCTTCTGAGACCCAAAAAACTCGATTTTTCGGTGTTTTTAGGCTAAATTTGGGATATAAACGGGTATGGAAGATGTATGCACAAATCGACTTTTTGGGCCAAAAAAACGTGTTTTAGCATTTTTTTTGCCTGAAAATTGAAATTTTTCTAGCACAGTACAAATCGCTTCTGAGACCCAAAAAACTCGATTTTTCGGTGTTTTTAGGCTAAATTTGGGATATAAACGGGTATCGAAGATGCATGCACAAATCGACTTTTTGGGCCCAAAAAACGTGTTTTAGCATTTTTTTTGCCTGAAAATTGAATTTATTCTAGAACAGTGTTGACATGTACAAATCGCTTCTGAGACCAAAAAAACTCGATTTTTCGTTTTTTTTAGGCTAAATTTGGGATGTAAACGGGTATCGAAGATGCATGCACAAATCGACTTTTTGGGCCAAAAAAACGTGTTTTAGCATTTTTTTTGCCTGAAAATTGATATTTTTCTAGCACAGTGCAAATCGCTTCTGAGACCCAAAAAACTCGATTTTTCGGTGTTTTTAGGCTAAATTTGGGATATAAACGGGTATCGAAGATGCATGCACAAATCGACTTTTGGGGCCAAATAAACGTGTTTTAGCATTTTTTTTGCCTGAAAATTGAAATTTTTCTAGCACAGTACAAATCGCTTCTGAGACCCAAAAAACTCGATTTTTCGGTGTTTTTAGGCTAAATTTGGGATATAAACGGGTATCGAAGATGCATGCACAAATCCACTTTTTGGGCAAAAAAAAAGTGTTTTAGCATTTTTTTTGCCTGAAAATTGAAATTTTTCTAGCACAGTACAAATCGCTTCTGAGACCAAAAAAACTCGATTTTTCGGTGTTTTTAGGCTAAATTCGGGATATAAACGGGTATCGAAGATGCATGCACAAATCGACTTTTTGGGCCAAAAAAACGTGTTTTAGCATTTTTTTTGCCTGAAAATTGATTTTTTTCTAGAACAGTGTAGACATGTACAAATGGCTTCTGAGACCCAAAAAACTCGATTTTTCGGTATTTTTAGGCTAAATTTGGGATATAAACAGGTATCGAAGATGCATGCACAAATCGACTTTTGGGGCCAAAAAAACGTGTTTAAGCATTTTTTTTGCCTGAAAATTGATATTTTTCTAGCACAGTACAAATAGCTTTTGAGACCCAAAAAACTCGATTTTTCGGTGTTTTGGGGCTAAATTTGGGATATAAACGGGTATCGAAGATGCATGCACAAATCGACTTTTTGGGCCAAAAAAACGTGTTTTAGCATTTTTTTTGCCTGAAAATTGAAATTTTTCTAGAACAGTGTAGACATGTACAAATCGCTTCTGAGACTCAAAAAACTCGATTTTTCGGTGTTTTTATGCTAAATTTGGGATATATACGGGTATCGAAGATGCATGCACAAATCGACTTTTTGGGCCAAAAAAACGTGTTTTAACATTTTTTTGCCTGAAAATTGATTTTTTTCTAGAACAGTGTAGATATGTACAAATCGCTTCTGAGACCCAAAAAACTCGATTTTTCGGTGTTTTTAGTCTAAATTTGGGATATAAACGGGTATCGAAGATGCATGCACAAATCGACTTTTTGGGCAAAAAAAACGTGTTTTAGCATTTTTTTTGCCTGAAAATTGATTTTTTTCTAGCACAGTACAAATCACTTCTGAGACCCAAAAAACTCGATTTTTCGGTGTTTTTAGGCTAAATTTGGGATATAAACGGGTATCGAAGATGCATGCACAAATCGACTTTTTGGGCCAAAAAAACGTGTTTTAGCATTTTTTTTGCCTGAAAATTGATTTTTTTCTAGAACAGTGTAGACACTTACAAATCGCTTCTGAGACCCAAAAAACTCGATTTTTCGGTGTTTTTAGGCTAAATTTGGGATATAAACGGGTATCGAAGATGCATGCACAAATCGACTTTTTGGGCCAAAAAAACGTGTTTTAGTATTTTTTTTGCCTGAAAATTGAAATTTTTCTAGCACAGTACAAATCGCTTCTGAGACCCAAAAAACTCGATTTTTCGGTGTTTTTAGGCTAAATTTGGGATATAAACGGGTATCGAAGATGCATGCACAAATCGACTTTTTGAGCCCGAAAAACGTGTTTTAGCATTTTTTTTGCCTGAAAATTGAAATTTTTCTAGCACAGTACAAATCACTTCTGAGACCCAAAAAACTCGATTTATCGGTGTTTTTAGGCTAAATTTGGGATATAAACGGGTATCGAAGATGCATGCACAAATCGACTTTTTGGGCCAAAAAAACGTGTTTTAGCATTTTTTTGCCTGAAAATTGATTTTTTTCTAGAACAGTGTAGACATGTACAAATCGCTTCTGAGACCCAAAAAACTCGATTTTTCGGTGTTTTTAGGCTAAATGTGGGATATAAACGGGTATCGAAGATGCATGCACAAATCGACTTTTTGGGCCAAAAAAACGTGTTTTAGCATTTATTTTGCCTGAAAATTGAAATTTTTCTAGCACAGTACAAATCGCTTCTGAGACCCAAAAAAACTCGATTTTTCGGTGTTTTTAGGCTAAATTTGGGATATAAACGGGTATCGAAGATGCATGCACAAATCGACTTTTTGGGCCAAAAAAACGTGTTTTAGCATTTTTTTTGCCTGAAAATTGATTTTTTTCTAGAACAGTGTAGACATGTACAAATGGCTTCTGAGAACAAAAAAACTCGATTTTTTGGTGTTTTTAGGCTAAATTTGGGATATAAACGGGTATCGAAGATGCATGCACAAATCAACTTTTTGGGCCAAAAAAACGTGTTTTAGCATTTTTTTTGCCTGAAAATTGAAATTTTTCTAGCACAGTACAAATCGCTTCTGAGACCCAAAAAACTCGATTTTTCGGTGTTTTTAGGCTAAATTTGGGATATAAACGGGTATCGAAGATGCATGCACAAATCGACTTTTTGGGCAAAAAAAACGTGTTTTAGCAAATTTTTTTGCCTGAAAATTGATTTTTTTCTAGAACAGTGTAGACATGTACAAATGGCTTCTGAGACCCAAAAAACTCGATTTTTCGTTTCTTTTAGGCTAAATTTGGGATATAAACGGGTATCGAAGATGCATGCACAAATCGACTTTTGGGGCCAAAAAAACGTGTTTTAGCATTTTTTTTGCCTGAAAATTGAAATTTTTCTAGCACAGTACAAATCGCTTCTGAGACCCTAAAAACTCGATTTTTCGGTGTTTTTAGGCTAAATTTGGGATATAAACGGGTATCGAAGATGCATGCACAAATCGACTTTTTGGGCCAAAAAAACGTGTTTTAGCATTTTCTTTGCCTGAAAATTGATTTTTTTCTAGAACAGTGTAGACATGTACAAATCGCTTCTGAGACCCAAAAAACTCGATTTTTCGGTGTTTTTAGGCTAAATTTGGGATATAAACGGGTATCGAAGATGCATGCACAAATCGACTTTTTGGGCCAAAAAAACGTGTTTTAGCATTTTTTTTGGCTGAAAATTGAAATTTTTCTAGCACAGTACAAATCGCTTCTGAGACCCAAAAAACTCGATTTTTCGGTGTTTTTAGGCTAAATTTGGGATATAAACGGGTATCGAAGATGCATGCACAAATCGACTTTTTATGCCAAAAAAACGTGTTTTAGCATTTTTTTTGCCTGAAAATTGAAATTTTCTAGCACAGTACAAATCGCTTCTGAGACCCAAAAAATTCGATTTTTCGGTGTTTTTAGGCTAAATTTGGGATATAAACGGGTATCGAAGATGCATGCACAAATCGACTTTTTGGGCCAAAAAAACGTGTTTTAGCATTTTTTTTGCCTGAAAATTGAAATTTTTCGACCACAGTACAAATCTCTTCTGAGACCCAAAAAACTCGATTTTTCGGTGTTTTTAGGCTAAATTTGGGATATAAACGGGTATCGAAGATGCATGCACAAATCGACTTTTTGGGCCAAAAAAACGTGTTTTAGCATTTTTTTTTGCCTGAAAATTGAAATTTTTCTAGCACAGTACAAATCACTTCTGAGACCCAAAAAACTCGATTTTTCGGTGTTTTTAGGCTAAATTTGGGATATAAACGGGTATCGAAGATGCATGCACAAATCGACTTTTTGGGCCAAAAAAACGTGTTTCAGCATTTTTTTTGCCTGAAAATTGAAATTTTTCTAGCACAGTACAAATCGCTTCATAGACCCAAAAAACTCGATTTTTCGGTGTTTTTAGGCTAAATTTGGGATATAAACGGGTATCGAAGATGCATGCACAAATCTACTTTTTGGGCCAAAAAAACGTGTTTTAGCATTTTTTTTGCCGGAAAATTGAATTTATTCTAGAACAGTGTTGACATGTACAAATCGCTTCTGAGACCCAAAAATCTCGATTTTTCGGTGTTATTAGGCTAAATTTGGGATATAAACGGGTATCGAAGATGCATGCACAAATCGACTTTTTGGGCCAAAAAAACGTGTTTTAGCATTTTTTTTGCCTGAAAATTGATATTTTTCGAGCACAGTACAAATCGCTTCTGAGACCCAAAAAACTCGATTTTTCGGTGTTTTTAGGCTAAATTTGGGATATAAACGGGTATCGAAGATGCATGCACAAATCGACTTTTTGTGCCCAAAAAACGTGTTTTAGCATTTTTTTTGCCTGAAAATTGAAATTTTTCTAGCACAGTACTAATCGCTTCTGAGACCCAAAAAACTCGATTTTTCGGTGTTTTTAGGCTAAATTTGGGATATAAACGGGTATCGAAGATGCATGCACAAATCGACTTTTTGGGCCAAAAAAACGTGTTTCAGCATTTTTTTTGCCTGAAAATTGAAATTTTTCTAGCACAGTACAAATCGCTTCATAGACCCAAAAAACTCGATTTTTCGGTGTTTTTAGGCTAAATTTGGGATATAAACGGGTATCGAAGATGCATGCACAAATCGACTTTTTGGGCCAAAAAAACGTGTTTTAGCATTTTTTTTGCCTGAAAATTGAATTTATTCTAGAACAGTGTTGACATGTACAAATCGCTTCTGAGACCCAAAAAACTCGATTTTTCGGTGTTTTTAGGCTAAATTTGGGATATAAACGGGTATCGAAGATGCATGCACAAATCGACTTTTTGGGCCAAAAAAACGTGTTTTAGCATTTTTTTTTGCCTGAAAATTGAAATTTTTCTAGCACAGTACAAATCGCTTCTGAGACCCAAAAAACTCGATTTTTCGGTGTTTTTAGGCTAAATTTGGGATATAAACGTGTATCGAAGATGCATGCACAAATCGACTTTTTTGGCCAAAAAAACGTGTTTTAGCATTTTTTTTGCCTGAAAATTGAAATTTTTCTAGCACAGTACAAATCGCTTCTGAGACCCAAAAAACTCGATTATTTGGTGTTTTTAGGCTAAATTTGGGATATAAACGGGTATCGAAGATGCATGCACAAATCGACTTTTTGGGCCAAAAAAACGTGTTTTAGCATTTTTTTTGCCTGAAAATTGAAATTTTTCTAGCACAGTACAAATCGCTTCTGAGACCCAAAAAACTCGATTTTTCGGTGTTTTTAGGCTAAATTTGGGATATAAACGGGTATCGAAGATGCATGCAGAAATCGACTTTTTGGGCCCAAAAAACGTGTTTTAGCATTTTTTTGGCCTGAAAATTGATTTTTTTCTATAACAGTGTTGACATGTACAAATCGCTTCTGAGACCCAAAAAACTCGATTTTTCGGTGTTTTTAGGCTAAATTTGGGATATAAACGGGTATCGAAGATGCATGCACAAATCGACTTTTTGGGCCAAAAAAACGTGTTTTAGCATTTTTTTTGCCTGAAAATTGAAATTTTTCGAGCACAGTACAAATCGCTTCTGAGACCCAAAAAACTCGATTTTTCGGTGTTTTTAGGCTAAATTTGGGATATAAACGGGTATCGAAGATGCATGCACAAATCGACTTTTTGGGCCAAAAAAACGTGTTTTAGCATTTTTTTTGCCTGAAAATTGATATTTTTCGAGCACAGTACAAATCGCTTCTGAGACCCAAAAAACTCGATTTTTCGGTGTTTTTAGGCTAAATTTGGGATATAAACGGGTATCGAAGATGCATGCACAAATCGACTTTTTGTGCCCAAAAAACGTGTTTTAGCATTTTTTTTGCCTGAAAATTGAAATTTTTCTAGCACAGTACTAATCGCTTCTGAGACCCAAAAAACTCGATTTTTCGGTGTTTTTAGGCTAAATTTGGGATATAAACGGGTATCGAAGATGCATGCACAAATCGACTTTTTGGGCCAAAAAAACGTGTTTCAGCATTTTTTTTGCCTGAAAATTGAAATTTTTCTAGCACAGTACAAATCGCTTCATAGACCCAAAAAACTCGATTTTTCGGTGTTTTTAGGCTAAATTTGGGATATAAACGGGTATCGAAGATGCATGCACAAATCGACTTTTTGGGCCAAAAAAACGTGTTTTAGCATTTTTTTTGCCTGAAAATTGAATTTATTCTAGAACAGTGTTGACATGTACAAATCGCTTCTGAGACCCAAAAAACTCGATTTTTCGGTGTTTTTAGGCTAAATTTGGGATATAAACGGGTATCGAAGATGCATGCACAAATCGACTTTTTGGGCCAAAAAAACGTGTTTTAGCATTTTTTTTGCCTGAAAATTGAAATTTTTCTAGCACAGTACAAATCGCTTCTGAGACCCAAAAAACTCGATTTTTCGGTGTTTTTAGGCTAAATTTGGGATATAAACGTGTATCGAAGATGCATGCACAAATCGACTTTTTTGGCCAAAAAAACGTGTTTTAGCATTTTTTTTGCCTGAAAATTGAAATTTTTCTAGCACAGTACAAATCGCTTCTGAGACCCAAAAAACTCGATTATTTGGTGTTTTTAGGCTAAATTTGGGATATAAACGGGTATCGAAGATGCATGCACAAATCGACTTTTTGGGCCAAAAAAACGTGTTTTAGCATTTTTTTTGCCTGAAAATTGAAATTTTTCTAGCACAGTACAAATCGCTTCTGAGACCCAAAAAACTCGATTTTTCGGTGTTTTTAGGCTAAATTTGGGATATAAACGGGTATCGAAGATGCATGCAGAAATCGACTTTTTGGGCCCAAAAAACGTGTTTTAGCATTTTTTTTGCCTGAAAATTGATTTTTTTCTATAACAGTGTTGACATGTACAAATCGCTTCTGAGACCCAAAAAACTCGATTTTTCGGTGTTTTTAGGCTAAATTTGGGATATAAACGGGTATCGAAGATGCATGCACAAATCGACTTTTTGGGCCAAAAAAACGTGTTTTAGCATTTTTTTTGCCTGAAAATTGAAATTTTTCTAGCACAGTACAAATCGCTTCTGAGACCCAAAAAACTCGATTTTTCGGTGTTTTTAGGCTAAATTTGGGATATAAACGGGTATCGAAGATGCATGCACAAATCGACTTTTTGGGCCAAAAAAACATGTTTTAGCATTTTTTTTGCCTGAAAATTTAAATTTTTCTAGAACAGTTTAGACATGTACAAATCGCTTCTGAGACCAAAAAAACTCGATTTTTCGGTGTTTTTATGCTAAATTTGGGATATAAACGGGTATCGAAGATGCATGCACAAATCGACTTTTTGGGCTAAAAAAACGTGTTTTAGCATTATTTTTGCCTGAAAATTGAAATTTTTCTAGCACAGTACAAATCGCTTCTGAGACCCAAAAAACTCGATTTTTCGGTGTTTTTAGGCTAAATTTGGGATATAAACGGGTATCGAAGATGCATGCACAAATCGACTTTTTGGGCCAAAAAAACGTGTTTTAGCATTTTTTTTGCCTGAAAATTGATTTTTTTCTAGAACAGTGTAGACATGTACAAATCGCTTTTGAGACCCAAAAAATTCGATTTTTCGGTGTTTTTAGGCTAAATTTGGGATATAAACGGGTATCGAAGATGCATGCACAAATCGACTTTTTGGGCCAAAAAAACGTGTTTTAGCATTTTTTTTGCCTGAAAATTGAAATTTTTCGAGCACAGTACAAATCGCTTCTGAGACCCAAAAAACTCGATTTTTCGGTGTTTTTAGGCTAAATTTGGGATATATACGGGTATCGAAGATGCATGCACAAATCGACTTTTTGGGCCAAAAAAACGTGTTTTAGCATTTTTTTTGCCTGAAAATTGATTTTTTTTTAGCACAGTACAAATTGCTTCTGAGACCCAAAAAACTCGATTTTTCGGTGTTTTTAGGCTAAATTTGGGATATAAACAGGTATCTACGATGCATGCACAAATCGACTTTTTGGGCCAAAAAAACGTGTTTTAGCATTTTTTTTGCCTGAAAATTGATTTTTTTCTAGCACAGTACAAATCGCTTCTGAGACCCAAAAAACTCGATTTTTCGGTGTTTTTAGGCTAAATTTGGGATATAAACGGGTATCGAAGATGCATGCACAAATCGACTTTTTGGGCCAAAAAAACGTGTTTTAGCATTTTTTTTGCCTGAAAATTGAATTTTTTCTAGAACAGTGTAGACACTTACAAATCGCTTCTGAGACCCAAAAAACTCGATTTTTCGGTGTTTTTAGGCTAAATTTGGGATATAAACGGGTATCGAAGATGCATGCACAAATCGACTTTTTGGGCAAAAAAAACGTGTTTTAGCATTTTTTTTGCCTGAAAATTGAAATTTTTCTAGCACAGTACAAATCGCTTCTGAGACCCAAAAAACTCGATTTTTCGGTGTTTTTAGGATAAATTTGGGATATAAACGGGTATCGAAGATGCATGCACAAATCGACTTTTGGGGCCAAAAAAACGTGTTTTAGCATTTTTTTTGCCTGAAAATTGATTTTTTTCTAGAACAGTGTAGACATGAACAAATCGCTTCTGAGACCCAAAAAACTCGATTTTTCGGTGTTATTAGGCTAAATTTGGGATATAAACGGGTATCGAAGATGCATGCACAAATCGACTTTTTGGGCCAAAAAAACGTGTTTTAGCATTTTTTTTGCCTGAAAATTGAAATTTTTCTAGCACAGTACAAATCGCTTCTGAGACCCAAAAAACTTGATATTTCGGTGTTTTTAGGCTAAATTTGGGATATAAACGGGTATCGAAGATGCATGCACAAATCGACTTTTTGGGCCAAAAAAACGTGTTTTAGCATTTTTTTTGCCTGAAAATTGAAATTTTTCTAGCACAGTACAAATCGCTTCTGAGACCCAAAAAACTCGATTTTTCGGTGTTTTTAGGCTAAATTTGGGATATAAACGGGTATCGATGATGCATGCACAAATCGACTTTTTGGGCCAAAAAAACGTGTTTTAGCATTTTTTTTGCCTGAAAATTGAAATTTTTCTAGCACAGTACAAATCGCTTCTGAGACCCAAAAAACTCGATTTTTCGGTGTTTTTAGGCTAAATTTGGGATATAAACGGGTATCGATGATGCATGCACAAATCGACTTTTTGGGCCAAAAAAACGTGTTTTAGCATTTTTTTTGCCTGAAAATTGAATTTATTCTAGAACAGTGTTGACATGTACAAATCGCTTCTGAGACCCAAAAAACTCGATTTTTCGGTGTTTTTAGGCTAAATTTGGGATATAAACGGGTATCGAAGATGCATGCACAAATCGACTTTTTGGGCCAAAAAAACGTGTTTTAGCATTTTTTTTGCCTGAAAATTGAATTTATTCTAGAACAGTGTTGACATGTACAAATCGCTTCTGAGACCCAAAAAACTCGATTTTTCGGTGTTTTTAGGCTAAATTTGGGATATAAACGGGTATCGAAGATGCATGCACAAATCGACTTTTTGGGCCAAAAAAACGTGTTTTAGCATTTTTTTTGCCTGAAAATTGAAATTTTTCTAGCACAGTACAAATCGCTTCTGAGACCCAAAAAACTCGATTTTTCGGTGTTTTTAGGCTAAATTTGGGATATAAACGTGTATCGAAGATGCATGCACAAATCGACTTTTTGGGCCAAAAAAACGTGTTTTAGCATTTTTTTTGCCTGAAAATTGAAATTTTTCTAGCACAGTACAAATCGCTTCTGAGACCCAAAAAACTCGATTATTTGGTGTTTTTAGGCTAAATTTGGGATATAAACGGGTATCGAAGATGCATGCACAAATCGACTTTTTGGGCCAAAAAAACGTGTTTTAGCATTTTTTTTGCCTGAAAATTGAAATTTTTCTAGCACAGTACAAATCGCTTCTGAGACCCAAAAAACTCGATTTTTCGGTGTTTTTAGGCTAAATTTGGGATATAAACGGGTATCGAAGATGCATGCACAAATCGACTTTTTGGGCCAAAAAAACGTGTTTTAGCATTTTTTTTGCCTGAAAATTGAAATTTTTCTAGCACAGTACAAATCGCTTCTGAGACCCAAAAAACTCGATTTTTCGGTGTTTTTAGGCTAAATTTGGGATATAAACGGGTATCGAAGATGCATGCACAAATCGACTTTTTGGGCCAAAAAAACATGTTTTAGCATTTTTTTTGCCTGAAAATTTAAATTTTTCTAGAACAGTTTAGACATGTACAAATCGCTTCTGAGACCAAAAAAACTCGATTTTTCGGTGTTTTTATGCTAAATTTGGGATATAAACGGGTATCGAAGATGCATGCACAAATCGACTTTTTGGGCTAAAAAAACGTGTTTTAGCATTATTTTTGCCTGAAAATTGAAATTTTTCTAGCACAGTACAAATCGCTTCTGAGACCCAAAAAACTCGATTTTTCGGTGTTTTTAGGCTAAATTTGGGATATAAACGGGTATCGAAGATGCATGCACAAATCGACTTTTTGGGCCAAAAAAACGTGTTTTAGCATTTTTTTTGCCTGAAAATTGATTTTTTTCTAGAACAGTGTAGACATGTACAAATCGCTTTTGAGACCCAAAAAATTCGATTTTTCGGTGTTTTTAGGCTAAATTTGGGATATAAACGGGTATCGAAGATGCATGCACAAATCGACTTTTTGGGCCAAAAAAACGTGTTTTAGCATTTTTTTTGCCTGAAAATTGATTTTTTTCTAGCACAGTACAAATCGCTTCTGAGACCCAAAAAACTCGATTTTTCGGTGTTTTTAGGCTAAATTTGGGATATAAACGGGTATCGAAGATGCATGCACAAATCGACTTTTTGGGCCAAAAAAACGTGTTTTAGCATTTTTTTTGCCTGAAAATTGATTTTTTTTTAGCACAGTACAAATTGCTTCTGAGACCCAAAAAACTCGATTTTTCGGTGTTTTTAGGCTAAATTTGGGATATAAACAGGTATCTACGATGCATGCACAAATCGACTTTTTGGGCCAAAAAAACGTGTTTTAGCATTTTTTTTGCCTGAAAATTGAAATTTTTCTAGCACAGTACAAATAGCTTTTGAGACCCAAAAAACTCGATTTTTCGGTGTTTTTAGTCTAAATTTGGGATATAAACGGGTATCGAAGATGCATGCACAAATCGACTTTTTGGGCCAAAAAAACGTGTTTTAGCATTTTTTTTGCCTGAAAATTGATTTTTTTCTAGCACAGTACAAATCGCTTCTGAGACCCAAAAAACTCGATTTTTCGGTGTTTTTAGGCTAAATTTGGGATATAAACGGGTATCGAAGATGCATGCACAAATCGACTTTTTGGGCCAAAAAAACGTGTTTTAGCATTTTTTTTGCCTGAAAATTGAATTTTTTCTAGAACAGTGTAGACACTTACAAATCGCTTCTGAGACCCAAAAAACTCGATTTTTCGGTGTTTTTAGGCTAAATTTGGGATATAAACGGGTATCGAAGATGCATGCACAAATCGACTTTTTGGGCCAAAAAAACGTGTTTTAGCATTTTTTTTGCCTGAAAATTGAAATTTTTCTAGCACAGTACAAATCGCTTCTGAGACCCAAAAAACTCGATTTTTCGGTGTTTTTAGGCTAAATTTGGGATATAAATGGGTATCGAAGATGCATGCACAAATCGACTTTTTGAGCCCAAAAAACGTGTTTTAGCATTTTTTTTGCCTGAAAATTGAAATTTTTCTAGCACAGTACAAATCACTTCTGAGACCCAAAAAACTCGATTTTTCGGTGTTTTTAGGCTAAATTTGGGATATAAACGGGTATCGAAGATGCATGCACAAATTGACTTTTTGGGCCAAAAAAACGTGTTTTAGCATTTTATTTACTTGAAAATTGATTTTTTTCTAGAACAGTGTTGACATGTACAAATCGCTTCTGAGACCCAAAAAACTCGATTTTTCGGTGTTTTTAGGCTAAATTTGGGATATAAACGGGTATCGAAGATGCATGCACAAATCGACTTTTTGGGCAAAAAAAACGTGTTTTAGCATTTTTTTTGCCTGAAAATTGATTTTTTTCTAGCACAGTACAAATCGCTTCTGAGACCCAAAAAACTCGATTTTTCGGTGTTTTTAGGATAAATTTGGGATATAAACGGGTATCGAAGATGCATGCACAAATCGACTTTTGGGGCCAAAAAAACGTGTTTTAGCATTTTTTTTGCCTGAAAATTGATTTTTTTCTAGAACAGTGTAGACATGAACAAATCGCTTCTGAGACCCAAAAAACTCGATTTTTCGGTGTTATTAGGCTAAATTTGGGATATAAACGGGTATCGAAGATGCATGCACAAATCGACTTTTTGGGCCAAAAAAACGTGTTTTAGCATTTTTTTGGCCTGAAAATTGAAATTTTTCTAGCACAGTACAAATCGCTTCTGAGACCCAAAAAACTTGATATTTCGGTGTTTTTAGGCTAAATTTGGGATATAAACGGGTATCGAAGATGCATGCACAAATCGACTTTTTGGGCCAAAAAAACGTGTTTTAGCATTTTTTTTGCCTGAAAATTGAAATTTTTCTAGCACAGTACAAATCGCTTCTGAGACCCAAAAAACTCGATTTTTCGGTGTTTTTAGGCTAAATTTGGGATATAAACGGGTATCGATGATGCATGCACAAATCGACTTTTTGGGCCAAAAAAACGTGTTTTAGCATTTTTTTTGCCTGAAAATTGAAATTTTTCTAGCACAGTACAAATCGCTTCTGAGACCCAAAAAACTCGATTTTTCGGTGTTTTTAGGCTAAATTTGGGATATAAACGGGTATCGATGATGCATGCACAAATCGACTTTTTGGGCCAAAAAAACGTGTTTTAGCATTTTTTTTGCCTGAAAATTGAATTTATTCTAGAACAGTGTTGACATGTACAAATCGCTTCTGAGACCCAAAAAACTCGATTTTTCGGTGTTTTTAGGCTAAATTTGGGATATAAACGGGTATCGAAGATGCATGCACAAATCGACTTTTTGGGCCAAAAAAACGTGTTTTAGCATTTTTTTTGCCTGAAAATTGATTTTTTTCTAGAACAGTGTAGACATGTACAAATCGCTTTTGAGACCCAAAAAATTCGATTTTTCGGTGTTTTTAGGCTAAATTTGGGATATAAACGGGTATCGAAGATGCATGCACAAATCGACTTTTTGGGCCAAAAAAACGTGTTTTAGCATTTTTTTTGCCTGAAAATTGATTTTTTTCTAGCACAGTACAAATCGCTTCTGAGACCCAAAAAACTCGATTTTTCGGTGTTTTTAGGCTAAATTTGGGATATAAACGGGTATCGAAGATGCATGCACAAATCGACTTTTTGGGCCAAAAAAACGTGTTTTAGCATTTTTTTTGCCTGAAAATTGATTTTTTTTTAGCACAGTACAAATTGCTTCTGAGACCCAAAAAACTCGATTTTTCGGTGTTTTTAGGCTAAATTTGGGATATAAACAGGTATCTACGATGCATGCACAAATCGACTTTTTGGGCCAAAAAAACGTGTTTTAGCATTTTTTTTGCCTGAAAATTGAAATTTTTCTAGCACAGTACAAATAGCTTTTGAGACCCAAAAAACTCGATTTTTCGGTGTTTTTAGTCTAAATTTGGGATATAAACGGGTATCGAAGATGCATGCACAAATCGACTTTTTGGGCCAAAAAAACGTGTTTTAGCATTTTTTTTGCCTGAAAATTGATTTTTTTCTAGCACAGTACAAATCGCTTCTGAGACCCAAAAAACTCGATTTTTCGGTGTTTTTAGGCTAAATTTGGGATATAAACGGGTATCGAAGATGCATGCACAAATCGACTTTTTGGGCCAAAAAAACGTGTTTTAGCATTTTTTTTGCCTGAAAATTGAATTTTTTCTAGAACAGTGTAGACACTTACAAATCGCTTCTGAGACCCAAAAAACTCGATTTTTCGGTGTTTTTAGGCTAAATTTGGGATATAAACGGGTATCGAAGATGCATGCACAAATCGACTTTTTGGGCCAAAAAAACGTGTTTTAGCATTTTTT
Organism: Petrolisthes manimaculis; assembly: GCA_034508575.1. Lineage (NCBI taxonomy): Eukaryota > Metazoa > Arthropoda > Malacostraca > Decapoda > Porcellanidae > Petrolisthes > Petrolisthes manimaculis. Next base: position 2,275,466 of record JAWZYT010000013.1, read on the forward strand.
TTGCCTGAAAATTGAAATTTTTCTAGCACAGTACAAATCGCTTCTGAGACCCAAAAAACTCGATTTTTCGGTGTTTTTAGGCTAAATTTGGGATATAAATGGGTATCGAAGATGCATGCACAAATCGACTTTTTGAGCCCAAAAAACGTGTTTTAGCATTTTTTTTGCCTGAAAATTGAAATTTTTCTAGCACAGTACAAATCACTTCTGAGACCCAAAAAACTCGATTTTTCGGTGTTTTTAGGCTAAATTTGGGATATAAACGGGTATCGAAGATGCATGCACAAATTGACTTTTTGGGCCAAAAAAACGTGTTTTAGCATTTTATTTACCTGAAAATTGAATTTTTTCTAGAACAGTGTTGACATGTACAAATCGCTTCTGAGACCCAAAAAACTCGATTTTTCGGTGTTTTTAGGCTAAATTTGGGATATAAACGGGTATCGAAGATGCATGCACAAATCGACTTTTTGGGCAAAAAAAACGTGTTTTAGCATTTTTTTTGCCTGAAAATTGATTTTTTTCTAGCACAGTACAAATCGCTTCTGAGACCCAAAAAACTCGATTTTTCGGTGTTTTTAGGATAAATTTGGGATATAAACGGGTATCGAAGATGCATGCACAAATCGACTTTTGGGGCCAAAAAAACGTGTTTTAGCATTTTTTTTGCCTGAAAATTGATTTTTTTCTAGAACAGTGTAGACATGAACAAATCGCTTCTGAGACCCAAAAAACTCGATTTTTCGGTGTTATTAGGCTAAATTTGGGATATAAACGGGTATCGAAGATGCATGCACAAATCGACTTTTTGGGCCAAAAAAACGTGTTTTAGCATTTTTTTGGCCTGAAAATTGAAATTTTTCTAGCACAGTACAAATCGCTTCTGAGACCCAAAAAACTTGATATTTCGGTGTTTTTAGGCTAAATTTGGGATATAAACGGGTATCGAAGATGCATGCACAAATCGACTTTTTGGGCCAAAAAAACGTGTTTTAGCATTTTTTTTGCCTGAAAATTGAAATTTTTCTAGCACAGTACAAATCGCTTCTGAGACCCAAAAAACTCGATTTTTCGGTGTTTTTAGGCTAAATTTGGGATATAAACGGGTATCGATGATGCATGCACAAATCGACTTTTTGGGCCAAAAAAACGTGTTTTAGCATTTTTTTTGCCTGAAAATTGAAATTTTTCTAGCACAGTACAAATCGCTTCTGAGACCCAAAAAACTCGATTTTTCGGTGTTTTTAGGCTAAATTTGGGATATAAACGGGTATCGATGATGCATGCACAAATCGACTTTTTGGGCCAAAAAAACGTGTTTTAGCATTTTTTTTGCCTGAAAATTGAATTTATTCTAGAACAGTGTTGACATGTACAAATCGCTTCTGAGACCCAAAAAACTCGATTTTTCGGTGTTTTTAGGCTAAATTTGGGATATAAACGGGTATCGAAGATGCATGCACAAATCGACTTTTTGGGCCAAAAAAACGTGTTTTAGCATTTTTTTTGCCTGAAAATTGAAATTTTTCTAGCACAGTACAAATCGCTTCTGAGACCCAAAAAACTCGATTTTTTGGTGTTTTTAGGCTAAATTTGGGATATAAACGGGTATCGAAGATGCATGCACAAATCGACTTTTTGGGCCAAAAAAACGTGTTTTAGCATTATTTTTGCCTGAAAATTGAAATTTTTCTAGCACAGTACAAATCTCTTCTGAGACCCAAAAAACTCGATTTTTCGGTGTTTTTAGGCTAAATTTGGGATACAAACGGGTATCGAAGATGCATGCAGAAATCGACTTTTTGGGCCCAAAAAACGTGTTTTAGCATTTTTTTTGCCTGAAAATTGAAATTTTTCTAGAACAGTGTAGACATGTACAAATCGCTTCTGAGATCAAAAAAACTCGATTTTTCGGTGTTTTTAGGGTAAATTTGGGATATAAACGGGTATCGAAGATGCATGCACAAATCGACTTTTTGGGCTAAAAAAACGTGTTTTAGCATTTTTTTTGCCTGAAAATTGAAATTTTTCTAGCACAGTACAAATCGCTTCTGAGACCCAAAAAACTCGATTTTTCGGTGTTTTTAGGCTAAATTTGGGATATAAACGGGTATCGAAGATGCATGCACAAATCGACTTTTTGGGCCAAAAAAACGTGTTTTAGCATTTTTTTTGCCTGAAAATTGATTTTTTTCTAGAACAGTGTAGACATGTACAAATCGCTTTTGAGACCCAAAAAACTCGATTTTTCGGTGTTTTTAGGCTAAATTTGGGATATAAACGGGTATCGAAGATGCATGCACAAATCGACTTTTGGGGCCCAAAAAACGTGTTTTAGCATTTTTTTTGCCTGAAAATTGAAATTTTTCGAGCACAGTACAAATCGCTTCTGAGACCCAAAAAACTCGATTTTTCGGTGTTTTTAGGCTAAATTTGGGATATAAACGGGTATCGAAGATGCATGGACAAATCGACTTTTTGGGCCAAAAAATCGTGTTTTAGTATTTTTTTTGCCTGAAAATTGATTTTTTTCTAGAACAGTGTAGACATGTACAAATCGCTTTTGAGACCCAAAAAACTCGATTTTTCGGTGTTTTTAAGCTAAATTTGCGATATAAACGGGTATCGAAGATGCATGCACAAATCGACTTTTTGGGCCAAAAAAACGTGTTTTAGCATTTTTTTTGCATGAAAATTGATTTTTTTCTAGAACAGTGTAGACATGTACAAATCGCTTCTGAGACCCAAAAAACTCGATTTTTCGGTGTTTTTAGGCTAAATTAGGGATATAAACGGGTATCGAAGATGCATGCACAAATCGACTTTTTGGGCCAAAAAAACGTGTTTTAACATTTTTTTTGCCTGAAAATTGAAATTTTTCTAGCACAGTACAAATCGCTTCTGATACCCAAAAAACTCGATTTTTCGGTGTTTTTTGGCTAAATTTGGGATATAAACGGGTATCGAAGATGCATGCACAAATCGACTTTTTGGGCCAAAAAAACGTGTTTTAGCATTTTTTTTGCCTGAAAATTGAATTTTTTCTAGCACAGTACAAATCGCTTCTGAGACCCAAAAAACTCGATTTTTCGGTGTTTTTAGGCTAAATTTGGGATATAAACGGGTATCGAAGATGCATGCACAAATCGACTTTTTGGGCCAAAAAAACGTGTTTTAGCATTATTTTTGCCTGAAAATTGAAATTTTTCTAGCACAGTACAAATGGCTTCTGAGACCCAAAAAACTCGATTTTTCGGTGTTTTTAGGCTAAATTTGGGATACAAACGGGTATCGAAGATGCATGCAGAAATCGACTTTTTGGGCCCAAAAAACGTGTTTTAGCATTTTTTTTGCCTGAAAATTGAAATTTTTCTAGAACAGTGTAGACATGTACAAATCGCTTCTGAGATCAAAAAAACTCGATTTTTCGGTGTTTTTAGGGTAAATTTGGGATATAAACGGGTAACGAAGATGCATGCACAAATCGACTTTTTGGGCTAAAAAAACGTGTTTTAGCATTTTTTTTGCCTGAAAATTGAAATTTTTCTAGCACAGTACAAATCGCTTCTGAGACCCAAAAAACTCGATTTTTCGGTGTTTTTAGGCTAAATTTGGGATATAAACGGGTATCGATGATGCATGGACAAATCGACTTTTTGGGCCAAAAAATCGTGTTTTAGTATTTTTTTTGCCTGAAAATTGATTTTTTTCTAGAACAGTGTAGACATGTACAAATCGCTTCTGAGACCCAAAAAACTCGATTTTTCAGTGTTTTTAAGCTAAATTTGGGATATAAACGGGTATCGAAGATGCATGCACAAATCGACTTTTTGGGCCAAAAAAACGTGTTTTAGCATTTTTTTTGCATGAAAATTGATTTTTTTCTAGAACAGTGTAGACATGTACAAATCGCTTCTGAGACCCAAAAAACTCGATTTTTCGGTGTTTTTAGGCTAAATTAGGGATATAAACGGGTATCGAAGATGCATGCACAAATCGACTTTTTGGGCCAAAAAAACGTGTTTTAACATTTTTTTTGCCTGAAAATTGAAATTTTTCTAGCACAGTACAAATCGCTTCTGAGACCCAAAAAACTCGATTTTTCGGTGTTTTTTGGCTAAATTTGGGATATAAACGGGTATCGAAGATGCATGCACAAATCGACTTTTTGGGCCAAAAAAACGTGTTTTAGCATTTTTTTTGCCTGAAAATTGAATTTTTTCTAGCACAGTACAAATCGCTTCTGAGACCCAAAAAACTCGATTTTTCGGTGTTTTTAAGCTAAATTTGGGATATAAACGGGTATCGAAGATGCATGCACAAATCGACTTTTTGGGCCAAAAAAACGTGTTTTAGCATTTTTTTTGCATGAAAATTGATTTTTTTCTAGAACAGTGTAGACATGTACAAATCGCTTTTGAGACCCAAAAAACTCGATTTTTCGGTGTTTTTAAGCTAAATTTGCGATATAAACGGGTATCGAAGATGCATGCACAAATCGACTTTTTGGGCCAAAAAAACGTGTTTTAGCATTTTTTTTGCATGAAAATTGATTTTTTTCTAGAACAGTGTAGACATGTACAAATCGCTTCTGAGACCCAAAAAACTCGATTTTTCGGTGTTTTTAGGCTAAATTAGGGATATAAACGGGTATCGAAGATGCATGCACAAATCGACTTTTTGGGCCAAAAAAACGTGTTTTAACATTTTTTTTGCCTGAAAATTGAAATTTTTCTAGCACAGTACAAATCGCTTCTGATACCCAAAAAACTCGATTTTTCGGTGTTTTTTGGCTAAATTTGGGATATAAACGGGTATCGAAGATGCATGCACAAATCGACTTTTTGGGCCAAAAAAACGTGTTTTAGCATTTTTTTTGCCTGAAAATTGAATTTTTTCTAGCACAGTACAAATCGCTTCTGAGACCCAAAAAACTCGATTTTTCGGTGTTTTTAGGCTAAATTTGGGATATAAACGGGTATCGAAGATGCATGCACAAATCGACTTTTTGGGCCAAAAAAACGTGTTTTAGCATTATTTTTGCCTGAAAATTGAAATTTTTCTAGCACAGTACAAATGGCTTCTGAGACCCAAAAAACTCGATTTTTCGGTGTTTTTAGGCTAAATTTGGGATACAAACGGGTATCGAAGATGCATGCAGAAATCGACTTTTTGGGCCCAAAAAACGTGTTTTAGCATTTTTTTTGCCTGAAAATTGAAATTTTTCTAGAACAGTGTAGACATGTACAAATCGCTTCTGAGATCAAAAAAACTCGATTTTTCGGTGTTTTTAGGGTAAATTTGGGATATAAACGGGTAACGAAGATGCATGCACAAATCGACTTTTTGGGCTAAAAAAACGTGTTTTAGCATTTTTTTTGCCTGAAAATTGAAATTTTTCTAGCACAGTACAAATCGCTTCTGAGACCCAAAAAACTCGATTTTTCGGTGTTTTTAGGCTAAATTTGGGATATAAACGGGTATCGATGATGCATGGACAAATCGACTTTTTGGGCCAAAAAATCGTGTTTTAGTATTTTTTTTGCCTGAAAATTGATTTTTTTCTAGAACAGTGTAGACATGTACAAATCGCTTCTGAGACCCAAAAAACTCGATTTTTCAGTGTTTTTAAGCTAAATTTGGGATATAAACGGGTATCGAAGATGCATGCACAAATCGACTTTTTGGGCCAAAAAAACGTGTTTTAGCATTTTTTTTGCATGAAAATTGATTTTTTTCTAGAACAGTGTAGACATGTACAAATCGCTTCTGAGACCCAAAAAACTCGATTTTTCGGTGTTTTTAGGCTAAATTAGGGATATAAACGGGTATCGAAGATGCATGCACAAATCGACTTTTTGGGCCAAAAAAACGTGTTTTAACATTTTTTTTGCCTGAAAATTGAAATTTTTCTAGCACAGTACAAATCGCTTCTGAGACCCAAAAAACTCGATTTTTCGGTGTTTTTTGGCTAAATTTGGGATATAAACGGGTATCGAAGATGCATGCACAAATCGACTTTTTGGGCCAAAAAAACGTGTTTTAGCATTTTTTTTGCCTGAAAATTGAATTTTTTCTAGCACAGTACAAATCGCTTCTGAGACCCAAAAAACTCGATTTTTCGGTGTTTTTAGGCTAAATTTGGGATATAAACGGGTATGGAAGATGTATGCACAAATCGACTTTTTGGGCCAAAAAAACGTGTTTTAGCATTTTTTTTGCCTGAAAATTGAATTTTTTCTAGCACAGTACAAATCGCTTCTGAGACCCAAAAAACTCGATTTTTCGGTGTTTTTAGGCTAAATTTGGGATATAAACGGGTATCGAAGATGCATGCACAAATCGACTTTTTGGGCCAAAAAAACGTGTTTCAGCATTTTTTTTGCCTGAAAATTGAAATTTTTCTAGCACAGTACAAATCGCTTCATAGACCCAAAAAACTCGATTTTTCGGTGTTTTTAGGCTAAATTTGGGATATAAACGGGTATCGAAGATGCATGCACAAATCGACTTTTTGGGCCAAAAAAACGTGTTTTAGCATTTTTTTTGCCTGAAAATTGAATTTATTCTAGAACAGTGTTGACATGTACAAATCGCTTCTGAGACCAAAAAAACTCGATTTTTCGTTTTTTTTAGGCTAAATTTGGGATGTAAACGGGTATCGAAGATGCATGCACAAATCGACTTTTTGGGCCAAAAAAACGTGTTTTAGCATTTTTTTTGCCTGAAAATTGATATTTTTCTAGCACAGTGCAAATCGCTTCTGAGACCCAAAAAACTCGATTTTTCGGTGTTTTTAGGCTAAATTTGGGATATAAACGGGTATCGAAGATGCATGCACAAATCGACTTTTTGGGCAAAAAAAACGTGTTTTAGCATTTTTTTTTGCCTGAAAATTGAAATTTGTCTAGCACAGTACAAATCGCTTCTGAGACCGAAAAAACTCGATTTTTCGGTGTTTTTAGGCTAAATTCGGGATATAAACGGGTATCGAAGATGCATGCACAAATCGACTTTTTGGGCCAAAAAAACGTGTTTTAGCATTTTTTTTGCCTGAAAATTGATTTTTTTCTAGAACAGTGTAGACATGTACAAATGGCTTCTGAGACCCAAAAAACTCGATTTTTCGGTATTTTTAGGCTAAATTTGGGATATAAACAGGTATCGAAGATGCATGCACAAATCGACTTTTGGGGCCAAAAAAACGTGTTTAAGCATTTTTTTTGCCTGAAAATTGAAATTTTTCTAGCACAGTACAAATAGCTTTTGAGACCCAAAAAACTCGATTTTTCGGTGTTTTGGGGCTAAATTTGGGATATAAACGGGTATCGAAGATGCATGCACAAATCGACTTTTTGGGCCAAAAAAACGTGTTTTAGCATTTTTTTTGCCTGAAAATTGAATTTTTTCTAGAACAGTGTAGACATGTACAAATCGCTTCTGAGACCCAAAAAACTCGATTTTTCGGTGTTTTTAGGCTAAATTTGGGATATATACGGGTATCGAAGATGCATGAACAAATCGACTTTTTGGGCCAAAAAAACGTGTTTTAACATTTTTTTGCCTGAAAATTGATTTTTTTCTAGAACAGTGTAGACATGTACAAATCGCTTCTGAGACCCAAAAAACTCGATTTTTCAGTGTTTTTAAGCTAAATTTGGGATATAAACGGGTATCGAAGATGCATGCACAAATCGACTTTTTGGGCCAAAAAAACGTGTTTTAGCATTTTTTTTGCATGAAAATTGATTTTTTTCTAGAACAGTGTAGACATGTACAAATCGCTTCTGAGACCCAAAAAACTCGATTTTTCGGTGTTTTTAGGCTAAATTAGGGATATAAACGGGTATCGAAGATGCATGCACAAATCGACTTTTTGGGCCAAAAAAACGTGTTTTAACATTTTTTTTGCCTGAAAATTGAAATTTTTCTAGCACAGTACAAATCGCTTCTGAGACCCAAAAAACTCGATTTTTCGGTGTTTTTTGGCTAAATTTGGGATATAAACGGGTATCGAAGATGCATGCACAAATCGACTTTTTGGGCCAAAAAAACGTGTTTTAGCATTTTTTTTGCCTGAAAATTGAATTTTTTCTAGCACAGTACAAATCGCTTCTGAGACCCAAAAAACTCGATTTTTCGGTGTTTTTAGGCTAAATTTGGGATATAAACGGGTATGGAAGATGTATGCACAAATCGACTTTTTGGGCCAAAAAAACGTGTTTTAGCATTTTTTTTGCCTGAAAATTGAATTTTTTCTAGCACAGTACAAATCGCTTCTGAGACCCAAAAAACTCGATTTTTCGGTGTTTTTAGGCTAAATTTGGGATATAAACGGGTATCGAAGATGCATGCACAAATCGACTTTTTGGGCCAAAAAAACGTGTTTCAGCATTTTTTTTGCCTGAAAATTGAAATTTTTCTAGCACAGTACAAATCGCTTCATAGACCCAAAAAACTCGATTTTTCGGTGTTTTTAGGCTAAATTTGGGATATAAACGGGTATCGAAGATGCATGCACAAATCGACTTTTTGGGCCAAAAAAACGTGTTTTAGCATTTTTTTTGCCTGAAAATTGATTTTTTTCTAGAACAGTGTAGACATGTACAAATGGCTTCTGAGACCCAAAAAACTCGATTTTTCGGTATTTTTAGGCTAAATTTGGGATATAAACAGGTATCGAAGATGCATGCACAAATCGACTTTTGGGGCCAAAAAAACGTGTTTAAGCATTTTTTTTGCCTGAAAATTGAAATTTTTCTAGCACAGTACAAATAGCTTTTGAGACCCAAAAAACTCGATTTTTCGGTGTTTTGGGGCTAAATTTGGGATATAAACGGGTATCGAAGATGCATGCACAAATCGACTTTTTGGGCCAAAAAAACGTGTTTTAGCATTTTTTTTGCCTGAAAATTGAATTTTTTCTAGAACAGTGTAGACATGTACAAATCGCTTCTGAGACCCAAAAAACTCGATTTTTCGGTGTTTTTAGGCTAAATTTGGGATATATACGGGTATCGAAGATGCATGAACAAATCGACTTTTTGGGCCAAAAAAACGTGTTTTAACATTTTTTTGCCTGAAAATTGATTTTTTTCTAGAACAGTGTAGACATGTACAAATCGCTTCTGAGACCCAAAAAACTCGATTTTTCAGTGTTTTTAAGCTAAATTTGGGATATAAACGGGTATCGAAGATGCATGCACAAATCGACTTTTTGGGCCAAAAAAACGTGTTTTAGCATTTTTTTTGCATGAAAATTGATTTTTTTCTAGAACAGTGTAGACATGTACAAATCGCTTCTGAGACCCAAAAAACTCGATTTTTCGGTGTTTTTAGGCTAAATTAGGGATATAAACGGGTATCGAAGATGCATGCACAAATCGACTTTTTGGGCCAAAAAAACGTGTTTTAACATTTTTTTTGCCTGAAAATTGAAATTTTTCTAGCACAGTACAAATCGCTTCTGAGACCCAAAAAACTCGATTTTTCGGTGTTTTTAGGCTAAATTTGGGATATAAACGGGTATGGAAGATGTATGCACAAATCGACTTTTTGGGCCAAAAAAACGTGTTTTAGCATTTTTTTTGCCTGAAAATTGAATTTTTTCTAGCACAGTACAAATCGCTTCTGAGACCCAAAAAACTCGATTTTTCGGTGTTTTTAGGCTAAATTTGGGATATAAACGGGTATCGAAGATGCATGCACAAATCGACTTTTTGGGCCAAAAAAACGTGTTTCAGCATTTTTTTTGCCTGAAAATTGAAATTTTTCTAGCACAGTACAAATCGCTTCATAGACCCAAAAAACTCGATTTTTCGGTGTTTTTAGGCTAAATTTGGGATATAAACGGGTATCGAAGATGCATGCACAAATCGACTTTTTGGGCCAAAAAAACGTGTTTTAGCATTTTTTTTGCCTGAAAATTGATTTTTTTCTAGAACAGTGTAGACATGTACAAATGGCTTCTGAGACCCAAAAAACTCGATTTTTCGGTATTTTTAGGCTAAATTTGGGATATAAACAGGTATCGAAGATGCATGCACAAATCGACTTTTGGGGCCAAAAAAACGTGTTTAAGCATTTTTTTTGCCTGAAAATTGAAATTTTTCTAGCACAGTACAAATAGCTTTTGAGACCCAAAAAACTCGATTTTTCGGTGTTTTGGGGCTAAATTTGGGATATAAACGGGTATCGAAGATGCATGCACAAATCGACTTTTTGGGCCAAAAAAACGTGTTTTAGCATTTTTTTTGCCTGAAAATTGAATTTTTTCTAGAACAGTGTAGACATGTACAAATCGCTTCTGAGACCCAAAAAACTCGATTTTTCGGTGTTTTTAGGCTAAATTTGGGATATATACGGGTATCGAAGATGCATGAACAAATCGACTTTTTGGGCCAAAAAAACGTGTTTTAACATTTTTTTGCCTGAAAATTGATTTTTTTCTAGAACAGTGTAGACATGTACAAATCGCTTCTGAGACCCAAAAAACTCGATTTTTCAGTGTTTTTAAGCTAAATTTGGGATATAAACGGGTATCGAAGATGCATGCACAAATCGACTTTTTGGGCCAAAAAAACGTGTTTTAGCATTTTTTTTGCCTGAAAATTGATATTTTTCTAGCACAGTGCAAATCGCTTCTGAGACCCAAAAAACTCGATTTTTCGGTGTTTTTAGGCTAAATTTGGGATATAAACGGGTATCGAAGATGCATGCACAAATCGACTTTTTGGGCAAAAAAAACGTGTTTTAGCATTTTTTTTTGCCTGAAAATTGAAATTTGTCTAGCACAGTACAAATCGCTTCTGAGACCGAAAAAACTCGATTTTTCGGTGTTTTTAGGCTAAATTCGGGATATAAACGGGTATCGAAGATGCATGCACAAATCGACTTTTTGGGCCAAAAAAACGTGTTTTAGCATTTTTTTTGCCTGAAAATTGATTTTTTTCTAGAACAGTGTAGACATGTACAAATGGCTTCTGAGACCCAAAAAACTCGATTTTTCGGTATTTTTAGGCTAAATTTGGGATATAAACAGGTATCGAAGATGCATGCACAAATCGACTTTTGGGGCCAAAAAAACGTGTTTAAGCATTTTTTTTGCCTGAAAATTGAAATTTTTCTAGCACAGTACAAATAGCTTTTGAGACCCAAAAAACTCGATTTTTCGGTGTTTTGGGGCTAAATTTGGGATATAAACGGGTATCGAAGATGCATGCACAAATCGACTTTTTGGGCCAAAAAAACGTGTTTTAGCATTTTTTTGCCTGAAAATTGAATTTTTTCTAGAACAGTGTAGACATGTACAAATCGCTTCTGAGACCCAAAAAACTCGATTTTTCGGTGTTTTTAGGCTAAATTTGGGATATATACGGGTATCGAAGATGCATGAACAAATCGACTTTTTGGGCCAAAAAAACGTGTTTTAACATTTTTTTGCCTGAAAATTGAATTTTTTCTAGAACAGTGTAGATATGTACAAATCGCTTCTGAGACCCAAAAAACTCGATTTTTCGGTGTTTTTAGTCTAAATTTGGGATATAAACGGGTATCGAAGATGCATGCACAAATCGACTTTTTGGGCAAAAAAAACGTGTTTTAGCATTTTTTTTGCCTGAAAATTGAAATTTTTCTAGCACAGTACAAATCACTTCTGAGACCCAAAAAACTCGATTTTTCGGTGTTTTTAGGCTAAATTTGGGATATAAACGGGTATCGAAGATGCATGCACAAATCGACTTTTTGGGCCAAAAAAACGTGTTTTAGCATTTTTTTTGCCTGAAAATTGATTTTTTTCTAGAACAGTGTAGACACTTACAAATCGCTTCTGAGACCCAAAAAACTCGATTTTTCGGTGTTTTTAGGCTAAATTTGGGATATAAACGGGTATCGAAGATGCATGCACAAATCGACTTTTTGGGCCAAAAAAACGTGTTTTAGTATTTTTTTTGCCTGAAAATTGAAATTTTTCTAGCACAGTACAAATCGCTTCTGAGACCCAAAAAACTCGATTTTTCGGTGTTTTTAGGCTAAATTTGGGATATAAACGGGTATCGAAGATGCATGCACAAATCGACTTTTTGAGCCCGAAAAACGTGTTTTAGCATTTTTTTTGCCTGAAAATTGAAATTTTTCTAGCACAGTACAAATCACTTCTGAGACCCAAAAAACTCGATTTTTCGGTGTTTTTAGGCTAAATTTGGGATATAAACGGGTATCGAAGATGCATGCACAAATCGACTTTTTGGGCCAAAAAAACGTGTTTCAGCATTTTTTTTGCCTGAAAATTGAAATTTTTCTAGCACAGTACAAATCGCTTCATAGACCCAAAAAACTCGATTTTTCGGTGTTTTTAGGCTAAATTTGGGATATAAACGGGTATCGAAGATGCATGCACAAATCGACTTTTTGGGCCAAAAAAACGTGTTTTAGCATTTTTTTTGCCTGAAAATTGAATTTATTCTAGAACAGTGTTGACATGTACAAATCGCTTCTGAGACCAAAAAAACTCGATTTTTCGTTTTTTTTAGGCTAAATTTGGGATGTAAACGGGTATCGACTTTTTGGGCCAAAAAAACGTGTTTTAGCATTTTTTTTGCCTGAAAATTGATATTTTTCTAGCACAGTGCAAATCGCTTCTGAGACCCAAAAAACTCGATTTTTCGGTGTTTTTAGGCTAAATTTGGGATATAAACGGGTATCGAAGATGCATGCACAAATCGACTTTTGGGGCCAAATAAACGTGTTTTAGCATTTTTTTTGCCTGAAAATTGAAATTTTTCTAGCACAGTACAAACGGCTTCTGAGACCCAAAAAACTCGATTTTTCGGTGTTTTTAGGCTAAATTTGGGATATAAACGGGTATCGAAGATGCATGCACAAATCGACTTTTTGGGCAAAAAAAACGTGTTTTAGCATTTTTTTTTGCCTGAAAATTGAAATTTGTCTAGCACAGTACAAATCGCTTCTGAGACCGAAAAAACTCGATTTTTCGGTGTTTTTAGGCTAAATTCGGGATATAAACGGGTATCGAAGATGCATGCACAAATCGACTTTTTGGGCCAAAAAAACGTGTTTTAGCATTTTTTTTGCCTGAAAATTGATTTTTTTCTAGAACAGTGTAGACATGTACAAATGGCTTCTGAGACCCAAAAAACTCGATTTTTCGGTATTTTTAGGCTAAATTTGGGATATAAACAGGTATCGAAGATGCATGCACAAATCGACTTTTGGGGCCAAAAAAACGTGTTTAAGCATTTTTTTTGCCTGAAAATTGAAATTTTTCTAGCACAGTACAAATAGCTTTTGAGACCCAAAAAACTCGATTTTTCGGTGTTTTGGGGCTAAATTTGGGATATAAACGGGTATCGAAGATGCATGCACAAATCGACTTTTTGGGCCAAAAAAACGTGTTTTAGCATTTTTTTTGCCTGAAAATTGAATTTTTTCTAGAACAGTGTAGACATGTACAAATCGCTTCTGAGACCCAAAAAACTCGATTTTTCGGTGTTTTTAGGCTAAATTTGGGATATATACGGGTATCGAAGATGCATGCACAAATCGACTTTTTGGGCCAAAAAAACGTGTTTTAACATTTTTTTGCCTGAAAATTGAATTTTTTCTAGAACAGTGTAGATATGTACAAATCGCTTCTGAGACCCAAAAAACTCGATTTTTCGGTGTTTTTAGTCTAAATTTGGGATATAAACGGGTATCGAAGATGCATGCACAAATCGACTTTTTGGGCAAAAAAAACGTGTTTTAGCATTTTTTTTGCCTGAAAATTGAAATTTTTCTAGCACAGTACAAATCACTTCTGAGACCCAAAAAACTCGATTTTTCGGTGTTTTTAGGCTAAATTTGGGATATAAACGGGTATCGAAGATGCATGCACAAATCGACTTTTTGGGCCAAAAAAACGTGTTTTAGCATTTTTTTTGCCTGAAAATTGATTTTTTTCTAGAACAGTGTAGACACTTACAAATCGCTTCTGAGACCCAAAAAACTCGATTTTTCGGTGTTTTTAGGCTAAATTTGGGATATAAACGGGTATCGAAGATGCATGCACAAATCGACTTTTTGGGCCAAAAAAACGTGTTTTAGTATTTTTTTTGCCTGAAAATTGAAATTTTTCTAGCACAGTACAAATCGCTTCTGAGACCCAAAAAACTCGATTTTTCGGTGTTTTTAGGCTAAATTTGGGATATAAACGGGTATCGAAGATGCATGCACAAATCGACTTTTTGAGCCCGAAAAACGTGTTTTAGCATTTTTTTTGCCTGAAAATTGAAATTTTTCTAGCACAGTACAAATCACTTCTGAGACCCAAAAAACTCGATTTATCGGTGTTTTTAGGCTAAATTTGGGATATAAACGGGTATCGAAGATGCATGCACAAATCGACTTTTTGGGCCAAAAAAACGTGTTTTAGCATTTTTTTGCCTGAAAATTGATTTTTTTCTAGAACAGTGTAGACATGTACAAATCGCTTCTGAGACCCAAAAAACTCGATTTTTCGGTGTTTTTAGGCTAAATGTGGGATATAAACGGGTATCGAAGATGCATGCACAAATCGACTTTTTGGGCCAAAAAAACGTGTTTTAGCATTTATTTTGCCTGAAAATTGAAATTTTTCTAGCACAGTACAAATCGCTTCTGAGACCCAAAAAAACTCGATTTTTCGGTGTTTTTAGGCTAAATTTGGGATATAAACGGGTATCGAAGATGCATGCACAAATCGACTTTTTGGGCCAAAAAAACGTGTTTTAGCATTTTTTTTGCCTGAAAATTGATTTTTTTCTAGAACAGTGTAGACATGTACAAATGGCTTCTGAGAACCAAAAAACTCGATTTTTTGGTGTTTTTAGGCTAAATTTGGGATATAAACGGGTATCGAAGATGCATGCACAAATCGACTTTTTGGGCCAAAAAAACGTGTTTTAGCATTTTTTTTGCCTGAAAATTGAAATTTTTCTAGCACAGTACAAATCGCTTCTGAGACCCAAAAAACTCGATTTTTCGGTGTTTTTAGGCTAAATTTGGGATATAAACGGGTATCGAAGATGCATGCACAAATCGACTTTTTGGGCCAAAAAAACGTGTTTTAGCAATTTTTTTTGCCTGAAAATTGAATTTTTTCTAGAACAGTGTAGACATGTACAAATGGCTTCTGAGACCCAAAAAACTCGATTTTTCGTTTTTTTTAGGCTAAATTTGGGATATAAACGGGTATCGAAGATGCATGCACAAATCGACTTTTGGGGCCAAAAAAACGTGTTTTAGCATTTTTTTTGCCTGAAAATTGAAATTTTTCTAGCACAGTACAAATCGCTTCTGAGACCCTAAAAACTCGATTTTTCGGTGTTTTTAGGCTAAATTTGGGATATAAACGGGTATCGAAGATGCATGCACAAATCGACTTTTTGGGCCAAAAAAACGTGTTTTAGCATTTTCTTTGCCTGAAAATTGATTTTTTTCTAGAACAGTGTAGACATGTACAAATCGCTTCTGAGACCCAAAAAACTCGATTTTTCGGTGTTTTTAGGCTAAATTTGGGATATAAACGGGTATCGAAGATGCATGCACAAATCGACTTTTTGGGCCAAAAAAACGTGTTTTAGCATTTTTTTTGTCTGAAAATTGAAATTTTTCTAGCACAGTACAAATCGCTTCTGAGACCCAAAAAACTCGATTTTTCGGTGTTTTTAGGCTAAATTTGGGATATAAACGGGTATCGAAGATGCATGCACAAATCGACTTTTTATGCCAAAAAAACGTGTTTTAGCATTTTTTTTGCCTGAAAATTGAAATTTTTCTAGCACAGTACAAATCGCTTCTGAGACCCAAAAAACTCGATTTTTCGGTGTTTTTAGGCTAAATTTGGGATATAAACGGGTATCGAAGATGCATGCACAAATCGACTTTTTGGGCCAAAAAAACGTGTTTTAGCATTTTTTTTGCCTGAAAATTGAAATTTTTCTAGCACAGTACAAATAGCTTTTGAGACCCAAAAAACTCGATTTTTCGGTGTTTTTAGGCTAAATTTGGGATATAAACGGGTATCGAAGATGCATGCACAAATCGACTTTTTGGGCCAAAAAAACGTGTTTTAGCATTTTTTTTGCCTGAAAATTGAAATTTTTCTAGCACAGTACAAATAGCTTTTGAGACCCAAAAAACTCGATTTTTCGGTGTTTTTAGGCTAAATTTGGGATATAAACGGGTATCGAAGATGCATGCACAAATCGACTTTTTGGGCCAAAAAAACGTGTTTTAGCATTTTTTTTGCCTGAAAATTGAAATTTTTCTAGAACAGTGTAAACATGTACAAATCGCTTCTGAGAACCAAAAAACTCGATTTTTCGGTGTTTTTAGGCTAAATTTGGGATATATACGGGTATCGAAGATGCATGCACAAATCGACTTTTTGGGCCAAAAAAACGTGTTTTAACATTTTTTTGCCTGAAAATTGAATTTTTTCTAGAACAGTGTAGATATGTACAAATCGCTTCTGAGACCCAAAAAACTCGATTTTTCGGTGTTTTTAGTCTAAATTTGGGATATAAACGGGTATCGAAGATGCATGCACAAATCGACTTTTTGGGCAAAAAAAACGTGTTTTAGCATTTTTTTTGCCTGAAAATTGAAATTTTTCTAGCACAGTACAAATCTCTTCTGAGACCCAAAAAACTCGATTTTTCGGTGTTTTTAGGCTAAATTTGGGATATAAACGGGTATCGAAGATGCATGCACAAATCGACTTTTTGGGCCAAAAAAACGTGTTTTAGCATTTTTTTTGCCTGAAAATTGATTTTTTTCTAGAACAGTGTAGACACTTACAAATCGCTTCTGAGACCCAAAAAACTCGATTTTTCGGTGTTTTTAGGCTAAATTTGGGATATAAACGGGTATCGAAGATGCATGCACAAATCGACTTTTTGGGCCAAAAAAACGTGTTTTAGTATTTTTTTTGCCTGAAAATTGAAATTTTTCTAGCACAGTACAAATCGCTTCTGAGACCCAAAAAACTCGATTTTTCGGTGTTTTTAGGCTAAATTTGGGATATAAACGGGTATCGAAGATGCATGCACAAATCGACTTTTTGAGCCCGAAAAACGTGTTTTTGCATTTTTTTTGCCTGAAAATTGAAATTTTTCTAGCACAGTACAAATCACTTCTGAGACCCAAAAAACTCGATTTATCGGTGTTTTTAGGCTAAATTTGGGATATAAACGGGTATCGAAGATGCATGCACAAATCGACTTTTTGGGCCAAAAAAACGTGTTTTAGCATTTTTTTGCCTGAAAATTGATTTTTTTCTAGAACAGTGTAGACATGTACAAATCGCTTCTGAGACCCAAAAAACTCGATTTTTCGGTGTTTTTAGGCTAAATGTGGGATATAAACGGGTATCGAAGATGCATGCACAAATCGACTTTTTGGGCCAAAAAAACGTGTTTTAGCATTTATTTTGCCTGAAAATTGAAATTTTTCTAGCACAGTACAAATCGCTTCTGAGACCCAAAAAAACTCGATTTTTCGGTGTTTTTAGGCTAAATTTGGGATATAAACGGGTATCGAAGATGCATGCACAAATCGACTTTTTGGGCCAAAAAAACGTGTTTTAGCATTTTTTTTGCCTGAAAATTGATTTTTTTCTAGAACAGTGTAGACATGTACAAATGGCTTCTGAGAACCAAAAAACTCGATTTTTTGGTGTTTTTAGGCTAAATTTGGGATATAAACGGGTATCGAAGATGCATGCACAAATCGACTTTTTGGGCCAAAAAAACGTGTTTTAGCATTTTTTTTGCCTGAAAATTGAAATTTTTCTAGCACAGTACAAATCGCTTCTGAGACCCAAAAAACTCGATTTTTCGGTGTTTTTAGGCTAAATTTGGGATATAAACGGGTATCGAAGATGCATGCACAAATCGACTTTTTGGGCCAAAAAAACGTGTTTTAGCAATTTTTTTTGCCTGAAAATTGAATTTTTTCTAGAACAGTGTAGACATGTACAAATGGCTTCTGAGACCCAAAAAACTCGATTTTTCGTTTTTTTTAGGCTAAATTTGGGATATAAACGGGTATCGAAGATGCATGCACAAATCGACTTTTGGGGCCAAAAAAACGTGTTTTAGCATTTTTTTTGCCTGAAAATTGAAATTTTTCTAGCACAGTACAAATCGCTTCTGAGACCCTAAAAACTCGATTTTTCGGTGTTTTTAGGCTAAATTTGGGATATAAACGGGTATCGAAGATGCATGCACAAATCGACTTTTTGGGCCAAAAAAACGTGTTTTAGCATTTTCTTTGCCTGAAAATTGATTTTTTTCTAGAACAGTGTAGACATGTACAAATCGCTTCTGAGACCCAAAAAACTCGATTTTTCTGTGTTTTTAGGCTAAATTTGGGATATAAACGGGTATCGAAGATGCATGCACAAATCGACTTTTTGGGCCAAAAAAACGTGTTTTAGCATTTTTTTTGGCTGAAAATTGAAATTTTTCTAGCACAGTACAAATCGCTTCTGAGACCCAAAAAACTCGATTTTTCGGTGTTTTTAGGCTAAATTTGGGATATAAACGGGTATCGAAGATGCATGCACAAATCGACTTTTTATGCCAAAAAACGTGTTTTAGCATTTTTTTTGCCTGAAAATTGAAATTTTTCTAGCACAGTACAAATCGCTTCTGAGACCCAAAAAACTCGATTTTTCGGTGTTTTTAGGCTAAATTTGGGATATAAACGGGTATCGAAGATGCATGCACAAATCGACTTTTTGGCCAAAAAACGTGTTTTAGCATTTTTTTTGCCTGAAAATTGAAATTTTTCTAGCACAGTACAAATAGCTTTTGAGACCCAAAAAACTCGATTTTTCGGTGTTTTTAGGCTAAATTTGGGATATAAACGGGTATCGAAGATGCATGCACAAATCGACTTTTTGGGCCAAAAAAACGTGTTTTAGCATTTTTTTTGCCTGAAAATTGAAATTTTTCTAGCACAGTACAAATAGCTTTTGAGACCCAAAAAACTCGATTTTTCGGTGTTTTTAGGCTAAATTTGGGATATAAACGGGTATCGAAGATGCATGCACAAATCGACTTTTTGGGCCAAAAAAACGTGTTTTAGCATTTTTTTTGCCTGAAAATTTAAATTTTTCTAGAACAGTGTAAACATGTACAAATCGCTTCTGAGAACCAAAAAACTCGATTTTTCGGTGTTTTTAGGCTAAATTTGGGATATAAACGGGTATCGAAGATGCATGCACAAATCGACTTTTTGGGCCAAAAAAACTTTTATAGCATTTTTTTTTGCCTGAAAATTGATTTTTTTCTAGCACAGTACAAATCACTTCTGAGACCCAAAAAACTCGATTTTTCGGTGTTTTTAGGCTAAACTTGGGATATAAACGGGTATCGAAGATGCATGCACAAATCGACTTTTTGGGCCAAAAAAACATGTTTGAGCATTTTTTTTGCCTGAAAATTGAAATTTTTCTAGCACAGTACAAATCGCTTCTGAGCCCCAAAAAACTCGATTTTTCGGTGTTTTTAGGCTAAATTTGGGATATAAACGGGTATCGAAGATGCATGCACAAATTGACTTTTTGGGCCAAAAAAAACGTGTTTTAGCATTTTTTTGCCTGACAATTGATTTTTTTCTAGAACAGTGTAGACATGTACAAATCGCATCTGAGACCCAAAAAACTCGATTTTTCGGTGTTTTTAGGCTAAATTTGGGATATAAACGGGTATCGAAGATGCATGCACAAATCGACTTTTTGGGCCAAAAAAACGTGTTTTAGCATTTTTTTTGCCTGAAAATTGATTTTTTTCTAGAACAGTGTAGACATGTACAAATCGCTTCTGAGACCCAAAAAACTCGATTTTTCGGTGTTTTTAGGCTAAATTTGGGATATAAACGGGTATCGAAGATGCATGCACAAATCGACTTTTTGGGCCAAAAAAACTTTTATAGCATTTTTTTTGCCTGAAAATTGAATTTTTTCTAGCACAGTACAAATCACTTCTGAGACCCAAAAAACTCGATTTTTCGGTGTTTTTAGGCTAAATTTGGGATATAAACGGGTATCGAAGATGCATGCACAAATCGACTTTTTGGGCCAAAAAAACGTGTTTTAGCATTTTTTTGCCTGAAAATTGATTTTTTTCTAGAACTGTGTAGACATGTACAAATGGCTTCTGAGACCCAAAAGACTCGATTTTTCGGTGTTTTTAGGCTGAATTTGGGATATAAACGGGTATCGAAGATGCATGCACAAATCGACTTTTGGGGCCAAAAAAACGTGTTTTAGCATTTTTTTTGCCTGAAAATTGAAATTTTTCTAGCACTGTACAAATCGCTTCTGAGACCCAAAAAACTCGATTTTTCGGTGTTTTTAGGCTAAATTTGGGATATAAACGGGTATCGAAGATGCATGCACAAATCGACTTTTTGGGCCCAAAAAACGTGTTTTAGCATTTTCTTTGCCTGAAAATTGATTTTTTTCTAGAACAGTGTAGACATGTACAAATCGCTTCTGAGACCCAAAAAACTCGATTTTTCGGTGTTTTTAGGCTAAATTTGGGATATAAACGGGTATCGAAGATGCATGCACAAATCGACTTTTTGGGCCAAAAAAACGTGTTTTAGCATTTTTTTTGCCTGAAAATTGAAATTTTTCTAGCACAGTACAAATGGCTTCTGAGACCCAAAAAACTCGATTCTTCGGCGTTTTTAGGCTAAATTTGGGATATAAACGGGTATCGAAGATGCATGCACAAATCGACTTTTTGGGCCAAAAAAACGTGTTTTAGCATTTTTTTGCCTGAAAATTGTTTTTTTTCTAGAACAGTGTAGACATGTACAAATCGCTTCTGAGACCCAAAAAACTCGATTTTTCGGTGTTTTTAGGCTAAATTTGGGTTATAAACGGGTATCGAAGATGCATGCACAAATCGACTTTTTGGGCTAAAAAAACGTGTTTTAGCATTTATTTTGCCTGAAAATTGAAATTTTTCTAGCACAGTACAAATCGCTTCTGAGACCCAAAAAAACTCGATTTTTCGGTGTTTTTAGGCTAAATTTGGGATATAAACGGGTATCGAAGATGCATGCACAAATCGACTTTTTGGGCCAAAAAAACGTGTTTTAGCATTTTTTTTGCCTGAAAATTGATTTTTTTCTAGAACAGTGTAGACATGTACAAATGGCTTCTGAGAACCAAAAAACTCGATTTTTCGGTGTTTTTAGGCTAAATTTGGGATATAAACGGGTATCGAAGATGCATGCACAAATCGACTTTTTGGGCCAAAAAAAACGTGTTTTAGCATTTTTTTTGCCTGAAAATTGAAATTTTTCTAGCACAGTACAAATCGCTTCTGAGACCCAAAAAACTCGATTTTTCGGTGTTTTTAGGCTAAATTTGGGATATAAACGGGTATCGAAGATGCATGCACAAATCGACTTTTGGGGCCAAAAAAACGTGTTTTAGCATTTTTTTTTGCCTGAAAATTGATTTTTTTCTAGAACAGTGTAGACATGTACAAATGGCTCTGAGACCCAAAAAACTCGATTTTTCGTTTTTTTTTAGGCTAAATTTGGGATATAAACGGGTATCGAAGATGCATGCACAAATCGACTTTTGGGGCCAAAAAAAACGTGTTTTAGCATTTTTTTTGCCTGAAAATTGAAATTTTTCTAGCACAGTACAAATCGCTTCTGAGACCCTAAACACTCGATTTTTCGGTGTTTTTAGGCTAAATTTGGGATATAAACGGGTATCGAAGATGCATGCACAAATCGACTTTTTGGGCCAAAAAAACGTGTTTTAGCATTTTCTTTGCCTGAAAATTCATTTTTTTCTAGAACAGTGTAGACATGTACAAATCGCTTCTGAGACCCAAAAAACTCGATTTTCGGTGTTTTTAGGCTAAATTTGGGATATAAACGGATATCGAAGATGCATGCACAAATTGACTTTTTGGGCCAAAAAAAACGTGTTTTAGCATTTTTTTGCCTGACAATTGAATTTTTTCTAGAACAGTGTAGACATGTACAAATCGCATCTGAGACCCAAAAAACTCTATTTTTCGTTGTTTTTAGGCTAAATTTGGGATATAAACGGGTATCGAAGATGCATGCACAAATCGACTTTTTGGGCTAAAAAAACGTGTTTTAGCATTTATTTTGCCTGAAAATTTAATTTTTTTTAGCACAGTACAAATCGCTTCTGAGACCCAAAAAAACTCGATTTTTCGGTGTTTTTAGGCTAAATTTGGGATATAAACGGGTATCGAAGATGCATGCACAAATCGACTTTTTGGGCCAAAAAAACGTGTTTTAGCATTTTTTTTGCCTGAAAATTGATTTTTTTCTAGAACAGTGTAGACATGTACAAATGGCTTCTGAGAACCAAAAAACTCGATTTTTCGGTGTTTTTAGGCTAAATTTGGGATATAAACGGGTTTCGAAGATGCATGCACAAATCGACTTTTTGGGCCAAAAAAACGTGTTTTAGCATTTTTTTTGCCTGAAAATTTAAATTTTTCTAGCACAGTACAAATCGCTTCTGAGACCCAAAAAACTCGATTTTTCGGTGTTTTTAGGCTAAATTTGGGATATAAACGGGCATCGAAGATGCATGCACAAATCGACTTTTTGGGCCAAAAAAACATG
Organism: Petrolisthes manimaculis; assembly: GCA_034508575.1. NCBI lineage: Eukaryota > Metazoa > Arthropoda > Malacostraca > Decapoda > Porcellanidae > Petrolisthes > Petrolisthes manimaculis. The sequence goes on from JAWZYT010000013.1 coordinate 2,298,149, forward strand.
TTTTAGCATTTTTTTTGCCTGAAAATTGAAATTTTTCTAGCACAGTACAAATCGCTTCTGAGACCCAAAAAACTCGATTTTTCGGTGTTTTTAGGCTAAATTTGGGATATAAACGGATATCGAAGATGCATGCACAAATTGACTTTTTGGGCCAAAAAAAACGTGTTTTAGCATTTTTTTGCCTGACAATTGAATTTTTTCTAGAACAGTGTAGACATGTACAAATCGCATCTGAGACCCAAAAAACTCGATTTTTCGTTGTTTTTAGGCTAAATTTGGGATGTAAACGGGTATCGAAGATGCATGCACAAATCGACTTTTTGGGCTAAAAAAACGTGTTTTAGCATTTATTTTGCCTGAAAATTGAAATTTTTCTAGCACAGTACAAATCGCTTCTGAGACCCAAAAAAACTCGATTTTTCGGTGTTTTTAGGCTAAATTTGGGATATAAACGGGTATCGAAGATGCATGCACAAATCGACTTTTTGGGCCAAAAAAACGTGTTTTAGCATTTTTTTTGCCTGAAAATTGATTTTTTTCTAGAACAGTGTAGACATGTACAAATGGCTTCTGAGACCCAAAAAACTCGATTTTTCTTTTTTTTTTAGGCTAAATTTGGGATATAAACGGGTATCGAAGATGCATGCACAAATCGACTTTTGGGGCCAAAAAAACGTGTTTTAGCATTTTTTTTGCCTGAAAATTGAAATTTTTCTAGCACAGTACAAATCGCTTCTGAGACCCTAAAAACTCGATTTTTCGGTGTTTTTAGGCTAAATTTGGGATATAAACGGGTATCGAAGATGCATGCACAAATCGACTTTTTGGGCCAAAAAAACGTGTTTTAGCATTTTTTTTGCCTGAAAATTGATTTTTTTCTAGCACAGTACAAATCGCTTCTGAGACCCAAAAAACTCGATTTTTCGGTGCTTTTAGGCTAAATTTGGGATATAAACGGGTATCGAAGATGCATGCACAATCGACTTTTTGGGCCAAAAAAACGTGTTTTAGCATTTTTTTTGCCTGAAAATTGAAATTTTTCTAGCACAGTACAAATCACTTTTGAGACCCAAAAAACTCGATTTTTCGGTGTTTTTAGGCTAAATTTGGGATATAAACGGGTATCGAAGATGCATGCACAAATCGACTTTTTGGGCCAAAAAAACGTGTTTTAGCATTTTTTTTGCCTGAAAATTAATTTTTTTCTAGAACAGTGTAGATATGTACAAATGGCTTCTGAGACCCAAAAAACTCGATTTTTCGGTGTTTTTAGGCTGAATTTGGAATATAAACGGGTATCGAAGATGCATGCACAAATCGACTTTTTGGGCAAAAAAAACGTGTTTTAGCATTTTTTTTGCCTGAAAATTGAAATTTTTCTAGCACAGTACAAATCGCTTCTGAGACCCAAAAAACTCGATTTTTCGGTAATTTTAGGCTAAATTTGGGATATAAACGGATATCGAAGATGCATGCACAAATTGACTTTTTGGGCCAAAAAAAACGTGTTTTAGCATTTTTTTGCCTGACAATTGAATTTTTTCTAGAACAGTGTAGACATGTACAAATCGCATCTGAGACCCAAAAACTCGATTTTTCGTTGTTTTTAGGCTAAATTTGGGATATAAACGGGTATCGAAGATGCATGCACAAATCGACTTTTTGGGCCAAATAAACGTGTTTTAGCATTTTTTTTGCCTGAAAATTGTCTTTTTTCTAGCACAGTACAAATCGCTTCTGAGACCCAAATAACTCGATTTTTCGGTGTTTTTAGGCTAAATTTGGGATATAAACGGGTATCGAAGATGCATGCACAAATCGACTTTTTGGGCAAAAAAAACGTGTTTTAGCATTTTTTTTGCCTGAAAATTGAATTTTTTCTAGCACAGTACAAATCGCTTCTGAGACCCAAAAAACTCGATTTTTCGGTGTTTTTAGGCTAAATTTGGGATATAAACGGGTATCGAAGATGCATGCACAAATCGACTTTTTGGGCCAAAAAAACGTGTTTTAGCATTTTTTTTGCCTGAAAATTGATTTTTTTCTAGCACAGTACAAATCGCTTCTGAGACCCAAAAAACTCGATTTTTCGGTGTTTTTAGGCTAAATTTGGGATATAAACGGGTATCGAAGATGCATGCACAAATCGACTTTTTGGGCCAAAAAAACGTGTTTTAGCATTTTTTTTGCCTGAAAATTGAAATTTTTCTAGCACTGTACAAATCGCTTCTGAGACCCAAAAAACTCGATTTTTCGGTGTTTTTAGGCTAAATTTGGGATATAAACGGGTATCGAAGATGCATGCAGAAATCAACTTTTTGGGCCCAAAAAACGTGTTTTAGCATTTTCTTTGCCTGAAAATTGATTTTTTTCTAGAACAGTGTAGACATGTACAAATCGCTTCTGAGACCCAAAAAACTCGATTTTTCGGTGTTTTTAGGCTAAATTTGGGATATAAACGGGTATCGAAGATGCATGCACAAATCGACTTTTTGGGCCAAAAAAACGTGTTTTAGCATTTTTTTTGCCTGAAAATTGAAATTTTTCTAGCACAGTACAAATGGCTTCTGAGACCCAAAAAACTCGATTTTTCGGTGTTTTTAGGCTAAATTTGGGATATAAACGGGTATCGAAGATGCATGCACAAATCGACTTTTTGGGCCAAAAAAACGTGTTTTAGCATTTTTTTGCCTGAAAATTGATTTTTTTCTAGAACAGTGTAGACATGTACAAATCGCTTCTGAGCCCCAAAAAACTCGATTTCTCGGTGTTTTTAGGCTAAATTTGGGATATAAACGGGTATCGAAGATGCATGCACAAATCGACTTTTTGGGCTAAAAAAACGTGTTTTAGCATTTATTTTGCCTGAAAATTGAAATTTTTCTAGCACAGTACAAATCGCTTCTGAGACCCAAAAAAACTCGATTTTTCGGTGTTTTTAGGCTAAATTTGGGATATAAACGGGTATCGAAGATGCATGCACAAATCGACTTTTTGGGCCAAAAAAACGTGTTTTAGCATTTTTTTGCCTGAAAATTGTTTTTTTTCTAGAACAGTGTAGACATGTACAAATCGCTTCTGAGACCCAAAAAACTCGATTTTTCGGTGTTTTTAGGCTAAATTTGGGATATAAACGGGTATCGAAGATGCATGCACAAATCGACATTTTGGGCTAAAAAAACGTGTTTTAGCATTTATTTTGCCTGAAAATTGAAATTTTTCTAGCACAGTACAAATCGCTTCTGAGACCCAAAAAAACTCGATTTTTCGGTGTTTTTAGGCTAAATTTGGGATATAAACGGGTATCGAAGATGCATGCACAAATCGACTTTTTGGGCCTAAAAAACGTGTTTTAGCATTTTTTTTGCCTGAAAATTGATTTTTTTCTAGAACAGTGTAGACATGTACAAATGGCTTCTGAGAACAAAAAAACTCGATTTTTCGGTGTTTTTAGGCTAAATTTGGGATATAAACGGGTATCGAAGATGCATGCACAAATCGACTTTTTGGGCCAAAAAAACGTGTTTTAGCATTTTTTTTGCCTGAAAATTGAAATTTTTCTAGCACAGTACAAATCGCTTCTGAGACCCAAAAAACTCGATTTTTCGGTGTTTTTAGGCTAAATTTGGGATATAAACGGGTATCGAAGATGCATGTACAAATCGACTTTTTTGGCCAAAAAAACGTGTTTTAGCAATTTTTTTTGCCTGAAAATTGATTTTTTTCTAAAACAGTGTAGACATGTACAAATGGCTTCTGAGACCCAAAAAACTCGATTTTTCGTTTTTTTTTAGGCTAAATTTGGGATATAAACGGGTATCGAAGATGCATGCACAAATCGACTTTTGGGGCCAAAAAAACGTGTTTTAGCATTTTTTTTGCCTGAAAATTGAATTTTTTCTAGCACAGTACAAATCGCTTCTGAGACCCAAAAAAACTCGATTTTTCGGTGTTTTTAGGCTAAATTTGGGATATAAACGGGCATCGAAGATGCATGCACAAATCGACTTTTTGGGCCAAAAAAACATGTTTTAGCATTTTTTTTGCCTGAAAATTGAAATTTTTCTAGCACAGTACAAATCGCTTCTGAGACCCAAAAAACTCGATTTTTCGGTGTTTTTAGGCTAAATTTGGGATATAAACGGATATCAAAGATGCATGCACAAATTGACTTTTTGGGCCAAAAAAAACGTGTTTTAGCATTTTTTTGCCTGACAATTGAATTTTTTCTAGAACAGTGTAGACATGTACAAATCGCATCTGAGACCCAAAAAACTCGATTTTTCGTTGTTTTTAGGCTAAATTTGGGATATAAACGGGTATCGAAGATGCATGCACAAATCGACTTTTTGGGCCAAATAAACGTGTTTTAGCATTTTTTTTGCCTGAAAATTGTCTTTTTTCTAGCACAGTACAAATCGCTTCTGAGACCCAAATAACTCGATTTTTCGGTGTTTTTAGGCTAAATTTGGGATATAAACGGGTATCGAAGATGCATGCACAAATCGACTTTTTGTGCAAAAAAAACGTGTTTTAACATTTTTTTTGCCTGAAAATTGAATTTTTTCTAGCACAGTACAAATCGCTTCTGAGACCCAAAAAACTCGATTTTTCGGAGTTTTTAGGCTAAATTTGGGATATAAACGGGTATCGAAGATGCATGCACAAATCGACTTTTTGGGCCAAAAAAACGTGTTTTAGCATTTTTTTTGCCTGAAAATTGATTTTTTTCTAGAACAGTGTAGACATGTACAAATGGCTTCTGAGAACCAAAAAACTCGATTTTTCGGTGTTTTTAGGCTAAATTTGGGATATAAACGGGTATCGAAGATGCATGCACAAATCGACTTTTTGGGCCAAAAAAACGTGTTTTAGCATTTTTTTTGCCTGAAAATTGAAATTTTTCTAGCACAGTACAAATCGCTTCTGAGACCCAAAAAACTCGATTTTTCGGTGTTTTTAGGCTAAATTTGGGATATAAACGGGCATCGAAGATGCATGCACAAATCGACTTTTTGGGCCAAAAAAACATGTTTTAGCATTTTTTTTGCCTGAAAATTGAAATTTTTCTAGCACAGTACAAATCGCTTCTGAGACCCAAAAAACTCGATTTTTCGGTGTTTTTAGGCTAAATTTGGGATATAAACGGATATCGAAGATGCATGCACAAATTGACTTTTTGGGCCAAAAAAAACGTATTTTAGCATTTTTTTGCCTGACAATTGAATTTTTTCTAGAACAGTGTAGACATGTACAAATCGCATCTGAGACCCAAAAAACTCGATTTTTCGTTGTTTTTAGGCTAAATTTGGGATATAAACGGGTATCGAAGATGCATGCACAAATCGACTTTTTGGGCTAAAAAAACGTGTTTTAGCATTTATTTTGCCTGAAAATTGAAATTTTTCTAGCACAGTACAAATCGCTTCTGAGACCCAAAAAAACTCGATTTTTAGGTGTTTTTAGGCTAAATTTGGGATATAAACGGGTATCGAAGATGCATGCACAAATCGACTTTTTGGGCCAAAAAAACGTGTTTTAGCATTTTTTTTGCCTGAAAATTGATTTTTTTCTAGAACAGTGTAGACATGTACAAATGGCTTCTGAGAACCAAAAAACTCGATTTTTCGGTGTTTTTAGGCTAAATTTGGGATATAAACGGGTATCGAAGATGCATGCACAAATCGACTTTTTGGGCCAAAAAAACGTGTTTTAGCATTTTTTTTGCCTGAAAATTGATTTTTTTCTAGCACAGTACAAATCGCTTCTGAGACCCAAAGAACTCGATTTTTCGGTGTTTTTAGGCTAAATTTGGGATATAAACGGGTATCGAAGATGCATGCACAAATCGACTTTTGGGGCCAAAAAAACGTGTTTTAGCAATTTTTTTTGCCTGAAAATTGATTTTTTTCTAGAACAGTGTAGACATGTACAAATGGCTTCTGAGACCCAAAAAACTCGATTTTTCGTTTTTTTTTAGGCTAAATTTGGGATATAAACGGGTATCGAAGATGCATGCACAAATCGACTTTTGGGGCCAAAAAAACGTGTTTTAGCATTTTTTTTGCCTGAAAATTGAATTTTTTCTAGCACAGTACAAATCGCTTCTGAGACCCTAAAAACTCGATTTTTCGGTGTTTTTAGGCTAAATTTGGGATATAAACGGGTATCGAAGATGCATGCACAAATCGACTTTTTGGGCCAAAAAAACGTGTTTTAGCATTTTCTTTGCCTGAAAATTCATTTTTTTCTAGAACAGTGTAGACATGTACAAATCGCTTCTGAGACCCATAAAACTCGATTTTTCGGTGTTTTTAGGCTAAATTTGGGATATAAACGGGTATCGAAGATGCATGCACAAATCGACTTTTTGGGCAAAAAAAACGTGTTTTAGCATTTTTTTTGCCTGAAAATTGAAATTTTTCTAGCACAGTACAAATCGCTTCTGAGACCCAAAAAACTCGATTTTTCGGTGTTTTTAGGCTAAATTTGGGATATAAATGGGCATCGAAGATGCATGCACAAATCGACTTTTTGGGCCAAAAAAACATGTTTTAGCATTTTTTTTGCCTGAAAATTGAAATTTTTCTAGCACAGTACAAATCGCTTCTGAGACCCAAAAAACTCGATTTTTCGGTGTTTTTAGGCTAAATTTGGGATATAAACGGATATCGAAGATGCATGCACAAATTGACTTTTTGGGCCAAAAAAAACGTGTTTTAGCATTTTTTTGCCTGACAATTGAATTTTTTCTAGAACAGTGTAGACATGTACAAATCGCATCTGAGACCCAAAAAACTCGATTTTTCGTTGTTTTTAGGCTAAATTTGGGATATAAACGGGTATCGAAGATGCATGCACAAATCGACTTTTTGGGCCAAATAAACGTGTTTTAGCATTTTTTTTGCCTGAAAATTGTCTTTTTTCTAGCACAGTACAAATCGCTTCTAAGACCCAAATAACTCGATTTTTCGGTGTTTTTAGGCTAAATTTGGGATATAAACGGGTATCGAAGATGCATGCACAAATCGACTTTTTGGGCAAAAAAAACGTGTTTTAGCATTTTTTTTGCCTGAAAATTGAATTTTTTCTAGCACAGTACAAATCGCTTCTGAGACCCAAATAACTCGATTTTTCGGTGTTTTTAGGCTAAATTTGGGATATAAACGGGTATCGAAGATGCATGCACAAATCGACTTTTTGGGCAAAAAAAACGTGTTTTAGCATTTTTTTTGCCTGAAAATTGAATTTTTTCTAGCACAGTACAAATCGCTTCTGAGACCCAAAAAACTCGATTTTTCGGTGTTTTTAGGCTAAATTTGGGATATAAACGGGTATCGAAGATGCATGCACAAATCGACTTTTTGGGCCAAAAAAACGTGTTTTAGCATTTTTTTTGCCTGAAAATTGATTTTTTTCTAGCACAGTACAAATCGCTTCTGAGACCCAAAAAACTCGATTTTTCGGTGTTTTTAGGCTAAATTTGGGATATAAACGGGTATCGAAGATGCATGCACAAATCGACTTTTTGGGCCAAAAAAACGTGTTTTAGCATTTTTTTTGCCTGAAAATTGATTTTTTTCTAGAACAGTGTAGACATGTACAAATGGCTTCTGAGACCCAAAAAACTCGATTTTTCGGTGTTTTTAGGCTGAATTTGGGATATAAACGGGTATCGAAGATGCATGCACAAATCGACTTTTGGGGCCAAAAAAACGTGTTTTAGCATTTTTTTTGCCTGAAAATTGAAATTTTTCTAGCACTGTACAAATCGCTTCTGAGACCCAAAAAACTCGATTTTTCGGTGTTTTTAGGCTAAATTTGGGATATAAACGGGTATCGAAGATGCATGCACAAATCGACTTTTTGGGCCCAAAAAACGTGTTTTAGCATTTTCTTTGCCTGAAAATTGATTTTTTTCTAGAACAGTGTAGACATGTACAAATCGCTTCTGAGACCCAAAAAACTCGATTTTTCGGTGTTTTTAGGATAAATTTGGGATATAAACGGGTATCGAAGATGCATGCACAAATCGACTTTTTGGGCCAAAAAAACGTGTTTTAGCATTTTTTTTGCCTGAAAATTGAAATTTTTCTAGCACAGTACAAATGGCTTCTGAGACCCAAAAAACTCGATTTTTCGGTGTTTTTAGGCTAAATTTGGGATATAAACGGGTATCGAAGATGCATGCACAAATCGACTTTTTGGGCCAAAAAAACGTGTTTTAGCATTTTTTTGCCTGAAAATTGATTTTTTTCTAGAACAGTGTAGACATGTACAAATCGCTTCTGAGCCCCAAAAAACTCGATTTCTCGGTGTTTTTAGGCTAAATTTGGGATATAAACGGGTATCGAAGATGCATGCACAAATCGACTTTTTGGGCTAAAAAAACGTGTTTTAGCATTTATTTTGCCTGAAAATTGAAATTTTTCTAGCACAGTACAAATCGCTTCTGAGACCCAAAAAAACTCGATTTTTCGGTGTTTTTAGGCTAAATTTGGGATATAAACGGGTATCGAAGATGCATGCACAAATCGACTTTTTGGGCCAAAAAAACGTGTTTTAGCATTTTTTTGCCTGAAAATTGTTTTTTTTTCTAGAACAGTGTAGACATGTACAAATCGCTTCTGAGACCCAAAAAACTCGATTTTTCGGTGTTTTTAGGCTAAATTTGGGATATAAACGGGTATCGAAGATGCATGCACAAATCGACTTTTTGGGCTAAAAAAACGTGTTTTAGCATTTATTTTGCCTGAAAATTGAAATTTTTCTAGCACAGTACAAATCGCTTCTGAGACCCAAAAAAACTCGATTTTTCGGTGTTTTTAGGCTAAATTTGGGATATAAACGGGTATCGAAGATGCATGCACAAATCGACTTTTTGGGCCTAAAAAACGTGTTTTAGCATTTTTTTTGCCTGAAAATTGATTTTTTTCTAGAACAGTGTAGACATGTACAAATGGCTTCTGAGAACCAAAAAACTCGATTTTTCGGTGTTTTTAGGCTAAATTTGGGATATAAACGGGTATCGAAGATGCATGCACAAATCGACTTTTTGGGCCAAAAAAACGTGTTTTAGCATTTTTTTTGCCTGAAAATTGAAATTTTTCTAGCACAGTACAAATCGCTTCTGAGACCCAAAAAACTCGATTTATCGGTGTTTTTAGGCTAAATTTGGGATATAAACGGGTATCGAAGATGCATGTACAAATCGACTTTTTGGGCCAAAAAAACGTGTTTTAGCAATTTTTTTTGCCTGAAAATTGATTTTTTTCTAGAACAGTGTAGACATGTACAAATGGCTTCTGAGACCCAAAAAACTCGATTTTTCGTTTTTTTTTAGGCTAAATTTGGGATATAAACGGGTATCGAAGATGCATGCACAAATCGACTTTTGGGGCCAAAAAAACGTGTTTTAGCATTTTTTTTGCCTGAAAATTGAATTTTTTCTGGCACAGTACAAATCGCTTCTGAGACCCAAAAAACTCGATTTTTCGGTGTTTTTAGGCTAAATTTGGGATATAAACGGGCATCGAAGATGCATGCACAAATCGACTTTTTGGGCCAAAAAAACATGTTTTAGCATTTTTTTTGCCTGAAAATTGAAATTTTTCTAGCACAGTACAAATCGCTTCTGAGACCCAAAAAACTCGATTTTTCGGTGTTTTTAGGCTAAATTTGGGATATAAACGGATATCGAAGATGCATGCACAAATTGACTTTTTGGGCCAAAAAAAACGTGTTTTAGCATTTTTTTGCCTGACAATTGAATTTTTTCTAGAACAGTGTAGACATGTACAAATCGCATCTGAGACCCAAAAAACTCGATTTTTCGTTGTTTTTAGGCTAAATTTGGGATATAAACGGGTATCGAAGATGCATGCACAAATCGTCTTTTTGGGCCAAAAAAACGTGTTTTAGCATTTTTTTGCCTGAAAATTGATTTTTTTCTAGCACAGTACAAATCGCTTCTGAGACCCAAAAAACTCGATTTTTCGGTGTTTTTAGGCTAAATTTGGGATATAAACGGGTATCGAAGATGCATGCACAAATCGACTTTTTGGGCCAAAAAAAACGTGTTTTAGCATTTTTTTGCCTGAAAATTGATTTTTTTTACGAACAGTGTAGACATGTACAAATCGCATCTGAGACCCAAAAAACTCGATTTTTCGGTGTTTTTAGGCTAAATTTGGGATATAAACGGGTATCGAAGATGCATGCACAAATCGACTTTTTGGGCCAAAAAAACGTGTTTTAGCATTTTTTTTGCCTGAAAATTGATTTTTTTCTAGCACAGTACAAATCGCTTCTGAGACCCAAAAAACTCGATTTTTCGGTGTTTTTAGGCTAAATTTGGGATATAAACGGGTATCGAAGATGCATGCACAATCGACTTTTTGGGCCAAAAAAACGTGTTTTAGCATTTTTTTTGCCTGAAAATTGAAATTTTTCTAGCACAGTACAAATCACTTTTGAGACCCAAAAAACTCGATTTTTCGGTGTTTTTAGGCTAAATTTGGGATATAAACGGGTATCGAAGATGCATGCACAAATCGACTTTTTGGGCCAAAAAAACGTGTTTTAGCATTTTTTTTGCCTGAAAATTGATTTTTTTCTAGAACAGTGTAGATATGTACAAATGGCTTCTGAGACCCAAAAAACTCGATTTTTCGGTGTTTTTAGGCTGAATTTGGAATATAAACGGGTATCGAAGATGCATGCACAAATCGACTTTTTGGGCCAAAAAAACGTGTTTTAGCATTTTTTTTGCCTGAAAATTGAATTTTTTTTAGCACAGTACAAATCGCTTCTGAGACCCAAAAAACTCGATTTTTCGGTGTTTTTAGGCTAAATTTGGGATATAAACGGGTATCGAAGATGCATGCACAAATCGACTTTTTGGGCCAAAAAAACGTGTTTTAGCATTTTTTTGCCTGAAAACTGAAATTTTTCTAGCACAGTACAAATTGCTTCTGAGACCCAAAAAACTCGATTTTTCGGTGTTTTTAGGCTAAATTTGGGATATAAACGGGTATCGAAGATGCATGCACAAATCGACTTTTTGGGCCAAAAAATCGTGTTTTAGCATTTTCTTTGCCTGATAATTGATTTTTTTCTAGAACAGTGTAGACATGTACAAATCGCTTCTGAGACCCAAAAAACTCGATTTTTCGGTGTTTTTAGGCTAAATTTGGGATATAAACGGGTATCGAAGATGCATGCACAAATCGACTTTTTAGGCCAAAAAAACGTGTTTTAGCATTTTTTTTGCCTGAAAATTGATTTCTTTCTAGCACAGTACAAATCGCTTCTGAGACCCAAAAAACTCGATTTTTCGGTGTTTTTAGGCTAAATTTGGGATATAAACGGGTATCGAAGATGCATGCACAAATCGACTTTTTGGGCCAAAAAAACGTGTTTTAGCATTTTTTTTGCCTGAAAATTGAAATTTTTCCAGCACAGTACAAATCGCTTCTGAGACCCAAAAAACTTGATTTTACGGTGTTTTTAGGCTAAATTTGGGATATAAACGGGTATCGAAGATGCATGCACAAATCGACTTTTTGGGCCAAAAAAACGTGTTTTAGCATTTTTTTGCCTGAAAATTGATTTTTTTCTAGAACAGTGTAGAAATGTACAAATCGCTTCTGAGACCAAAAAAACTCGATTTGTCGGTGTTTTTAGGCTAAATTTGGGATATAAACGGGTATCGAAGATGCATGCACAAATCGACTTTTTGGGCCAAAAAAACGTGTTTTAGCATTTTTTTTGCCTGAAAATTGAAATTTTTCTAGCACAGTACAAATCACTTCTGAGACCAAAAAAACTCGATTTTTCGGTGTTTTTAGGCTAAATTTGGGATATAAACGGGTATCGAAGATGCATGCACAAATCGACTTTTTGGGCCAAAAAAACGTGTTTTAGCATTTTTTTTCCCTGAAAATTGAAATTTTTCTAGCACAGTACAAATCACTTCTGAGACCCAAAAAACTCGATTTGTCTGTGTTTTTAGGCTAAATTTGGGATATAAACGGGTATCGAAGATGCATGCACAAATCGACTTTTTGGGCCAAAAAAACGTGTTTTAGCATTTATTTTGCCTGAAAATTGATTTTTTTCTAGCACAGTACAAATCGCTTCTGAGACCCAAAAAACTCGATTTTTCAGTGTTTTTAGGCTAAATTTGGGATATAAACGGGTATCGAAGATGCATGCACAAATCGACTTTTTGGGCCAAAAAAACGTGTTTTAGCATTTTTTTTTCCTGAAAATTGATTTTTTTCTAGCACAGTACAAATCGCTTCTGAGACCCAAAAAACTCGATTTTTCGGTGTTTTTAGGCTAAATTTGGGATATAAACGGGTATCGAAGATGCATGCACAATCGACTTTTTGGGCCAAAAAAACGTGTTTTAGCATTTTTTTTTTGCCTGAAAATTGAAATTTTTCTAGCACAGTACAAATCGCTTCTGAGACCCAAAAAACTCGATTTTTCGGTGTTTTTAGGCTAAATTTGGGATATAAACGGGTATCGAAGATGCATGCACAAATCAACTTTTTGGGCCAAAAAAACGTGTTTTAGCATTTTTTTTGCCTGAAAATTGATTTTTTTCTAGAACAGTGTAGACATGTACAAATGGCTTCTGAGACCCAAAAAACTCGATTTTTCGGTGTTTTTAGGCTGAATTTGGGATATAAACGGGTATCGAAGATGCATGCACAAATCGACTTTTTGGGCCAAAAAAACGTGTTTTAACATTTTTTTTGCCTGAAAATTGAAATTTTTCTAGCACAGTACAAATCGCTTCTGAGACCCAAAAAATTCGATTTTTCGGTGTTTTTAGGCTAAATTTGGGATATAAACGGGTATCGAAGATGCATGCACAAATCGACTTTTTGGGCCAAAAAAACGTGTTTTAGCATTTTTTTGCCTGAAAATTGAAATTTTTCTAGCACAGTACAAATTGCTTCTGAGACCCAAAAAACTCGATTTGTCGGTGTTTTTAGGCTAAATTTGGGATATGAACGGGTATCGAAGATGCATGCACAAATCGACTTTTTGGGCCAAAAAATCGTGTTTTAGCATTTTCTTTGCCTGATAATTGATTTTTTTCTAGAACAGTGTAGACATGTACAAATCGCTTCTGAGACCCAAAAAACTCGATTTTTCGGTGTTTTTAGGCTAAATTTGGGATATAAACGGGTATCGAAGATGCATGCACAAATCGACTTTTTGGGCCAAAAAAACGTGTTTTAGCATTTTTTTGCCTGAAAATTGATTTTTTTCTAGAACAGTGTAGAAATGTACAAATCGTTTCTGAGACCAAAGAAACTCGATTTTTCGGTGTTTTTAGGCTAAATTTGGGATATAAACGGGTATCGAAGATGCATGCACAAATCGACTTTTTGGGCCCAAAAAACGTGTTTTAGCATTTTTTTTGCCTGAAAATTGAAATTTTTCTAGCACAGTACAAATCACTTCTGAGACCCAAATAACTCGATTTTCGGTGTTTTTAGGCTAAATTTGGGATATAAACGGGTATCGAAGATGCATGCACAAATCGACTTTTTGGGCCAAAAAAACGTGTTTTAGCATTTTTTTTGCCTGAAAATTGAAATTTTTCTAGCACAGTACAAATCACTTCTGAGACCCAAAAAACTCGATTTTTCGGTGTTTTTAGGCTAAATTTGGGATATAAACGGGTATCGAAGATGCATGCACAAATCGACTTTTTGGGCCAAAAAAACGTGTTTTAGCATTTATTTTGCCTGAAAATTGAAATTTTTCTAGCACAGTACAAATCGCTTCTGAGACCAAAAAAAACTCGATTTTTCGGTGTTTTTAGGCTAAATTTGGGATATAAACGGGTATCGAAGATGCATGCACAAATCGACTTTTTGGGCCAAAAAATCGTGTTTTAGCATTTTCTTTGCCTGATAATTGATTTTTTTCTAGAACAGTGTAGACATGTACAAATCGCTTCTGAGACCCAAAAAACTCGATTTTTCGGTGTTTTTAGGCTAAATTTGGGATATAAACGGGTATCGAAGATGCATGCACAAATCGACTTTTTGGGCCAAAAAAACGTGTTTTAGCATTTTTTTTGCCTGAAAATTGAAATTTTTCCAGCACAGTACAAATCGCTTCTGAGACCCAAAAAACTTGATTTTACGGTGTTTTTAGGCTAAATTTGGGATATAAACGGGTATCGAAGATGCATGCACAAATCGACTTTTTGGGCCAAAAAAACGTGTTTTAGCATTTTTTTGCCTGAAAATTGATTTTTTTCTAGAACAGTGTAGAAATGTACAAATCGCTTCTGAGACCAAAAAAACTCGATTTGTCGGTGTTTTTAGGCTAAATTTGGGATATAAACGGGTATCGAAGATGCATGCACAAATCGACTTTTTGGGCCAAAAAAACGTGTTTTAGCATTTTTTTTGCCTGAAAATTGAAATTTTTCTAGCACAGTACAAATCACTTCTGAGACCCAAAAAACTCGATTTTTCGGTGTTTTTAGGCTAAATTTGGGATATAAACGGGTATCGAAGATGCATGCACAAATCGACTTTTTGGGCCAAAAAAACGTGTTTTAGCATTTTTTTTCCCTGAAAATTGAAATTTTTCTAGCACAGTACAAATCACTTCTGAGACCCAAAAAACTCGATTTGTCTGTGTTTTTAGGCTAAATTTGGGATATAAACGGGTATCGAAGATGCATGCACAAATCGACTTTTTGGGCCAAAAAAACGTGTTTTAGCATTTATTTTGCCTGAAAATTGATTTTTTTCTAGCACAGTACAAATCGCTTCTGAGACCCAAAAAACTCGATTTTTCAGTGTTTTTAGGCTAAATTTGGGATATAAACGGGTATCGAAGATGCATGCACAAATCGACTTTTTGGGCCAAAAAAACGTGTTTTAGCATTTTTTTTTCCTGAAAATTGATTTTTTTCTAGCACAGTACAAATCGCTTCTGAGACCCAAAAAACTCGATTTTTCGGTGTTTTTAGGCTAAATTTGGGATATAAACGGGTATCGAAGATGCATGCACAATCGACTTTTTGGGCCAAAAAAACGTGTTTTAGCATTTTTTTTTTGCCTGAAAATTGAAATTTTTCTAGCACAGTACAAATCGCTTCTGAGACCCAAAAAACTCGATTTGTCGGTGTTTTTAGGCTAAATTTGGGATATAAACGGGTATCGAAGATGCATGCACAAATCAACTTTTTGGGCCAAAAAAACGTGTTTTAGCATTTTTTTTGCCTGAAAATTGATTTTTTTCTAGAACAGTGTAGACATGTACAAATGGCTTCTGTGACCCAAAAAACTCGATTTTTCGGTGTTTTTAGGCTGAATTTGGGATATAAACGGGTATCGAAGATGCATGCACAAATCGACTTTTTGGGCCAAAAAAACGTGTTTTAACATTTTTTTTGCCTGAAAATTGAAATTTTTCTAGCACAGTACAAATCGCTTCTGAGACCCAAAAAATTCGATTTTTCGGTGTTTTTAGGCTAAATTTGGGATATAAACGGGTATCGAAGATGCATGCACAAATCGACTTTTTGGGCCAAAAAAACGTGTTTTAGCATTTTTTTGCCTGAAAATTGAAATTTTTCTAGCACAGTACAAATTGCTTCTGAGACCCAAAAAACTCGATTTGTCGGTGTTTTTAGGCTAAATTTGGGATATGAACGGGTATCGAAGATGCATGCACAAATCGACTTTTTGGGCCAAAAAATCGTGTTTTAGCATTTTCTTTGCCTGATAATTGATTTTTTTCTAGAACAGTGTAGACATGTACAAATCGCTTCTGAGACCCAAAAAACTCGATTTTTCGGTGTTTTTAGGCTAAATTTGGGATATAAACGGGTATCGAAGATGCATGCACAAATCGACTTTTTGGGCCAAAAAAACGTGTTTTAGCATTTTTTTGCCTGAAAATTGATTTTTTTCTAGAACAGTGTAGAAATGTACAAATCGTTTCTGAGACCAAAGAAACTCGATTTTTCGGTGTTTTTAGGCTAAATTTGGGATATAAACGGGTATCGAAGATGCATGCACAAATCGACTTTTTGGGCCCAAAAAACGTGTTTTAGCATTTTTTTTGCCTGAAAATTGAAATTTTTCTAGCACAGTACAAATCACTTCTGAGACCCAAATAACTCGATTTTCGGTGTTTTTAGGCTAAATTTGGGATATAAACGGGTATCGAAGATGCATGCACAAATCGACTTTTTGGGCCAAAAAAACGTGTTTTAGCATTTTTTTTGCCTGAAAATTGAAATTTTTCTAGCACAGTACAAATCACTTCTGAGACCCAAAAAACTCGATTTTTCGATGTTTTTAGGCTAAATTTGGGATATAAACGGGTATCGAAGATGCATGCACAAATCGACTTTTTGGGCCAAAAAAACGTGTTTTAGCATTTATTTTGCCTGAAAATTGAAATTTTTCTAGCACAGTACAAATCGCTTCTGAGACCAAAAAAAACTCGATTTTTCGGTGTTTTTAGGCTAAATTTGGGATATAAACGGATATCGAAGATGCATGCACAAATCGACTTTTTGGGCCAAAAAAACGTGTTATAGCATTTTCTTTGCCTGAAAATTGTTTTTTTTCTAGAACAGTGTAGACATGTACAAATCGCTTCTGAGACCCAAAAAACTCGATTTTTCGGTGTTTTTAGGCTAAATTTGGGATGTAAATGGGTATCGAAGATGCATGCACAAATCGACTTTTTGGGCCAAAAAAACGTGTTTTAGCATTTTTTTTGCCTGAAAATTGAAATTTTTCTAGCACAGTACAAATCGCTTCTGAGACCAAAAAAACTCGATTTTTCGGTGTTTTTAGGCTAAATTTGGGATATAAACGGGCATCGAAGATGCATGCACAAATCGACTTTTTGGGCCAAAAAAACGTGATTTAGCATTTTTTTGCCTGAAAATTGATTTTTTTCTAGAACAGTGTAGACATGTACAAATCGCTTCTGAGACCCAAAAAACACGATTTTTCGGTGTTTTTAGGTTAAATTTGGGATATAAACGGGTATCGAAGATGCATGCACAAATCGACTTTTTTGGCCAAAAAAACGTGTTTTAGCATTTTTTTGGCCTGAAAATTGAAATTTTTCTAGCACAGTACAAATCGCTTCTGAGACCCAAAAAACTCAATTTGTCGGTGTTTTTAGGCTAATTTTGGGATATAAACGGGTATCGAAGATGCATGCACAAATCGACTTTTTGGGCCAAAAAAACGTGTTTTAGCATTTTTTTTGCCTGAAAATTGACATTTTTCTAGCATAGTACAAATCGCTTCTGAGACCCAAAAAACTCGATTTTTCGGTGTTTTTAGGCTAAATTTGGGATATAAACGGGTATCGAAGATGCATGCACAAATCGACTTTTTGGGCCAAAAAAACGTGTTTTAGCATTTTTTTGCCTGAAAATTGATTTTATTCTAGAACAGTGTAGACATGTACAAATCGCTTCTGAGACCCAAAAAACTCGATTTTTCGGTGTTTTTAGGCTAAATTTGGGATATAAACGGGTATCGAAGATGCATGCACAAATCGACTTTTTGGGCCAAAAAAACGTGTTTTAGCATTTTTTTTGCCTGAAAATTGATTTTTTTCTAGAACAGTGTAGACATGTACAAATGGCTTCTGAGACCCAAAAAACTCGATTTTTCGGTGTTTTTAGGCTAAATTTGGGATATAAACGGGTATCGAAGATGCATGCACAAATCGACTTTTTGGGCCAAAAAAACGTGTTTTAGCATTTTTTTTGCCTGAAAATTGAAATTTTTCTAGCACAGTACAAATCGCTTCTGAGACCCAAAAAACTCGATTTTTCGGTGTTTTTAGGCTAAATTTGGGATATAAACGGGTATCGAAGATGCATGCACAAATCGACTTTTTGGGCCAAAAAAACGTGTTTTAGCATTTTTTTTGCCTGAAATTTGAAATTTTTCTAGCACAGTACAAATCGCTTCTGAGACCCAAAAAACTCGATTTTTCGGTGTTTTTAGGCTAAATTTCGGATATAAACGGGTATTGAAGATGCATGCATATATCGACTTTTTGGGCCAAAAAAACGTGTTTTAGCATTTTCTTTGCCTGAAAATTGATTTTTTTCTAGAACAGTGTAGACATGTACAAATCGCTTTTGAGACCCAAAAAACTCGATTTTCGGTGTTTTTAGGCTAAATTTGGGATATAAACGGGTATCTAAGATGCATGCACAAATCAACTTTTTAGGCCAAAAAAACGTGTTTTAGCATTTTTTTTGCCTGAAAATTGAAATTTTTCTAGCACAGTACAAATCGCTTCTGAGACCCAAAAAACTCGATTTTTCGGTGTTTTTAGGCTAAATTTGGGATATAAACGGGTATCGAAGATGCATGCACAAATCGACTTTTTGGGCCAAAAAAACGTGTTATAGCATTTTCTTTGCCTGAAAATTGTTTTTTTTCTAGAACAGTGTAGACATGTACAAATCGCTTCTGAGACCCAAAAAAACTCGATTTTTCGGTGTTTTTAGGCTAAATTTGGGATGTAAATGGGTATCGAAGATGCATGCACAAATCGACTTTTTGGGCCAAAAAAACGTGTTTTAGCATTTTTTTTGCCTGAAAATTGAAATTTTTCTAGCACAGTACAAATCGCTTCTGAGACCAAAAAAACTCGATTTTTCGGTGTTTTTAGGCTAAATTTGGGATATAAACGGGCATCGAAGATGCATGCACAAATCGACTTTTTGGGCCAAAAAAACGTGATTTAGCATTTTTTTGCCTGAAAATTGATTTTTTTCTAGAACAGTGTAGACATGTACAAATCGCTTCTGAGACCCAAAAAACACGATTTTTCGGTGTTTTTAGGCTAAATTTGGGATATAAACGGGTATCGAAGATGCATGCACAAATCGACTTTTTTGGCCAAAAAAACGTGTTTTAGCATTTTTTTGGCCTGAAAATTGAAATTTTTCTAGCACAGTACAAATCGCTTCTGAGACCCAAAAAACTCAATTTGTCGGTGTTTTTAGGCTAATTTTGGGATATAAACGGGTATCGAAGATGCATGCACAAATCGACTTTTTGGGCCAAAAAAACGTGTTTTAGCATTTTTTTTGCCTGAAAATTGAAATTTTTCTAGCACAGTACAAATCGCTTCTGAGACCCAAAAAACTCGATTTTTCGGTGTTTTTAGGCTAAATTTGGGATATAAACGGGTATCGAAGATGCATGCACAAATCGACTTTTTGGGCCAAAAAAACGTGTTTTAGCATTTTTTTGCCTGAAAATTGATTTTTTTCTAGAACAGTGTAGACATGTACAAATCGCTTCTGAGACCCAAAAAACACGATTTTTCGGTGTTTTTAGGTTAAATTTGGGATATAAACGGGTATCGAAGATGCATGCACAAATCGACTTTTTGGGCCAAAAAAACGTGTTTTAGCATTTATTTTGCCTGAAAATTGAAATTTTTCTAGCACAGTACAAATCGCTTCTGAGACCAAAAAAAACTCGATTTTTCGGTGTTTTTAGGCTAAATTTGGGATATAAACGGGTATCGAAGATGCATGCAGAAATCGACTTTTTGGGCCAAAAAAACGTGTTTTAGCATTTTTTTGCCTGAAAATTATTTTTTTTCTAGCTCAGTACAAATCGCTTCTGAGACCCAAAAAACTCGATTTTTCGGTGTTTTTAGGCTAAATTTGGGATATAAACGGGTATCGAAGATGCATGCAGAAATCGACTTTTTGGGCCAAAAAAACTTGTTTTAGCATTTTTTTTGCCTGAAAATTGAAATTTTTCTAGCACAGTACAAATCGCTTCTGAGACCCAAAAAACTCGATTTTTCGGTGTTTTTAGGCTAAATTTGGGATATAAACGGGTATCGAAGATGCATGCACAAATCGACTTTTTGGGCCAAAAAAACGTGTTTTAGCATTTTTTTTGCCTGAAAATTGAAATTTTTCTAGCACAGTACAAATCGCTTCTGAGACCCAAAAAACTCGATTTTTAGGTGTTTTTAGGCTAAATTTGGGATATAAACGGGTATCGAAGATGCATGCACAAATCGACTTTTTGGGCCAAAAAAACGTGTTTTAGCATTTTCTTTGCCTGATAATTGATTTTTTTCTAGAACAGTGTAGACATGTACAAATCGCTTCTGAGACCCAAAAAACTCGTTTTTTCGGTGTTTTTAGGCTAAATTTGGGATATAAACGGGTATCGAAGATGCATGCACAAATCGACTTTTTTGGCCAAAAAAACGTGTTTTAGCATTTTTTTTGCCTGAAAATTGATTTTTTTCTAGAACAGTGTAGACATGTACAAATAGCTTCTGAGACCCAAAAAAACTCGATTTTTCGGTGTTTTTAGGCTAAATTTGGGATATAAACGGGTATCGAAGATGCATGCACAAATCGACTTTTTGGGCCAAAAAATCGTGTTTTAGCATTTTTTTTGCCTGAAAATTGATTTTTTTCTAGCACAGTACAAATCGCTTCTGAGACCCAAAAAACTCGATTTTTCGGTGTTTTTAGGCTAAATTTGGGATATAAACGGGTATCGAAGATGCATGCAGAAATCGACTTTTTGGGCCAAAAAAACGTGTTTTAGCATCTATTTTGCCTGAAAATTGAAATTTTTCTAGCACAGTACAAATCGCTTTTGAGACCCAAAAAACTCGATTTTTCGGTGTTTTTAGGCTAAATTTGGGATATAAACGGGTATCGAAGATGCATGCACAAATCGACTTTTTGGGCCAAAAAAACGTGTTTTAGCATTTTTTTTGCCTGAAAATTGAAATTTTTCTAGCACAGTACAAATCGCTTCTGAGACCAAAAAAACTCGATTTTTGGTGTTTTTAGGCTAAATTTGGGATATATACGGGTATCGAAGATGCATGCACAAATCGACTTTTTGGGCCAAAAAAACGTGTTTTAGCATTTTCTTTGCCTGAAAATTGATTTTTTTCTAGAACAGTGTAGACATGTACAAATCGCTTCTGAGACCCAAAAAAATCGATTGTTCGGTGTTTTTAGGCTAAATTTGGGATGTAAATGGGTATCGAAGATGCATGCACAAATCGACTTTTTGGGCCAAAAAAACGTGTTTTAGCATTTTTTTTGCCTGAAAATTGAAATTTTTCTAGCACAGTACAAATCGCTTCTGAGACCCAAAAAACTCGATTTTTCGGTGTTTTTAGGCTAAATTTGGGATATAAACGGGTATCGAAGATGCATGCACAAATCGACTTTTTGGGCCAAAAAAACGTGTTTTAGCATTTTTGTGCCTGAAAATTGATTTTATTCTAGAACAGTGTAGACATGTACAAATCGCTTCTGAGACCCAAAAAACTCGATTTTTCGGTGTTTTTAGGCTAAATTTGGGATATAAACGGGTATCGAAGATGCATGCACAAATCGACTTTTTGGGCCAAAAAAACGTGTTTTAGCATTTTTTTTGCCTGAAAATTGATTTTTTTCTAGAACAGTGTAGACATGTACAAATGGCTTCTGAGACCCAAAAAACTCGATTTTTCGGTGTTTTTAGGCTAAATTTGGGATATAAACGGGTATCGAAGATGCATGCACAAATCGACTTTTTGGGCCAAAAAAACGTGTTTTAGCATTTTTTTTGCCTGAAAATTGAAATTTTTCTAGCACCGTACAAATCGCTTCTGAGACCCAAAAAACTCGATTTTTCGGTGTTTTTAGGCTAAATTTCGGATATAAACGGGTATTGAAGATGCATGCACAAATCGACTTTTTGGGCCAAAAAAACGTGTTTTAGCATTTTCTTTGCCTGAAAATTGATTTTTTTCTAGAACAGTGTAGACATGTACAAATCGCTTCTGAGACCCAAAAAACTCGATTTTCGGTGTTTTTAGGCTAAATTTGGGATATAAACGGGTATCTAAGATGCATGCACAAATCAACTTTTTAGGCCAAAAAAAGTGTTTTAGCATTTTTTTTGCCTGAAAATTGAAATTTTTCTAGCACAGTACAAATCGCTTCTAAGACCCAAAAAACTCGATTTTTCGGTGTTTTTAGGCTAAATTTGGGATATAAACGGGTATCGAAGATGCATGCACAAATCGACTTTTTGGGCCAAAAAAACGTGATTTAGCATTTTTTTGCCTGAAAATTGATTTTTTTCTAGAACAGTGTAGACATGTACAAATCGCTTCTGAGACCCAAAAAACTCGTTTTTTCGGTGTTTTTAGGCTAAATTTGGGATATAAACGGGTATCGAAGATGCATGCACAAATCGACTTTTTTGGCCAAAAAAACGTGTTTTAGCATTTTTTTTGCCTGAAAATTGATTTTTTTCTAGAACAGTGTAGACATGTACAAATAGCTTCTGAGACCCAAAAAAACTCGATTTTTCGGTGTTTTTAGGCTAAATTTGGGATATAAACGGGTATCGAAGATGCATGCACAAATCGACTTTTTGGGCCAAAAAATCGTGTTTTAGCATTTTTTTGGCCTGAAAATTGATTTTTTTTCTAGCACAGTACAAATCGCTTCTGAGACCCAAAAAACTCGATTTTTCGGTGTTTTTAGGCTAAATTTGGGATATAAACGGGTATCGAAGATGCATGCAGAAATCGACTTTTTGGGCCAAAAAAACGTGTTTTAGCATCTATTTTGCCTGAAAATTGAAATTTTTCTAGCACAGTACAAATCGCTTTTGAGACCCAAAAAACTCGATTTTTCGGTGTTTTTAGGCTAAATTTGGGATATAAACGGGTATCGAAGATGCATGCACAAATCGACTTTTTGGGCCAAAAAAACGTGTTTTAGCATTTTTTTTGCCTGAAAATTGAAATTTTTCTAGCACAGTACAAATCGCTTCTGAGACCAAAAAAACTCGATTTTTGGTGTTTTTAGGCTAAATTTGGGATATATACGGGTATCGAAGATGCATGCACAAATCGACTTTTTGGGCCAAAAAAACGTGTTTTAGCATTTTCTTTGCCTGAAAATTGATTTTTTTCTAGAACAGTGTAGACATGTACAAATCGCTTCTGAGACCCAAAAAAATCGATTGTTCGGTGTTTTTAGGCTAAATTTGGGATGTAAATGGGTATCGAAGATGCATGCACAAATCGACTTTTTGGGCCAAAAAAACGTGTTTTAGCATTTTTTTTGCCTGAAAATTGAAATTTTTCTAGCACAGTACAAATCGCTTCTGAGACCCAAAAAACTCGATTTTTCGGTGTTTTTAGGCTAAATTTGGGATATAAACGGGTATCGAAGATGCATGCACAAATCGACTTTTTGGGCCAAAAAAACGTGTTTTAGCATTTTTGTGCCTGAAAATTGATTTTATTCTAGAACAGTGTAGACATGTACAAATCGCTTCTGAGACCCAAAAAACTCGATTTTTCGGTGTTTTTAGGCTAAATTTGGGATATAAACGGGTATCGAAGATGCATGCACAAATCGACTTTTTGGGCCAAAAAAACGTGTTTTAGCATTTTTTTTGCCTGAAAATTGATTTTTTTCTAGAACAGTGTAGACATGTACAAATGGCTTCTGAGACCCAAAAAACTCGATTTTTCGGTGTTTTTAGGCTAAATTTGGGATATAAACGGGTATCGAAGATGCATGCACAAATCGACTTTTTGGGCCAAAAAAACGTGTTTTAGCATTTTTTTTGCCTGAAAATTGAAATTTTTCTAGCACCGTACAAATCGCTTCTGAGACCCAAAAAACTCGATTTTTCGGTGTTTTTAGGCTAAATTTCGGATATAAACGGGTATTGAAGATGCATGCACAAATCGACTTTTTGGGCCAAAAAAACGTGTTTTAGCATTTTCTTTGCCTGAAAATTGATTTTTTTCTAGAACAGTGTAGACATGTACAAATCGCTTCTGAGACCCAAAAAACTCGATTTTCGGTGTTTTTAGGCTAAATTTGGGATATAAACGGGTATCTAAGATGCATGCACAAATCAACTTTTTAGGCCAAAAAAAGTGTTTTAGCATTTTTTTTGCCTGAAAATTGAAATTTTTCTAGCACAGTACAAATCGCTTCTAAGACCCAAAAAACTCGATTTTTCGGTGTTTTTAGGCTAAATTTGGGATATAAACGGGTATCGAAGATGCATGCACAAATCGACTTTTTGGGCCAAAAAAACGTGATTTAGCATTTTTTTGCCTGAAAATTGATTTTTTTCTAGAACAGTGTAGACATGTACAAATCGCTTCTGAGACCCAAAAAACACGATTTTTCGGTGTTCTTAGGTTAAATTTGGGATATAAACGGGTATCGAAGATGCATGCACAAATCGACTTTTTTGGCCAAAAAAAAGTGTTTTAGCATTTTTTTGGCCTGAAAATTGAAATTTTTCTAGCACAGTACAAATCGCTTCTGAGACCCAAAAAACTCAATTTTTCGGTGTTTTTAGGCTAATTTTGGGATATAAACGGGTATCGAAGATGCATGCACAAATCGACTTTTTGGGCCAAAAAAACGTGTTTTAGCATTTTTTTTGCTTAAAATTGAAATTTTTCTAGCACAGTACAAATCGCTTCTGAGACCCAAAATACTCGATTTTTCGGTGTTTTTAGGCTAAATTTGGGATATAAACGGGTATCGAAGATGCATGCACAAATCGACTTTTTGGGCCAAAAAAACGTGTTTTAGCATTTTTTTGCCTGAAAATTGATTTTTTTCTAGAACAGTGTAGACATGTACAAATCGCTTCTGTGACCCAAAAAACACGATTTTTCGGTGTTTTTAGGTTAAATTTGGGATATAAACGGGTATCGAAGATGCATGCACAAATCGACATTTTGGGCCAAAAAAACGTGTTTTAGCATTTTCTTTGCCTGATAATTGAATTTTTTCTAGAACAGTGTAGACATGTACAAATAGCTTTTGAGACCCAAAAAACTCGATTTTTCGGTGTTTTTAGGCTAAATTTGGGATATAAACGGGTATCGAAGATGCATGCACAAATCGACTTTTTGGGCCAAAAAAACGTGTTTTAGCATTTTTTTTGCCTGAAAATTGAAATTTTTCTAGCACTGTACAAATCGCTTCTGAGACCCAAAAAACTCGATTTTTCGGTGTTTTTAGGCTAAATTTGGGATATAAACGGGTATCGAAGATGCATGCACAAATCGACTTTTTGGCCCAAAAAAACGTGTTTTAGCATTTTCTTTGCCTGAAAATTGATTTTTTTCTAGAACAGTGTAGACATGTACAAATCGCTTCTGAGACCCAAAAAACTCGATTTTTCGGTGTTTTTAGGCTAAATTTGGGATATAAACGGGTATCGAAGATGCATGCACAAATCGACTTTTTGGGCCAAAAAACGTGTTTTAGCATTTTTTTTGCCTGAAAATTGAAATTTTTCTAGCACAGTACAAATCGCTTCTGAGACCCAAAAAACTCGATTTTTCGGTGTTTTTAGGCTAAATTTGGGATATAAACGGATATCGAAGATGCATGCACAAATCGACTTTTTGGGCCAAAAAAAAGTGTTTTAGCATTTTCTTTGCCTGAAAATTGATTTTTTTCTAGAACAGTGTAGACATGTACAAATCGCTTCTGAGACCCAAAAAACTCGATTTTTCGGTGTTTTTAAGCTAAATTTGGGATATAAACGGGTATCGAAGATGCATGCACAAATCGACTTTTTGGGCCAAAAAAACGTGTTTTAGCATTTTTTTTGCCTGAAAATTGATTTTTTTTCTAGAACAGTACAAATCGCTTCTGAGACCCAAAAAACTCGATTTTTCGGTGTTTTTAGGCTAAATTTGGGATATAAACGGGTATCGAAGATGCATGCACAAATCGACTTTTTGGGCCAAAAAAACGTGTTTTAGCATTTTCTTTGCCTGAAAATTGATTTTTTTCTAGAACAGTGTAGACATGTACAAATGGCTTCTGAGACCCAAAAAACTCGATTTTTCGGTGTTTTTAAGCTAAATTTGGGATATAAACGGGTATCGAAGATGCATGCACAAATCGACTTTTTGGGCCAAAAAAACGTGATTTAGCATTTTTTGCCTGAAAATTGATTTTTTTCTAGAACAGTGTAGACATGTACAAATCGCTTCTGAGACCCAAAAAACACGATTTTTCGGTGTTTTTAGGTTAAATTTGGGATATAAACGGGTATCGAAGATGCATGCACAAATCGACTTTTTTGGCCAAAAAAACGTGTTTTAGCATTTTTTTGGCCTGAAAATTGAAATTTTTCTAGCACAGTACAAATCGCTTCTGAGACCCAAAAAACTCAATTTTTCGGTGTTTTTAGGCTAATTTTGGGATATAAACGGGTATCGAAGATGCATGCACAAATCGACTTTTTGGGCCAAAAAAACGTGTTTTAGCATTTTTTTTGCCTGAAAATTGAATTTTTTCTAGCACAGTACAAATCGCTTCTGAGACCCAAAAAACTCGATTTTTCGGTGTTTTTAGGCTAAATTTGGGATATAAACGGGTATCGAAGATGCATGCACAAATCGACTTTTTGGGCCAAAAAAACGTGTTTTAGCATTTTTTTGCCTGAAAATTGATTTTTTTTCTAGAACAGTGTAGACATGTACAAATCGCTTCTGTGACCCAAAAAACACGATTTTTCGGTGTTTTTAGGTTAAATTTGGGATATAAACGGGTATCGAAGATGCATGCACAAATCGACATTTTGGGCCAAAAAAACGTGTTTTAGCATTTTCTTTGCCTGATAATTGAATTTTTTCTAGAACAGTGTAGACATGTACAAATAGCTTCTGAGACCCAAAAAACTCGATTTTTCGGTGTTTTTAGGCTAAATTTGGGATATAAACGGGTATCGAAGATGCATGCACAAATCGACTTTTTGGGCCAAAAAAACGTGTTTTAGCATTTTTTTTGCCTGAAAATTGAAATTTTTCTAGCACTGTACAAATCGCTTCTGAGACCCAAAAAACTCGACTTTTCGGTGTTTTTAGGCTAAATTTGGGATATAAACGGGTATCGAAGATGCATGCACAAATCGACTTTTTGGGCCAAAAAAACGTGTTTTAGCATTTTCTTTGCCTGAAAATTGATTTTTTTCTAGAACAGTGTAGACATGTACAAATCGCTTCTGAGACCCAAAAAACTCGATTTTTCGGTGTTTTTAGGCTAAATTTGGGATATAAACGGGTATCGAAGATGCATGCACAAATCGACTTTTTGGGCCAAAAAAACGTGTTTTAGCATTTTCTTTGCCTGAAAATTGATTTTTTTCTAGAACAGTGTAGACATGTACAAATCGCTTCTGAGACCCAAAAAACTCGATTTTTCGGTGTTTTTAGGCTAAATTTGGGATATAAACGGGTATCGAAGATGCATGCACAAATCGACTTTTTGGGCCAAAAAACGTGTTTTAGCAATTTTTTTGCCTGAAAATTGAAATTTTTCTAGCACAGTACAAATCGCTTCTGAGACCCAAAAAACTCGATTTTTCGGTGTTTTTAGGCTAAATTTGGGATATAAACGGATATCGAAGATGCATGCACAAATCGACTTTTTGTGCCAAAAAAAAGTGTTTTAGCATTTTCTTTGCCTGAAAATTGATTTTTTTCTAGAACAGTGTAGACATGTACAAATCGCTTCTGAGACCCAAAAAACTCGATTTTTCGGTGTTTTTAAGCTAAATTTGGGATATAAACGGGTATCGAAGATGCATGCACAAATCGACTTTTTGGGCCAAAAAAACGTGTTTTAGCATTTTTTTTGCCTGAAAATTGATTTTTTTTCTAGAACAGTACAAATCGCTTCTGAGACCCAAAAAACTCGATTTTTCGGTGTTTTTAGGCTAAATTTGGGATATAAACGGGTATCGAAGATGCATGCACAAATCGACTTTTTGGGCCAAAAAAACGTGTTTTAGCATTTTCTTTGCCTGAAAATTGATTTTTTTCTAGAACAGTGTAGACATGTACAAATGGCTTCTGAGACCCAAAAAACTCGATTTTTCGGTGTTTTTAAGCTAAATTTGGGATATAAACGGGTATCGAAGATGCATGCACAAATCGACTTTTTGGGCCAAAAAAACGTGATTTAGCATTTTTTTGCCTGAAAATTGATTTTTTTCTAGAACAGTGTAGACATGTACAAATCGCTTCTGAGACCCAAAAAACTCGATTTTTCGGTGTTTTTAGGCTAAATTTGGGATATAAACGGGTATCGAAGATGCATGCACAAATCGACTTTTTGGGCCAAAAAAACGTGTTTTAGCATTTTCTTTGCCTGAAAATTGATTTTTTTCTAGAACAGTGTAGACATGTACAAATCGCTTCTGAGACCCAAAAAACTCGATTTTTCGGTGTTTTTAGGCTAAATTTGGGATATAAACGGGTATCGAAGATGCATGCACAAATCGACTTTTTGGGCCAAAAAACGTGTTTTAGCATTTTTTTTGCCTGAAAATTGAAATTTTTCTAGCACAGTACAAATCGCTTCTGAGACCCAAAAAACTCGATTTTTCGGTGTTTTTAGGCTAAATTTGGGATATAAACGGATATCGAAGATGCATGCACAAATCGACTTTTTGGGCCAAAAAAAAGTGTTTTAGCATTTTCTTTGCCTGAAAATTGATTTTTTTCTAGAACAGTGTAGACATGTACAAATCGCTTCTGAGACCCAAAAAACTCGATTTTTCGGTGTTTTTAAGCTAAATTTGGGATATAAACGGGTATCGAAGATGCATGCACAAATCGACTTATTGGGCCAAAAAAACGTGTTTTAGCATTTTTTTTGCCTGAAAATTGATTTTTTTTCTAGAACAGTACAAATCGCTTCTGAGACCCCAAAAACTCGATTTTTCGGTGTTTTTAGGCTAAATTTGGGATATAAACGGGTATCGAAGATGCATGCACAAATCGACTTTTTGGGCCAAAAAAACGTGTTTTAGCATTTTCTTTGCCTGAAAATTGATTTTTTTCTAGAACAGTGTAGACATGTACAAATGGCTTCTGATACCCAAAAAACTCGATTTTTCGGTGTTTTTAGGCTAAATTTGGGATATAAACGGGTATCGAAGATGCATGCACAAATCGACTTTTTGGGCCAAAAAAACGTGTTTTAGCATTTTTTTTGCCTGAAAATTGATTTTTTTCTAGAACAGTACAAATCGCTTCTGAGACCCAAAAAACTCGATTTTTCGGTGTTTTTAGGCTAAATTTGGGATATAAACGGGTATCGAAGATGCATGCACAAATCGACTTTTTGGGCCCAAAAAACGTGTTTTAGCATTTTTTTTGCCTGAAAATTGATTTTTTTCTAGAACAGTGTAGACATGTACAAATGGCTTCTGAGACCCAAAAAACTCGATTTTTCGGTGTTTTTAGGCTAAATTTGGGATATAAACGGTTATCGAAGATGCATGCACATATCGACTTTTTGGGCCAAAAAAACGTGTTTTAGCATTTTTTTTGCCTGAAAATTGAAAATTTTCTAACAGAGTACAAATCGCTTCTGAGACCCAAAAAACTCGATTTTTCGGTGTTTTTAGGCTAAATTTGGGATATAAACGGGTATCGAAGATGCATGCACATATCGACTTTTTGGGCCAAAAAAACGTGTTTTAGCATTTTTTTTGCCTGAAAATTGAAATTTTTCTAACACAGTACAAATCGCTTCTGAGACCCAAAAAACTCGATTTTTCGGTGTTTTTAGGCTAAATTTGGGATATAAACGGGTATCGAAGATGCATGCACAAATCGACTTTTTGGGCCAAAAAAACGTGTTTTAGCATTTTTTTTGCCTGAAAATTGAAATTTTTCTAGAACAGTGTAGACATGTACAAATCGCTTCTGAGACCCAAAAAACTCGATTTTTCGGTGTTTTTAGGCTAAATTTGGGATATAAACGGGTATCGAAGATGCATGCACAAATCGACTTTTTGGGCCAAAAAAACGTGTTTTAGCATTTTTTTTGCCCGAAAATTGAAATTTTTCTAGCACAGTACAAATCGCTTCCGAGACCCAAAAAACTCGATTTTTCGGTGTTTTTAGGCTAAATTTGGGATATAAACGGGTATCGAAGATGCATGCACAAATCGACTTTTTGGGCCATAAAAACGTGTTTTAGCATTTTTTTTGCCTGAAAATTGAAATTTTTCTAGCACAGTACAAATCGCTACTGAGACCTAAAAAACTCGATTTTTCGGTGTTTTTAGGCTAAATTTGGGATATAAACGGGTATCGAAGATACATGCACAAATCGACTTTTTGGGCCAAAAAAACGTGTTTTAGCATTTTTTTTGTCTGAAAATTGATTTTTTTCTAGAACAGTGTAGACATGTACAAATGGCTTCTGAGACCCAAAAAACTCGATTTTTCGGTGTTTTTAGGCTAATTTTGGGATATAAACGGGTATCGAAGATGCATGCACAAATCGACTTTTTGGGCCAAAAAAACGTGTTTTAGCATTTTTTTTGCCTGAAAAATGAAATTTTTCTAGCACAGTACAAATCGCTTCTGAGACCCAAAAAACTCGATTTTTCGGTGTTTTTAGGCTAAATTTGGGATATAAACGGGTATCGAAGATGCATGCACAAATCGACTTTTTGGGCCAAAAAAACGTGTTTTAGCATTTTTTTGCCTGAAAATTGATTTTTTTCTAGAACAGTGTAGACATGTACAAATCGCTTCTGTGACCCAAAAAACACGATTTTTCGGTGTTTTTAGGTTAAATTTGGGATATAAACGGGTATCGAAGATGCATGCACAAATCGACATTTTGGGCCAAAAAAACGTGTTTTAGCATTTTTTTTGCCTGAAAATTGAAATTTTTCTAGAACAGTACACATCGCTTCTGAAACCCAAAAAACTCGATTTTTCGGTGTTTTTAGGCTAAATTTGGGATATAAACGGGTATCGAAGATGCATGCACAAATCGACTTTTTGGGCCAAAAAAACGTGTTTTAGCATTTTTTTTGCCTGAAAATTGAAATTTTTCTAGCACAGTACAAATCGCTTCTGAGACCCAAAAAACTCGATTTTTCGGTGTTTTTAGGCTAAATTTGGGATATAAACGGGTATCGAAGATGCATGCACAAATCGACTTTTTGGGCCCAAAAAACGTGTTTTAGCATTTTTTTTGCCTGAAAATTGATTTTTTTCTAGAACAGTGTAGACATGTACAAATCGCTTCTGAGACCCAAAAAACTCGATTTTTCGGTGTTTTTAGGCTAAATTTGGGATATAAACGGGTATCGAAGATGCATGCACAAATCGACTTTTTGGGCCAAAAAAACGTGTTTTAGCATTTTTTTTGCCTGAAAATTGAAATTTTTCTAACACAGTACAAATCGCTTCTGAGACCCAAAAAACTCGATTTTTCGGTGTTTTTAGGCTAAATTTGGGATATAAACGGGTATCGAAGATGCATGCACAAATCGACTTTTTGGGCCAAAAAAACGTGTTTTAGCATTTTTTTTGCCTGAAAATTGAAATTTTTCTAGCACAGTACAAATCGCTTCTGAGACCCAAAAAACTCGATTTTTCGGTGTTTTTAGGCTAAATTTGGGATATAAACGGGTATCGAAGATGCATGCACAAATCGACTTTTTGGGCCAAAAAAAGGTGTTTTAGCAATTTTTTTGCCAGAAAATTGATTTTTTTCTAGAACAGTGTAGACATGTACAAATCGCTTCTGAGACCCAAAAATCTCGATTTTTCGGTGTTTTTAGGCTAAATTTGGGATATAAACGGGTATCGAAGATGCATGCACAAATCGACTTTTTGGGCCAAAAAAACGTGTTTTAGCATTTTTTTGCCTGAAAATTGAAATTTTTCTAACACAGTACAAATCGCTTCTGAGACCCAAAAAACTCGATTTTTCGGTGTTTTTAGGCTAAATTTGGGATATAAACGGGTATCGAAGATGCATGCACAAATCGACTTTTTGGGCCAAAAAAACGTGTTTTAGCATTTTTTTTGCCTGAAAATTGATTTTTTTCTAGAACAGTGTAGACATGTACAAATCGCTTCTGAGACCCAAAAAACTCGATTTTTCGGTGTTTTTAGGCTAAATTTGGGATATAAACGGGTATCGAAGATGCATGCACAAATCGAATTTTTGGGCCAAAAAAACGTGTTTTAGCATTTTTTTTGCCGTAAAATTGATTTTTTTCTAGAACAGTGTAGACATGTACAAATCGCTTCTGAGACCCAAAAAACTCGATTTTTCGGCGTTTTTAGGCTAAATTTGGGATATAAACGGGTATCGAAGATGCATGCACAAATTGACTTTCTGGGCCAAAAAAACATGTTTTAGCATTTTTTTTGCCTGAAAATTGAAATTTTTCTAACACAGTACAAATCGCTTCTGAGACCCCAAAAACTCGATTTTTCGGTGTTTTTAGGCTAAATTTGGGATATAAACGGGTATCGAAGATGCATGCACAAATCGACTTTTTGGGCCAAAAAAACGTGTTTTAGCATTTTTTTGCCTTAAAATTGAAATTTTTCTAACACAGTACAAATCGCTTCTGAGACCCAAAAAACTCGATTTTTCGGTGTTTTTAGGCTAAATTTGGGATATAAACGGGTATCGATGATGCATGCACAAATCGACTTTTTGGGCCAAGAAAAGGTGTTTTAGCAATTTTTTTGCCAGAAAATTGATTTTTTTCTAGAACAGTGTAGACATGTACAAATCGCTTCTGAGACCCAAAAAACTCGATTTTTCGGTGTTTTTAGGCTAAATTTGGGATATAAACGGGTATCGAAGATGCATGCACAAATCGACTTTTTGGGCCAAAAAAACGTGTTTTAGCATTTTTTTGCCTGAAAATTGAAATTTTTCTATCACAGTACAAATCGCTTCTGAGACCCAAAAAAATCGATTTTTCGGTGTTTTTAGGCTAAATTTGGGATATAAACGGGTATCGAAGATGCATGCACAAATCGACTTTTTGGGCCAAAAAAACGTGTTTTAGCATTATTTTTGCCTGAAAATTGATTTTTTTCTAGAACAGTGTAGACATGTACAAATCGCTTCTGAGACCCAAAAAACTCGATTTTTCGGTGTTTTTAGGCTAAATTTGGGATATAAACGGGTATCGAAGATGCATGCACAAATCGACTTTTTGGGCCAAAAAAAACGTGTTTTAGCATTTTTTTTGCCTGAAAACTGTTTTTTTTCTAGAACAGTGTAGAGATGTACAAATCGCTTCTGAGACCCAAAAAACTCGATTTTTCGGTGTTTTTAGGCTAAATTTGGGATATAAACGGGTATCGAAGATGCATGCACAAATCGACTTTTTGGGCCAAAAAAACGTGTTTTAGCATTTTTTTTGCCTGAAAATTGAAATGTTTCTAACACAGTACAAATCGCTTCTGAGACCCAAAAAACTCGATATTTCGGTGTTTTTAGGCTAAATTTGGGATATAAACGGGTATCGAAGATGCATGCACAAATCGACTTTTTGGGCCAAAAAAACGTGTTTTAGCATTTTTTTGCCTGAAAATGGAAATTTTTCTAACACAGTACAAATCGCTTCTGAGACCCAAAAAACTCGATTTTTCGGTGTTTTTAGGCTAAATTTGGGATATAAACGGGTATCAAAGATGCATGCACAAATCGAATTTTTGGGCCAAAAAAACGTGTTTTAGCATTTTTTTTGCCTGAAAATTGATTTTTTTCTAGAACAGTGTAGACATGTACAAATCGCTTCTGAGACCCAAAAAACTCGATTTTTCGGTGTTTTTAGGCTAAATTTGGGATATAAACGGGTATCGAAGATGCATGCACAAATCGACTTTCTGGGCCAAAAAAACGTGTTTTAGCATTTTTTTTGCCTGAAAATTGAAATTTTTCTAACACAGTACAAATCGCTTCTGAGACCCAAAAAACTCGATTTTTCGGTGTTTTTAGGCTAAATTTGGGATATAAACGGGTATCGAAGATGCATGCTCAAATCGACTTTTTGGGCCAAAAAAAGGTGTTTTAGCAATTTTTTTGCCAGAAAATTGATTTTTTTCTAGAACAGTGTAGACATGTACAAATCGCTTCTGAGACCCAAAAAACTCGATTTTTCGATGTTTTTAGGCTAAATTTGGGATATAAACGGGTATCGAAGATGCATGCACAAATCGACTTTTTGGGCCAAAAAAACGTGTTTTAGCATTTTTTTGCCTGAAAATTGAAATTTTTCTATCACAGTACAAATCGCTTCTGAGACCCAAAAAACTCGATTTTTCGGTGTTTTTAGGCTAAATTTGGGATATAAACGGGTATCGAAGATGCATGCACAAATCGACTTTTTGGGCCAAAAAAACGTGTTTTAGCATTATTTTTGCCTGAAAATTGATTTTTTTCTAGAACAGTGTAGACATGTACAAATCGCTTCTGAGACCCAAAAAACTCGATTTTTCGGTGTTTTTAGGCTAAATTTGGGATATAAACGGGTATCGAAGATGCATGCACAAATCGACTTTTTGGGCCAAAAAAACGTGTTTTAGCATTTTTTTTGCCTGAAAACTGTTTTTTTTCTAGAACAGTGTAGAGATGTACAAATCGCTTCTGAGA
The DNA here is from genome assembly GCA_034508575.1 of Petrolisthes manimaculis. NCBI lineage: Eukaryota > Metazoa > Arthropoda > Malacostraca > Decapoda > Porcellanidae > Petrolisthes > Petrolisthes manimaculis. Next base: position 2,332,683 of record JAWZYT010000013.1, read on the forward strand.
CCCAAAAAACTCGATTTTTCGGTGTTTTTAGGCTAAATTTGGGATATAAACGGGTATCGAAGATGCATGCACAAATCGACTTTTTGGGCCAAAAAAACGTGTTTTAGCATTTTTTTTGCCTGAAAATTGAAATGTTTCTAACACAGTACAACTCGCTTCTGAGACCCAAAAAACTCGATTTTTCGGTGTTTTTAGGCTAAATTTGGGATATAAACGGGTATCGAAGATGCATGCACAAATCGACTTTTTGGGCCAAAAAAACGTGTTTTAGCATTTTTTTGCCTGAAAATTGAAATTTTTCTAACACAGTACAAATCGCTTCTGAGACCCAAAAAACTCGATTTTTCGGTGTTTTTAGGCTAAATTTGGGATATAAACGGGTATCGAAGATGCATGCACAAATCGACTTTTTGGGCCAAAAAAACGTGTTTTAGCATTTTTTTTGCCTGAAAATTGATTTTTTTCTAGAACAGTGTAGACATGTACAAATCGCTTCTGAGACCCAAAAAACTCGATTTTTCGGTGTTTTTAGGCTAAATTTGGGATATAAACGGGTATCGAAGATGCATGCACAAATCGAATTTTTGGGCCAAAAAAACGTGTTTTAGCATTTTTTTTGCCTGAAAATTGATTTTTTTCTAGAACAGTGTAGACATGTACAAATCGCTTCTGAGACCCAAAAAACTCGATTTTTCGGTGTTTTTAGGCTAAATTTGGGATAGAAACGGGTATCGAAGATGCATGCACAAATCGACTTTCTGGGCCAAAAAAACGTGTTTTAGCATTTTTTTTGCCTGAAAATTGAAATTTTTCTAACACAGTACAAATCGCTTCTGAAACCCAAAAAACTCGATTTTTCGGTGTTTTTAGGCTAAATTTGGGATATAAACGGGTATCGAAGATGCATGCACAAATCGACTTTTTGGGCCAAAAAAACGTGTTTTAGTATTTTTTTGCCTTAAAATTGAAATTTTTCTAACACAGTACAAATCGCTTCTGAGACCCAAAAAACTCGATTTTTCGGTGTTTTTAGGCTAAATTTGGGATATAAACGGGTATCGAAGATGCATGCTCAAATCGACTTTTTGGGCCAAAAAAAGGTGTTTTAGCAATTTTTTTGCCAGAAAATTGATTTTTTTCTAGAACAGTGTAGACATGTACAAATCGCTTCTGAGACCCAAAAAACTCGATTTTTCGGTGTTTTTAGGCTAAATTTGGGATATAAACGGGTATCGAAGATGCATGCACAAATCGACTTTTTGGGCCAAAAAAACGTGTTTTAGCATTTTTTTGCCTGAAAATTGAAATTTTTCTATCACAGTACAAATCGCTTCTGAGACCCAAAAAACTCGATTTTTCGGTGTTTTTAGGCTAAATTTGGGATATAAACGGGTATCGAAGATGCATGCACAAATCGACTTTTTGGGCCAAAAAAACGTGTTTTAGCATTATTTTTGCCTGAAAATTGATTTTTTTCTAGAACAGTGTAGACATGTACAAATCGCTTCTGTGACCCAAAAAACTCGATTTTTCGGTGTTTTTAGGCTAAATTTGGGATATAAACGGGTATCGAAGATGCATGCACAAATCGACTTTTTGGGCCCAAAAAACGTGTTTTAGCATTTTTTTTGCCTGAAAATTGAAATTTTTCTAGCACAGTACAAATCGCTTCTGAGACCCAAAAAACTCGATTTTTCGGTGTTTTTAGGCTAAATTTGGGATATAAACGGGTATCGAAGATGCATGCACAAATCGACTTTTTGGGCCAAAAAAACGTGTTTTAGCATTTTTTTGCCTGAAAATTGAAATTTTTCTAACACAGTACAAATCGCTTCTGAGACCCAAAAAACTCGATTTTTCGGTGTTTTTAGGCTAAATTTGGGATATAAACGGGTATCGAAGATGCATGCACAAATCGACTTTTTGGGCCAAAAAAACGTGTTTTAGCATTTTTTTTGCCTGAAAATTGATTTTTTTCTAGAACAGTGTAGACATGTACAAATCGCTTCTGAGACCCAAAAAACTCGATTTTTCGGTGTTTTTAGGCTAAATTTGGGATATAAACGGGTATCGAAGATGCATGCACAAATCGAATTTTTGGGCCAAAAAAACGTGTTTTAGCATTTTTTTTGCCTGAAAATTGATTTTTTTTCTAGAACAGTGTAGACATGTACAAATCGCTTCTGAGACCCAAAAAACTCGATTTTTCGGTGTTTTTAGGCTAAATTTGGGATATAAACGGGTATCGAAGATGCATGCACAAATCGACTTTCTGGGCCAAAAAAACGTGTTTTAGCATTTTTTTTGCCTGAAAATTGAAATTTTTCTAACACAGTACAAATCACTTCTGAGACCCAAAAAACTCGATTTTCGGTGTTTTTAGGCTAAATTTGGGATATAAACGGGTATCGAAGATGCATGCACAAATCGACTTTTTGGGCCAAAAAAACGTGTTTTAGCATTTTTTTGCCTTAAAATTGAAATTTTTCTAACACAGTACAAATCGTTCTGAGACCCAAAAAACTCGATTTTTCGGTGTTTTTAGGCTAAATTTGGGATATAAACGGGTATCGAAGATGCATGCTCAAATCGACTTTTTGGGCCAAAAAAAGGTGTTTTAGCAATTTTTTTGCCAGAAAATTGATTTTTTTCTAGAACAGTGTAGACATGTACAAATCGCTTCTGAGACCCAAAAAACTCGATTTTTCGGTGTTTTAGGCTAAATTTGGGATATAAACGGGTATCGAAGATGCATGCACAAATCGACTTTTTGGGCCAAAAAAACGTGTTTTAGCATTTTTTTGCCTGAAAATTGAAATTTTTCTATCACAGTACAAATCGCTTCTGAGACCCAAAAAACTCGATTTTTCGGTGTTTTTAGGCTAAATTTGGGATATAAACGGTATCGAAGATGCATGCACAAATCGACTTTTTGGGCCAAAAAAACGTGTTTTAGCATTATTTTTGCCTGAAAATTGATTTTTTCTAGAACAGTGTAGACATGTACAAATCGCTTCTGAGACCCAAAAAACTCGATTTTTCGGTGTTTTAGGCTAAATTTGGGATATAAACGGGTATCGAAGATGCATGCACAAATCGACTTTTTGGGCCAAAAAAACGTGTTTTAGCATTTTTTTTGCCTGAAAACTGTTTTTTTTCTAGAACAGTGTAGAGATGTACAAATCGCTTCTGAGACCCAAAAAACTCGATTTTTCGGTGTTTTTAGGCTAAATTTGGGATATAAACGGGTATCGAAGATGCATGCACAAATCGACTTTTTGGGCCAAAAAAACGTGTTTTAGCATTTTTTTTGCCTGAAAATTGAAATGTTTCTAACACAGTACAAATCGCTTCTGAGACCCAAAAAACTCGATTTTTCGGTGTTTTTAGGCTAAATTTGGGATATAAACGGGTATCGAAGATGCATGCACAAATCGACTTTTTGGGCCAAAAAAACGTGTTTTAGCATTTTTTTGCCTGAAAATTGAAATTTTTCTAACACAGTACAAATCGCTTCTGAGACCCAAAAAACTCGATTTTTCGGTGTTTTTAGGCTAAATTTGGGATATAAACGGGTATCGAAGATGCATGCACAAATCGACTTTTTGGGACAAAAAAACGTGTTTTAGCATTTTTTTTGCCGGAAAATTGAAATTTTTCTAGCACAGTACAAATCGCTTCTGAGACCCAAAAAACTCGATTTTTCGGTGTTTTTAGGCTAAATTTGGGATATAAACGGGTATCAAAGATGCATGCACAAATCGACTTTTTGGGTCAAAAAAACGTGTTTTAGCATTTTTTTGCCTGAAAATTGAATTTTTCTAGAACAGTGTAGACATGTACAAATCGCTTTTGAGACCCAAAAAACTCGATCTTTCGGTGTTTTTAGGCTAAATTTGGGATATAAACGGGTATCGAAGATGCATGCACAAATCGACTTTTTGGGCCAAAAAAACGTGTTTTAGCATTTTTTTTGCCTGAAAATTGAAATTTTTCTAGCACAGTACAAATCGCTTCTGAGACCCAAAAAACTCGATTTTTCGGTGTTTTTAGGCTAAATTTGTGATATAAACGGGTATCGAAGATGCATGCACAAATCGACTTTTTGGGCCAAAAAAACGTGTTTTAGCATTTTTTTGCCTGAAAATTGAATTCTTTATAGAACAGTGTAGACATGTACAAATCGCTTCTGAGACCCAAAAAACTCGATTTTTCGGTGTTTTTAGGCTAAATTTGGGATATAAACGGGCATCGATGATGCATGCACAAATCGACTTTTTGGGCCAAAAAAAGGTGTTTTAGCATTTTTTTTGCCTGAAAATTGATTTTTTTCTAGAACAGTGTAGACATGTACAAATGGCTTCTGAGACCCAAAACACTCGATTTTTCGGTGTTTTTAGGCTAAATTTGGGATATAAACGGGTATCGAAGATGCATGCACAAATCGACTTTTTGGGCCAAAAAAACGTGTTTTAACATTTTTTTGGCCTGAAAATTGATTTTTTTTTAGAACAGTGTAGACATGTACAAATGGCTTCTGAGACCCAAAAAACTCGATTTTTCGGTGTTTTTAGGCTAAATTTGGGATATAAACGGGTATCGAAGATGCATGCACAAATCGACTTTTTGGGCCAAAAAAACGTGTTTTAGCATTTTTTTTGCCTGAAAAATTGAATTTTTTCTAGCACAGTACAAATCGCTTCTGAGACCCAAAAAACTCGATTTTTCGGTGTTTTTAGGCTAAATTTGGGATATAAACGGGTATCGAAGATGCATGCACAAATCAACTTTTTGGGCCAAAAAAATGTGTTTTAGCCTTTTTTTTGCCTGAAAATTGAATTTTTTCTAACACAGTACAAATCGCTTCTGAGACCCAAAAAACTCGATTTTTCGGTGTTTTTAGGCTAAATTTGGGAAATAAACGGGTATCGAAGATGCATGCACAAATCGACTTTTTGGGCCAAAAAAACGTGTTTTAGCATTTTTTTTGCCTGAAAATTGATTTTTTTCTAGAACAGTGTAGACATGTACAAATCGCTTCTGAGACCCAAACAACTCGATTTTTCGGTGTTTTTAGGCTAAATTTGGGATATAAACGGGTATCGAAGATGCATGCACAAATCGACTTTTTGGGCCAAAAAAACGTGTTTTAGCATTTTTTTTGACTGAAAATTGAAATTTTTCTAGCACAGTACAAATCGCTTCTGAGACCCAAAAAACTCGATTTTTCGGTGTTTTTAGGCTAAATTTGGGATATAAACGGGTATCGAAGATGCATGCACAAATCGAATTTTTGGGCCAAAAAAACGTGTTTTAGCATTTTTTTTGCCTGAAAATTGATTTTTTTCTAGAACAGTGTAGACATGTACAAATGGCTTCTGAGACCCAAAAAACTCGATTTTTCGGTGTTTTTAGGCTAAATTTGGGATATAAACGGGTATCGAAGATGCATGCACAAATCGACTTTTTGGGCCAAAAAACGTGTTTTAGCATTTTTTTTGCCTGAAAATTGATTTTTTTCTAGAACAGTGTAGACATGTACAAATTGCTTCTGAGATCCAAAAAACTCGATTTTTTGGTGTTTTTAGGCTAAATTTGGGATATAAACGGGTATCGAAGATGCATGCACAAATCAACTTTTTGGGCCAAAAAAACGTGTTTTAGCATTTTTTTTGCCTGAAAATTGAAATTTTTCTAGAACAGTGTAGACATGTACAAATCGCTTCTGAGACCCAAAAAACTCGATTTTTCGGTGTTTTTAGGCTAAATTTGGGATATAAACGGGTATCGAAGATGCATGCACAAATCGACTTGTTGGGCCAAACAAATGTGTTTTAGCATTTTTTTTGCCTGAAAATTGATTTTTTTCTAGCACAGTACAAATCGCTTCTGAGACCCAAAAAACTCGATTTTTCGGTGTTTTTAGGGTAAATTTGGGATATAAACGGGTATCGAAGATGCATGCACAAATCGACTTTTTGGGCCAAAAAAACGTGTTTTAGCATTTTTTTTGCCTGAAAATTGAAATTTTTCTAGCACAGTACAAATCGCTTCTGAGACCCAAAAAACTCGATTTTTCGGTGTTTTTAGGCTAAATTTGGGATATAAACGGGTATCGAAGATGCATGCACAAATCGACTTTTTGGGCCAAAAAAACGTGTTTTAGCATTTTTTTTGCCTGAAAATTGATTTTTTTCTAGAACAGTGTAGACATGTACAAATCGCTTCTGAGACCCAAAAAACTCGATTTTTCGGTGTTTTTAGGCTAAATTTGGGATATAAACGGGTATCGAAGATGCATGCACAAATCGAATTTTTGGGCCAAAAAAACGTGTTTTAGCATTTTTTTTGCCTGAAAATTGAATTTTTTCTAGAACAGTGTAGACATGTACAAATCGCTTCTGAGACCCAAAAAACTCGATTTTTCGGTGTTTTTAGGCTATATTTGGGATATAAACGGGTATCGAAGATGCATGCACAAATCGACTTTCTGGGCCAAAAAAACGTGTTTTGGCATTTTTTTTGCCTGAAAATTGAAATTTTTCTAGCACAGTACAAATCGCTTCTGAGACCCAAAAAACTCGATTTTTCGGTGTTTTTAGGCTAAATTTGGGATATAAACGGGTATCGAAGATGCATGCACAAATCGACTTTTTGGGCCAAAAAAACGTGTTTTAGCATTTTTTTTGCCTGAAAATTGAAATTTTTCTAGAACAGTGTAGACATGTACAAATCGCTTCTGAGACCCAAAAAACTCGATTTTTCGGTGTTTTTAGGCTAAATTTGGGATATAAACGGGTATCGAAGATGCATGCACAAATCGACTTTTTGGGCCATAAAAACGTGTTTTAGCATTTTTTTTGCCTGAAAATTGAAATTTTTCTAGCACAGTACAAATCGCTACTGAGACCTAAAAAACTCGATTTTTCGGTGTTTTTAGGCTAAATTTGGGATATAAACGGGTATCGAAGATGCATGCACAAATCGACTTTTTGGGCCAAAAAAACGTGTTTTAGCATTTTTTTTGCCTGAAAATTGATTTTTTTCTAGAACAGTGTAGACATGTACAAATCGCTTCTGAGACCCAAAAAACTCGATTTTTCGGTGTCTTAAGGCTAAATTTGGGATATAAACGGGAATCGAATATGCATGCACAAATCGACTTTTTGGGCCAAAAAAACGTGTTTTAGCATTTTTTTTGCCTGAAAATTGAAATTTTTCTAGCACAGTACAAATCGCTTCTGAGACCCAAAAAACTCGATTTTTCGGTGTTTTTAGGCTAAATTTGGGATATAAACGGGTATCGAAGATGCATGCACAAATCGACTTTTTGGGCCAAAAAAACGTGTTTTAGCATTCTTTTTGCCTGAAAATTGATTTTTTTCTAGAACAGTGTAGACATGTACAAATGGTTTATGAGACCCAAAAACTCGATTTTTCGGTGTTTTTTGGCTAAATTTGGGATATATACGGGTATCGAAGATGCATGCACAAATCGACTTTTTGGGCCAAAAAAACGTATTTTAGCATTTTTTTGCCTGAAAATTGAAATTTTTCTAACACAGTACAAATCGCTTCTGAGACCCAAAAAACTCGATTTTTCGGTGTTTTTAGGCTAAATTTGGGATATAAACGGGTATCGAAGATGCATGCACAAATCGACTTTTTGGGCCAAAAAAACGTGTTTTAGCATTTTTTTTGCCTGAAAATTGAAATTTTTCTAGCACAGTACAAATCACTTCTGAGACCCAAAAAACTCGATTTTTCGGTGTTTTTAGGCTAAATTTGGGATATAAACGGGTATCGAAGATGCATGCACAAATCGACTTTTTGGGCCAAAAAAACGTGTTTTAGCATTTTTTTTGCCTGAAAATTGATTTTTTTCTAGAACAGTACAAATCGCTTCTTTGACCCAAAAAACTCGATTTTTCGGTGTTTTTAGGCTAAATTTGGGATATAAACGGGTATCGAAGATGCATGCACAAATCGACTTTTTGGGCCAAAAAAATGTGTTTTAGCATTTTTTTTGCCTGAAAATTGAATTTTTTATAGAACAGTGTAGACATGTACAAATCGCTTCTGAGACCCAAAAAACTCGATTTTTCGGTGTTTTTAGGCTAAATTTGGGATATGAACGGGTATCGATGATGCATGCACAAATCGACTTTTTGGGCCAAAAAAAACGTGTTTTAGCATTTTTTTTGCCTGAAAATTGATTTTTTTCTAGAACAGTGTAGACATGTACAAATGGCTTCTGAGACCCAAAAAACTCGATTTTTCGGTGTTTTTAGGCTAAATTTGGGATATAAACGGGTATCGAAGATGCATGCACAAATCGACTTTTTGGGCCAAAAAAACGTGTTTTAGCATTTTTTTTGCCTGAAAATTGATTTTTTTCTAGAACAGTGTAGACATGTACAAATCGCTTCTGAAGACCCAAAAAACTCGATTTTTCGGTGTTTTTAGGCTAAATTTGGGATATAAACGGGTATCGAAGATGCATGCACAAATCGACTTTTTGGGCCAAAAAAACGTGTTTTAGCATTTTTTTTGCCTGAAAAATTGATTTTTTTCTAGCACAGTACAAATCGCTTCTGAGACCCAAAAAACTCGATTTTTCGGTGTTTTTAGGCTAAATTTGGGATATAAACGGGTATCGAAGATGCATGCACAAATCGACTTTTTGTGCCAAAAAAACGTGTTTTAGCATTTTTTTTGCCTGAAAATTGAAATTTTTCTAACACAGTACAAATCGCTTCTGAGACCCAAAAAACTCGATTTTTCGGTGTTTTTAGGCTAAATTTGGGATATAAACGGGTATCGAAGATGCATGCACAAATCGACTTTTTGGGCAGCACAGTACAAATCGCTTCTGAGACCCAAAAAAATCGATTTTTCGGTGTTTTTAGGCTAAATTTGGGATATAAACGGGTATCGAAGATGCATGCACAAATCGACTTTTTGGGCCAAAAAAACGTGTTTTAGCATTTTTTTTGCCTGAAAATTGAAATTTTTCTAGCACAGTACAAATCGACTTTTTGGGCCAAAAAAACGTGTTTTAGCATTTTTTTTGCCTGAAAATTGAAATTTTTCTAGCACAGTACAAATCGACTTTTTGGGCCAAAAAAACGTGTTTTAGCATTTTTTTTGCCTGAAAATTGAAATTTTTCTAGCACAGTACAAATCGACTTTTTGGGCCAAAAAAACATGTTTTAGCATTTTTTTTGCCTGAAAATTGAATTTTTTCTAGCACAGTACAAATCGCTTCTGAGACCCAAAAAACTCGATTTTTCGGTGTTTTTAGGCTAAATTTGGGATACAAACGGGTATCGAAGATGCATGCACAAATCGACTTTTTGGGCCAAAAAAACGTGTTTTAGCATTTTTTTTGCCTGAAAATTGAAATTTTTCTAGCACGGTACAAATCGACTTTTTGGGCCAAAAAATCGTGTTTTAGCATTTTTTTTGCCTGAAAATTGAAATTTTTCTAGCACAGTACAAATCGACTTTTTGGGCCAAAAAAACGTGTTTTAGCATTTTTTTTGCCTGAAAATTGAAATTTTTCTAGCACAGTACAAATCGACTTTTTGGGCCAAAAAAACGTGTTTTAGCATTTTTTTTTGCCTGAAAATTGAAATTTTTCTAGCACAGTACAAATCGACTTTTTGGGCCAAAAAAACGTGTTTTAGCATTTTTTTTGCCTGAAAATTGAATTTTTTCTAGCACAGTACAAATCGACTTTTTGGGCCAAAAAAACGTGTTTTAGCATTTTTTTTGCCTGAAAATTGAAATTTTTCTAGCACAGTACAAATCGACTTTTTGGGCCAAAAAAATGTGTTTTAGCATTTTTTTTGCCTGAAAATTGAAATTTTTCTAGCACAGTACAAATCGACTTTTTGGGCCAAAAAAATGTGTTTTAGCATTTTTTTTGCCTGAAAATTGAAATTTTTCTAGCACAGTACAAATCGACTTTTTGGGCCAAAAAAACGTGTTATAGCATTTTTTTTGCCTGAAAATTGAAATTTTTCTAGCACAGTACAAATCGACGTTTTGGGCCAAAAAAACGTGTTTTAGCATTTTTTTTGCCTGAAAATTGAAATTTTTCTAGCACAGTACAAATCGCTTCTGAGACCCAAAAATCTCGATTTTTCGGTGTTTTTAGGCTAAATTTGGGATATAAACAGGTATCGAAGATGCAAGCACAAATCGACTTTTTGGGCCAAAAAAATTTTTTTAGCATTTTTTTTGCCTGAAAATTGAAATTTTTCTAGCACAGTACAAATCGACTTTTTGGGCCAAAAAAACGTGTATTAGCATTTTTTTTGCCTGAAAACTGAAATTTTTCTAGCACAGTACAAATCGCTTCAGAGACCCAAAAAACTCGATTTTTCGGTATTTTTAGGCTAAATTTGGGATATAAACGGGTATCGAAGATGCATGCACAAATCGACTTTTTGGGCCAAAAAAACGAGTTTTAGCATTTTTTTTGCCTGAAAATTGAAATTTTTCTAGCACAGTACAAATCGACTTTTTTGGCCAAAAAAACGTGTTTTAGCATTTTTTTTGCCTGAAAATTGAATTTTTTCTAGCACAGTACAAATCGACTTTTTGGGCCAAAAAAACGTGTTTTAGCATTTATTTTGCCTGAAAATTGAAATTTTTCTAGCACAGTACAAATTGACTTTTTGGGCCAAAAAAACGTGTTTTAGCATTTTTTTTGCCTGAAAATTGAAATTTTTCTAGCACAGTACAAATCGACTTTTTGGGCCAAAAAAACATGTTCTAGCATTTTTTTTGCCTGAAAATTGAAATTTTTCTAGCACAGTACAAATCGACTTTTTGGACCAAAAAAACGTGTTTTAGCATTTTTTTTGCCTGAAAATTGAAATTTTTCTAGCACAGTACAAATCGACTTTTTGGGCCAAAAAAACGTGTTTTAGCATTTTTTTTGCCTGAAAATTGATATTTTTCTAGCACAGTACAAATCGACTTTTTGGGCCAAAAAAACGTGTTTTAGCATTTTTTTTGCCTGAAAATTGAAATTTTTCTAGCACAGTACAAATCGACTTTTTGGGCCAAAAAAAACGTGTTTTAGCATTTTTTTTGCCTGAAAATTGAAATTTTTCTAGCACAGTACAAATCGACTTTTTGGGCCAAAAAAACGTGTTTTAGCATTTTTTTTGCCTGAAAATTGAAATTTTTCTAGCACAGTACAAATCGACTTTTTGGGCCAAAAAAATGTGTTTTAGCATTTTTTTTGCCTGAAAATTGAAATTTTTCTAGCACAGTACAAATCGACTTTTTGGGCCAAAAAAACGTGTTTTAGCATTTTTTTTGCCTGAAAATTGAAATTTTTCTAGCACAGTACAAATCGAGTTTTTGGGCCAAAAAAACGTGTTTTAGCATTTTTTTTGCCTGAAAATTGAAATTTTTCTAGCACAGTACAAATCGACTTTTTGGGCCAAAAAAACGTGTTTTAGCATTTTTTTTGCCTGAAAATTGACATTTTTCTAGCACAGTACAAATCGACTTTTTGGGCCAAAAAAACGTGTTTTAGCATTTTTTTTGCCTGAAAATTGAAATTTTTCTAGCACAGTACAAATCGACTTTTTGGGCCAAAAAAACGTGTTTTAGCATATTTTTTTCCTGAAAATTGAATTTTTTCTAGCACAGTACAAATCGACTTTTTGGGCCAAAAAAACGTGTTTTAGCATTTTTTTTGCCTGAAAATTGAAATTTTTCTAGCACAGTACAAATCGACTTTTTATGCCAAAAAAATGTGTTTTAGCATTTTTTTTGCCTGAAAATTGAAATTTTTCTAGCACAGTACAAATCGACTTTTTGGGCCAAAAAAACGTGTTTTAGCATTTTTTTTGCCTGAAAATTGAAATTTTTCTAGCACAGTACAAATCGACTTTTTGGGCCAAAAAAACGTGTTTTAGCATTTTTTTTGCCTGAAAATTGAATTTTTTCTAGCACAGTACAAATCGACTTTTTGGGCCAAAAAAACGTGTTTTAGCATTTTTTTTGCCTGAAAATTGACATTTTTCTAGCACAGTACAAATCGACTTTTTGGGCCAAAAAAACGTTTTTTAGCATTTTTTTTGCCTGAAAATTGAAATTTTTCTAGCACAGTACAAATCGACTTTTTGGGCCAAAAAAACGTGTTTTAGCATTTTTTTTGCCTGAAAATTGAAATTTTTCTAGCACAGTACAAATCGACTTTTTGGGCCAAAAAAACATGTTTTAGCATTTTTTTTGCCTGAAAATTGAAATTTTTCTAGCACAGTACAAATCGACTTTTTGGACCAAAAAAACGTGTTTTAGCATTTTTTTTGCCTGAAAATTGAAATTTTTCTAGCACAGTACAAATCAACTTTTTGGGCCAAAAAAACGTGTTTTAGCATTTTTTTTGCCTGAAAATTGATATTTTTCTAGCACAGTACAAATCGACTTTTTGGGCCAAAAAAACGTGTTTTAGCATTTTTTTTGCCTGAAAATTGAAATTTTTCTAGCACAGTACAAATCGACGTTTTGGGCCAAAAAAACGTGTTTTAGCATTTTTTTTGCCTGAAAATTGAAATTTTTCTAGCACAGTACAAATCGCTTCTGAGACCCAAAAATCTCGATTTTTCGGTGTTTTTAGGCTAAATTTGGGATATAAACAGGTATCGAAGATGCAAGCACAAATCGACTTTTTGGGCCAAAAAATTTTTTTTAGCATTTTTTTTGCCTGAAAATTGAAATTTTTCTAGCACAGTACAAATCGACTTTTTGGGCCAAAAAAACGTGTATTAGCATTTTTTTTGCCTGAAAACTGAAATTTTTCTAGCACAGTACAAATCGCTTCAGAGACCCAAAAAACTCGATTTTTCGGTATTTTTAGGCTAAATTTGGGATATAAACGGGTATCGAAGATGCATGCACAAATCGACTTTTTGGGCCAAAAAAACGAGTTTTAGCATTTTTTTTGCCTGAAAATTGAAATTTTTCTAGCACAGTACAAATCGACTTTTTTGGCCAAAAAAACGTGTTTTAGCATTTTTTTTGCCTGAAAATTGAATTTTTTCTAGCACAGTACAAATCGACTTTTTGGGCCAAAAAAACGTGTTTTAGCATTTATTTTGCCTGAAAATTGAAGTTTTTCTAGCACAGTACAAATTGACTTTTTGGGCCAAAAAAACGTGTTTTAGCATTTTTTTTGCCTGAAAATTGAAATTTTTCTAGCACAGTACAAATCGACTTTTTGGGCCAAAAAAACATGTTCTAGCATTTTTTTTGCCTGAAAATTGAAATTTTTCTAGCACAGTACAAATCGACTTTTTGGACCAAAAAAACGTGTTTTAGCATTTTTTTTGCCTGAAAATTGAAATTTTTCTAGCACAGTACAAATCGACTTTTTGGGCCAAAAAAACATGTTCTAGCATTTTTTTTGCCTGAAAATTGAAATTTTTCTAGCACAGTACAAATCGACTTTTTGGACCAAAAAAACGTGTTTTAGCATTTTTTTTGCCTGAAAATTGAAATTTTTCTAGCACAGTACAAATCGACTTTTTGGGCCAAAAAAACGTGTTTTAGCATTTTTTTTGCCTGAAAATTGATATTTTTCTAGCACAGTACAAATCGACTTTTTGGGCCAAAAAAACGTGTTTTAGCATTTTTTTTGCCTGAAAATTGAAATGTTTCTAGCACAGTACAAATCGACTTTTTGGGCCAAAAAAAACGTGTTTTAGCATTTTTTTTGCCTGAAAATTGAAATTTTTCTAGCACAGTACAAATCGACTTTTTGGGCCAAAAAAACGTGTTTTAGCATTTTTTTTGACTGAAAATTGAAATTTTTCTAGCACAGTACAAATCGACTTTTTGGGCCAAAAAAATGTGTTTTAGCATTTTTTTTGCCTGAAAATTGAAATTTTTCTAGCACAGTACAAATCGACTTTTTGGGCCAAAAAAACGTGTTTTAGCATTTTTTTTGCCTGAAAATTGAAATTTTTCTAGCACAGTACAAATCGAGTTTTTGGGCCAAAAAAACGTGTTTTAGCATTTTTTTTGCCTGAAAATTGAAATTTTTCTAGCACAGTACAAATCGACTTTTTGGGCCAAAAAAACGTGTTTTAGCATTTTTTTTGCCTGAAAATTGACATTTTTCTAGCACAGTACAAATCGACTTTTTGGGCCAAAAAAACGTGTTTTAGCATTTTTTTTGCCTGAAAATTGAAATTTTTCTAGCACAGTACAAATCGACTTTTTGGGCCAAAAAAACGTGTTTTAGCATATTTTTTTCCTGAAAATTGAATTTTTTCTAGCACAGTACAAATCGACTTTTTGGGCCAAAAAAACGTGTTTTAGCATTTTTTTTGCCTGAAAATTGAAATTTTTCTAGCACAGTACAAATCGACTTTTTGGGCCAAAAAAATGTGTTTTAGCATTTTTTTTGCCTGAAAATTGAAATTTTTCTAGCACAGTACAAATCGACTTTTTGGGCCAAAAAAACGTGTTTTAGCATTTTTTTTGCCTGAAAATTGAAATTTTTCTAGCACAGTACAAATCGACTTTTTGGGCCAAAAAAACGTGTTTTAGCATTTTTTTTGCCTGAAAATTGAAATTTTTCTAGCACAGTACAAATCGACTTTTTGGGCCAAAAAAACGTGTTTTAGCATTTTTTTTGCCTGAAAATTGACATTTTTCTAGCACAGTACAAATCGACTTTTTGGGCCAAAAAAACGTTTTTTAGCATTTTTTTTGCCTGAAAATTGAAATTTTTCTAGCACAGTACAAATCGACTTTTTGGGCCAAAAAAACGTGTTTTAGCATTTTTTTTGCCTGAAAATTGAAATTTTTCTAGCACAGTACAAATCGACTTTTTGGGCCAAAAAAACATGTTTTAGCATTTTTTTTGCCTGAAAATTGAAATTTTTCTAGCACAGTACAAATCGACTTTTTGGACCAAAAAAACGTGTTTTAGCATTTTTTTTGCCTGAAAATTGAAATTTTTCTAGCACAGTACAAATCAACTTTTTGGGCCAAAAAAACGTGTTTTAGCATTTTTTTTGCCTGAAAATTGATATTTTTCTAGCACAGTACAAATCGACTTTTTGGGCCAAAAAAACGTGTTTTAGCATTTTTTTTGCCTGAAAATTGAAATTTTTCTAGCACAGTACAAATCGACGTTTTGGGCCAAAAAAACGTGTTTTAGCATTTTTTTTGCCTGAAAATTGAAATTTTTCTAGCACAGTACAAATCGCTTCTGAGACCCAAAAATCTCGATTTTTCGGTGTTTTTAGGCTAAATTTGGGATATAAACAGGTATCGAAGATGCAAGCACAAATCGACTTTTTGGGCCAAAAAAATTTTTTTAGCATTTTTTTTGCCTGAAAATTGAAATTTTTCTAGCTCAGTACAAATCGACTTTTTGGGCCAAAAAAACGTGTATTAGCATTTTTTTTGCCTGAAAACTGAAATTTTTCTAGCACAGTACAAATCGCTTCAGAGACCCAAAAAACTCGATTTTTCGGTATTTTTAGGCTAAATTTGGGATATAAACGGGTATCGAAGATGCATGCACAAATCGACTTTTTGGGCCAAAAAAACGAGTTTTAGCATTTTTTTTGCCTGAAAATTGAATTTTTTCTAGCACAGTACAAATCGACTTTTTTGGCCAAAAAAACGTGTTTTAGCATTTTTTTTGCCTGAAAATTGAATTTTTTCTAGCACAGTACAAATCGACTTTTTGGGCCAAAAAAACGTGTTTTAGCATTTATTTTGCCTGAAAATTGAAGTTTTTCTAGCACAGTACAAATTGACTTTTTGGGCCAAAAAAACGTGTTTTAGCATTTTTTTTGCCTGAAAATTGAAATTTTTCTAGCACAGTACAAATCGACTTTTTGGGCCAAAAAAACATGTTCTAGCATTTTTTTTGCCTGAAAATTGAAATTTTTCTAGCACAGTACAAATCGACTTTTTGGACCAAAAAAACGTGTTTTAGCATTTTTTTTGCCTGAAAATTGAAATTTTTCTAGCACAGTACAAATCGACTTTTTGGGCCAAAAAAACGTGTTTTAGCATTTTTTTTGCCTGAAAATTGATATTTTTCTAGCACAGTACAAATCGACTTTTTGGGCCAAAAAAACGTGTTTTAGCATTTTTTTTGCCTGAAAATTGAAATTTTTCTAGCACAGTACAAATCGACTTTTTGGGCCAAAAAAAAGGTGTTTTAGCATTTTTTTTGCCTGAAAATTGAAATTTTTCTAGCACAGTACAAATCGACTTTTTGGGCCAAAAAAACGTGTTTTAGCATTTTTTTTGCCTGAAAATTGAAATTTTTCTAGCACAGTACAAATCGACTTTTTGGGCCAAAAAAATGTGTTTTAGCATTTTTTTTGCCTGAAAATTGAAATTTTTCTAGCACAGTACAAATCGACTTTTTGGGCCAAAAAAACGTGTTTTAGCATTTTTTTTGCCTGAAAATTGAAATTTTTCTAGCACAGTACAAATCGAGTTTTTGGGCCAAAAAAACGTGTTTTAGCATTTTTTTTGCCTGAAAATTGAAATTTTTCTAGCACAGTACAAATCGACTTTTTGGGCCAAAAAAACGTGTTTTAGCATTTTTTTTGCCTGAAAATTGACATTTTTCTAGCACAGTACAAATCGACTTTTTGGGCCAAAAAAACGTGTTTTAGCATTTTTTTTGCCTGAAAATTGAATTTTTTCTAGCACAGTACAAATCGACTTTTTGGGCCAAAAAAACGTGTTTTAGCATATTTTTTTCCTGAAAATTGAATTTTTTCTAGCACAGTACAAATCGACTTTTTGGGCCAAAAAAACGTGTTTTAGCATTTTTTTTGCCTGAAAATTGAAATTTTTCTAGCACAGTACAAATCGACTTTTTGGGCCAAAAAAACGTGTTTTAGCATTTTTTTTGCCTGAAAATTGAAATTTTTCTAGCACAGTACAAATCGACTTTTTGGGCCAAAAAAACGTGTTTTAGCATTTTTTTTGCCTGAAAATTGAAATTTTTCTAGCACAGTACAAATCGACTTTTTGGGCCAAAAAAACGTGTTTTAGCATTTTTTTTGCCTGAAAATTGAAATTTTTCTAGCACAGTACAAATCGACTTTTTGGGCCAAAAAAACGTGTTTTAGCATTTTTTTTGCCTGAAAATTGACATTTTTCTAGCACAGTACAAATCGACTTTTTGGGCCAAAAAAACGTTTTTTAGCATTTTTTTTGCCTGAAAATTGAAATTTTTCTAGCACAGTACAAATCGACTTTTTGGGCCAAAAAAACGTGTTTTAGCATTTTTTTTGCCTGAAAATTGAAATTTTTCTAGCACAGTACAAATCGACTTTTTGGGCCAAAAAAACATGTTTTAGCATTTTTTTTGCCTGAAAATTGAAATTTTTCTAGCACAGTACAAATCGACTTTTTTGACCAAAAAAACGTGTTTTAGAATTTTTTTTGCCTGAAAATTGAAATTTTTCTAGTACAGTACAAATCAACTTTTTGGGCCAAAAAAACGTGTTTTAGCATTTTTTTTGCCTGAAAATTGATATTTTTCTAGCACAGTACAAATCGACTTTTTGGGCCAAAAAAACGTGTTTTAGCATTTTTTTTGCCTGAAAATTGAAATTTTTCTAGCACAGTACAAATCGACTTTTTGGGCCAAAAAAAACGTGTTTTAGCATTTTTTTTGCCTGAAAATTGAAATTTTTCTAGCACAGTACAAATCGACTTTTTGGGCCAAAAAAACGTGTTTTAGCATTTTTTTTGCCTGAAAATTGAAATTTTTCTAGCACAGTACAAATCGACTTTTTGGGCCAAAAAAACGTGTTTTAGCATTTTTTTTGCCTGAAAATTGACATTTTTCTAGCACAGTACAAATCGACTTTTTGGGCCAAAAAAACGTGTTTTAGCATTTTTTTTGCCTGAAAATTGACATTTTTCTAGCACACTACAAATCGACTTTTTGGGCCAAAAAAACGTGTTTTAGCATTTTTTTTGCCTGAAAATTGAAATTTTTCTAGCACAGTACAAATCGACTTTTTGGGCCAAAAAAACGTGTTTTAGCATTTTTTTTGCCTGAAAATTGAAATTTTTCTAGCACAGTACAAATCGACTTTTTGGGCCAAAAAAACGTGTTTTAGCATTTTTTTTGCCTGAAAATTGACATTTTTCTAGCACAGTACAAATCGACTTTTTGGGCCAAAAAAACGTGTTTTAGCATTTTTTTTGCCTGAAAATTGAAATTTTTCTAGCACAGTACAAATCGACTTTTTGGGCCAAAAAAACGGGTTTTAGCATTTTTTTTGCCTGAAAATTGACATTTTTCTAGCACAGTACAAATCGACTTTTTGGGCCAAAAAAACGTGTTTTAGCATTTTTTTTGCCTGAAAATTGACATTTTTCTAGCACAGTACAAATCGACTTTTTGGGCCAAAAAAACGTGTTTTAGCATTTTTTTTGCCTGAAAATTGAAATTTTTCTAGCACAGTACAAATCGACTTTTTGGGCCAAAAAAACGTGTTTTAGCATTTTTTTTGCCTGAAAATTGACATTTTTCTAGCACAGTACAAATCGACTTTTTGGGCCAAAAAAACGTGTTTTAGCATTTTTTTTGCCTGAAAATTGAAATTTTTCTAGCACAGTACAAATCGACTTTTTGGGCCAAAAAAACGTGTTTTAGCATTTTTTTTGCCTGAAAATTGAAATTTTTCTAGCACAGTACAAATCGACTTTTTGGGCCAAAAAAACGTGTTTTAGCATTTTTTTTGCCTGAAAATTGAAATTTTTCTAGCACAGTACAAATCGACTTTTTGGGCCAAAAAAACGTGTTTTAGCATTTTTTTTGCCTGAAAATTGAAATTTTTCTAGCACAGTACAAATCGACTTTTTGGGCCAAAAAAACGTGTTTTAGCATTTTTTTTGCCTGAAAATTGAAATTTTTCTAGCACAGTACAAATCGACTTTTTGGGCCAAAAAAACGTGTTTTAGCATTTTTTTTGCCTAAAAATTGAAATTTTTCTAGCACAGTACAAATCGACTTTTTGGGCCAAAAAAACGTGTTTTAGCATTTTTTTTGCCTGAAAATTGAAATTTTTCTAGCACAATACAAATCGACTTTTTGGGCCAAAAAAACGTGTTTTAGCATTTTTTTTGCCTGAAAATTGAAATTTTTCTAGCACAGTACAAATCGACTTTTTGGGCCAAAAAAACGTGTTTTAGCATTTTTTTTGCCTGAAAATTGATTTTTTTCTAGCACAGTACAAATCGACTTTTTGGGCAAAAAAAACGTGTTTTAGCATTTTTTTTGCCTGAAAATTGAAATTTTTCTAGCACAGTACAAATCGACTTTTTGGGCCAAAAAAACGTGTTTTAGCATTTTTTTTGCCTGAAAATTGAAATTTTTCTAGCACAGTACAAATCGACTTTTTGGGCCAAAAAAACGTGTTTTAGCATTTTTTTGCCTGAAAATTGAAATTATTCTAGCACAGTACAAATCGACTTTTTGGGCCAAAAAAACGTGTTTTAGCATTTTTTTTGCCTGAACATTGAAATTTTTCTAGCACAGTACAAATCGACTTTTTGGGCCAAAAAAACGTGTTTTAGCATTTTTTTTGCCTGAAAATTGACATTTTTCTAGCACACTACAAATCGACTTTTTGGGCCAAAAAAACGTGTTTTAGCATTTTTTTTGCCTGAAAATTGACATTTTTCTAGCACACTACAAATCGACTTTTTGGGCCAAAAAAACGTGTTTTAGCATTTTTTTTGCCTGAAAATTGAAATTTTTCTAGCACAGTACAAATCGACTTTTTGGGCCAAAAAAACGTGTTTTAGCATTTTTTTTGCCTGAAAATTGAAATTTTTCTAGCACAGTACAAATCGACTTTTTGGGCCAAAAAAACGTGTTTTAGCATTTTTTTTGCCTAAAAATTGAATTTTTTCTAGCACAGTACAAATCGACTTTTTGGGCCAAAAAAACGTATTTTAGCATTTTTTTTGCCTGAAAATTGAAATTTTTCTAGCACAATACAAATCGACTTTTTGGGCCAAAAAAACGTGTTTTAGCATTTTTTTTGCCTGAAAATTGAAATTTTTCTAGCACAGTACAAATCGACTTTTTGGGCCAAAAAAACGTGTTTTAGCATTTTTTTTGCCTGAAAATTGATTTTTTTCTAGCACAGTACAAATCGACTTTTTGGGCAAAAAAAACGTGTTTTAGCATTTTTTTTGCCTGAAAATTGAAATTTTTCTAGCACAGTACAAATCGACTTTTTGGGCCAAAAAAACGTGTTTTAGCATTTTTTTTGCCTGAAAATTGAAATTTTTCTAGCACAGTACAAATCGACTTTTTGGGCCAAAAAAACGTGTTTTAGCATTTATTTGCCTGAAAATTGAAATTTTTCTAGCACAGTACAAATCGACTTTTTGGGCCAAAAAAACGTGTTTTAGCATTTTTTTTGCCTGAACATTGAAATTTTTCTAGCACAGTACAAATCGACTTTTTGGGCCAAAAAAACGTGTTTTAGCATTTTTTTTGCCTGAAAATTGAAATTTTTCTAGCACAGTACAAATCGACTTTTTGGGCCAAAAAAACGTGTTTTAGCATTTTTTTTGCCTGAAAATTGAAATTTTTCTAGCACAGTACAAATCGACTTTTTGGGCCAAAAAAACGTGTTTTAGCATTTTTTTTGCCTGAAAATTGAAATTTTTCTAGCACAGTACAAATCGACTTTTTGGGCCAAAAAAACGTGTTTTAGCATTTTTTTTGCCTGAAAATTGACATTTTTCTAGCACAGTACAAATCGACTTTTTGGGCCAAAAAAATGTGTTTTAGCATTTTTTTTGCCTGAAAATTGACATTTTTCTAGCACAGTACAAATCGACTTTTTGGGCCAAAAAAACGTGTTTAGCATTTTTTTTGCCTGAAAATTGAAATTTTTCTAGCACAGTACAAATCGACTTTTTGGGCCAAAAAAACGTGTTTTAGCATTTTTTTTGCCTGAAAATTGAAATTTTTCTAGCACAGTACAAATCGACTTTTTGGGCCAAAAAAACGTGTTTTAGCATTTTTTTTGCCTGAAAATTGAAATTTTTCTAGCACAGTACAAATCGACTTTTTGGACCAAAAAAACGTGTTTTAGCATTTTTTTTGCCTGAAAATTGAAATTTTTCTAGCACAGTACAAATCGACTTTTTGGGCCAAAAAAACGTGTTTTAGCATTTTTTTTGCATGAAAATTGATATTTTTCTAGCACAGTACAAATCGACTTTTTGGGCCAAAAAAACGTGTTTTAGCATTTTTTTGCCTGAAAATTGAAATTTTTCTAGCACAGTACAAATCGACTTTTTGGGCCAAAAAAACGTGTTTTAGCATTTTTTTTGCCTGAAAATTGAAATTTTTCTAGCACAGTACAAATCGACTTTTTGGGCCAAAAAAACGTGTTTTAGCATTTTTTTTGCCTGAAAATTGACATTTTTCTAGCACAGTACAAATCGACTTTTTGGACCAAAAAAACGTGTTTTAGCATTTTTTTTGCCTGAAAATTGAAATTTTTCTAGCACACTACAAATCGAATTTTTGGGCCAAAAAAACGTGTTTTAGCATTTTTTTTGCCTGAAAATTGAATTTTTTCTAGCACAGTACAAATCGACTTTTTGGGCCAAAAAAACGTGTTTTAGCATTTTTTTTGCCTGAACATTGAAATTTTTCTAGCACAGTACAAATCGACTTTTTGGGCCAAAAAAACGTGTTTTAGCATTTTTTTTGCCTGAAAATTGAAATTTTTCTAGCACAGTACAAATCGACTTTTTGGGCCAAAAAAACGTGTTTTAGCATTTTTTTTGCCTGAAAATTGAAATTTTTCTAGCACAGTACAAATCGACTTTTTGGGCCAAAAAAACGTGTTTTAGCATTTTTTTTGCCTGAAAATTGAAATTTTTCTAGCACAGTACAAATCGACTTTTTGGGCCAAAAAAACGTGTTTTAGCATTTTTTTTGCCTGAAAATTGACATTTTTCTAGCACAGTACAAATCGACTTTTTGGGCCAAAAAAACGTGTTTTAGCATTTTTTTTGCCTGAAAATTGAAATTTTTCTAGCACAGTACAAATCGACTTTTTGGGCCAAAAAAACGGGTTTTAGCATTTTTTTTGCCTGAAAATTGACATTTTTCTAACACAGTACAAATCGACTTTTTGGGCCAAAAAAACGTGTTTTAGCATTTTTTTTGCCCGAAAATTGAAATTTTTCTAGCACAGTACAAATCGACTTTTTGGGCCAAAAAAACGTGTTTTAGCATTTTTTTTGCCTGAAAATTGAAATTTTTCTAGCACAGTACAAATCGACTTTTTGGGCCAAAAAAACGTGTTTTAGCCTTTTTTTTGCCTGAAAATTGAAATTTTTCTAGCACAGTACAAATCGACTTTTTGGGCCAAAAAAACGTGTTTTAGCATTTTTTTTGCCTGAAAATTGAAATTTTTCTAGCACAGTACAAATCGACTTTTTGGGCCAAAAAAACGTGTTTTAGCATTTTTTTTGCCTGAAAATTGAAATTTTTCTAGCACAGTACAAATCGACTTTTTGGGCCAAAAAAACGTGTTTTAGCATTTTTTTTGCCTGAAAAATGAAATTTTTCTAGCACAGTACAAATCGACTTTTTGGGCCAAAAAAACGTGTTTTAGCATTTTTTTTGCCTGAAAATTGAATTTTTTCTAGCACAGTACAAATCGCTTCTGAGACCCAAAAAACTCGATGTTTCGGTGTTTTTAGGCTAAATTTGGGATATAAACGGGTATCGAAGATGCAAGCACAAATCGACTTTTTGGGCCAAAAAAACGTGTTTTAGCATTTTCTTTGCCTGAAAATTGAAATTTTTCTAGCACAGTACAAATCGACTTTTTGGGCCAAAAAAACGTGTTTTAGCATTTTTTTTGCCTGAAAACTGAAATTTTTCTAGCACAGTACAAATCGCTTCTGAGACCCAAAAAACTCGATTTTTCGGTGTTTTTAGGCTAAATTTGGGATATAAACGGGTATCGAAGATGTATGCACAAATCGACTTTTTGGGCCAAAAAAACGTGTTTTAGCATTTTTTTTGCCTGAAAATTGAAATTTTTCTAGCACAGTACAAATCGACTTTTTGGACCAAAAAAACGTGTTTTAGCATTTTTTTTGCCTGAAAATTGAAATTTTTCTAGCACAGTACAAATCGACTTTTTGGGCCAAAAAAACGTGTTTTAGCATTTTTTTTGCCTGAAAATTGATATTTTTCTAGCACAGTACAAATCGACTTTTTGGGCCAAAAAAACGTGTTTTAGCATTTTTTTGGCCTGAAAATTGAAATTTTTCTAGCACAGTACAAATCGACTTTTTGGGCCAAAAAAACGTGTTTTAGCATTTTTTTTGCCTGAAAATTGAAATTTTTCTAGCACAGTACAAATCGACTTTTTGGGCCAAAAAAACGTGTTTTAGCATTTTTTTTGCCTGAAAATTGAATTTTTTCTAGCACAGTACAAATCGACTTTTTGGGCCAAAAAAACGTGTTTTAGCATTGTTTTTGCCTGAAAATTGATATTTTTCTAGCACAGTACAAATCGACTTTTTGGGCCAAAAAAACGTGTTTTAGCATTTTTTTTGCCTGAAAATTGAAATTTTTCTAGCACAGTACAAATCGACTTTTTGGGCCAAAAAAACGTGTTTTAGCATTTTTTTTGCCTGAAAATTGAAATTTTTCTAGCACAGTACAAATCGACTTTTTGGGCCAAAAAACGTGTTTTAGCATTTTTTTTGCCTGAAAATTTAAATTTTTCTAGCACAGTACAAATCGACTTTTTGGGCCAAAAAAACGTGTTTTAGATTTTTTTTTGCCTGAAAATTGAAATTTTTCTAGCACAGTACAAATCGACTTTTTGGGCCAAAAAAATGTGTTTTAGCATTTTTTTTGCCTGAAAATTGAAATTTTTCTAGCACAGTACAAATCGACTTTTTGGGCCAAAAAAACGTGTTTTAGCATTTTTTTTGCCTGAAAATTGAATTTTTTCTAGCACAGTACAAATCGACTTTTTGGGCCAAAAAAACGTGTTTTAGCATTTTTATTGCCTGAAAATTGAAATTTTTCTAGCACAGTACAAATCGACTTTTTGGGCCAAAAAAACGTGTTTTAGCATTTTTTTTGCCTGAAAATTGAAATTTTTCAAGCACAGTACAAATCGACTTTTTGGGCCAAAAAAACGTGTTTTAGCTTTTTTTTGCCTGAAAATTGAAATTTTTCTAGCACAGTACAAATCGACTTTTTGGGCCAAAAAAATGTGTTTTAGCATTTTTTTTGCCTGAAAATTGAAATTTTTCTAGCACAGTACAAATCGACTTTTTGGGCCAAAAAAACGTGTTTTAGCATTTTTTTTGCCTGAAAATTGAAATTTTTCTAGCACAGTACAAATCGACTTTTTGGGCCAAAAAAACGTGTTTTAGCATTTTTTTTGCCTGAAAATTGAAATTATTCTAGCACAGTACAAATCGACTTTTTGGGCCAAAAAAAGTGTTTTATCATTTTTTTTGCCTGAAAATTGAAATTTTTCTAGCACAGTACAAATCGACTTTATGGGCCAAAAAAACGTGTTTTAGCATTTTTTTTGCCTGAAAATTGAATTTTTTCTAGCACAGTACAAATCGACTTTTTGGGCCAAAAAAACGTGTTTTAGCATTTTTTTTGCCTGAAAATTGAAATTTTTCTAGCACAGTACAAATCGACTTTTTGGGCCAAAAAAACGTGTTTTAGCATTTTTTTTGCCTGAAAATTGAAATTTTTCTAGCACAGTACAAATCGACTTTTTGGGCCAAAAAAACGTGTTTTAGCATTTTTTTTGCCTGAAAATTGAAATTTTTCTAGCACAGTACAAATCGACTTTTTGGGCCAAAAAAACGTGTTTTAGCATTTTTTTTGCCTGAAAATTGAAATTTTTCTAGCACAGTACAAATCGCTTCTGAGACCCAAAAAACTCGATTTTTCGGTGTTTTTAGGCTAAATTTGGGATATAAACGGGTATCGAAGATGCAAGCACAAAACGACTTTTTGGGCCAAAAAAACGTGTTTTAGCATTTATTTGCCTGAAAATTGAAATTTTTCTAGCACAGTACAAATCGACTTTTTGGGCCAAAAAAACGTGTTTTAGCATTTTTTTTGCCTGAAAATTGAAATTTTTCTAGCACAGTACAAATCGACTTTTTGGGCCAAAAAAACGTGTTTTAGCATTTTTTTTGCTTGAAAATTGAAATTTTTCTAGCACAGTACAAATCGACTTTTTGGGCCAAAAAAACGTGTTTTAGCATTTTTTTTGACTGAAAATTGAAATTTTTCTAGCACAGTACAAATCGACTTTTTGGGCCAAAAAAACGTGTTTTAGCATTTTTTTTGACTGAAAATTGAAATTTTTCTAGCACAGTACAAATCGACTTTTTGGGCCAAAAAAACGTGTTTTAGCATTTTTTTTGCCTGAAAATTGAAATTTTTCTAGCACAGTACAAATCGCTTCTGAGGTCCAAAAAACTCGATTTTTCGGTGTTTTTAGGCTAAATTTGGGATATAAACGGGTATCGAAGATGCATGCACAAATCGACTTTTTGGGCCAAAAAAACGTGTTTTAGCATTTTTTTGGCCTGAAAATTGATTTTTTTCTAGCACAGTACTAATCGACTTTTTGGGCAAAAAAAACGTGTTTTAGCATTTTTTTTACCTGAAAATTGAAATTTTTCTAGCGCAGTACAAATCGACTTTTTGGTCCAAAAAACGTGTTTTAGCATTTTTTTTGCCTGAAAACTGAAATTTTTCTAGCACAGTACCAATCGACTTTTTGGGCCAAAAAAACCTGTTTTAGCATTTTTTTCGCCTGAAAATTGAAATTTTTCTAGCACAGTACAAATCGACTTTTTGGGCCAAAAAAATGTGTTTTAGCATTTTTTTTGCCTGAAAATTTAAATTTTTCTGGCACAGTACAAATCGACTTTTTGGACCAAAAAAACGAGTTTTAGCATTTTTTTTGACTGAAAATTGAAATTTTTCTAGCACAGTACAAATCGACTTTTTGGGCCAAAAAAACGTGTTTTAGCATTTTTTTTGCCTGAAAATTGAAATTTTTCTAGCACAGTACAAATCGACTTTTTGGGCCAAAAAAACGTGTTTTAGCATTTTTTTTGCCTGAAAATTGAAATTTTTCTAGCACAGTACAAATCGACTTTTTGCGCCAAAAAAACGTGTTTTAGCATTTTTTTTGCCTGAAAATTGAAATTTTTCTAGCACAGTACAAATCGACTTTTTGGGCCAAAAAAACGTGTTTTAGCATTTTTTTTGCCTGAAAATTGAAATTTTTCTGGCACAGTACAAATCGACTTTTTGGACCAAAAAAACGTGTTTTAGCATTTTTTTTGACTGAAAATTGAAATTTTTCTAGCACAGTACAAATCGACTTTTTGGGCCAAAAAAACGTGTTTTAGCATTTTTTTTGCCTGAAAATTGAAATTATTCTAGCACAGTACAAATCGACTTTTTGGGCCAAAAAAACGTGTTTTAGCATTTTTTTTGCCTGAAAATTGAAATTTTTCTAGCACAGTACAAATCGACTTTTTGGGACAAAAAAAAGTGTTTTAGCATTTTTTTTGCTTGAAAATTGAAATTTTTCTAGCACAGTACAAATCGACTTTTTGGGCCAAAAAAACGTGTTTTAGCATTTTTTTTGCCTGAAAATTGAAATTTTTCTAGCACAGTACAAATCGACTTTTTGGGCCAAAAAAACGTGGTTTAGCATTTTTTTTGCCTGAAAATTGAAATTTTTCTAGCACAGTACAAATCGCTTCTGAGACCCAAAAACTCGATTTTTCGGTGTTTTTAGGCTAAATTTGGGATATAAACGGGTATCGAAGATGCATGCACAAATCGACTTTTTGGGCCAAAAAAACGTGTTTTAGCATTTTTTTTGCCTGAAAATTGAAATTTTTCTAGCACAGTACAAATCGACTTTTTGGGCCAAAAAAACGTGTTTTAGCATTTTTTTTGCCTGAAAATTGAAATTTTTCTAGCACAGTACAAATCGACTTTTTGGGCCAAAAAAACGTGTTTTAGCATTTTTTTTGCCAGAAAATTGAAATTTTTCTAGCACAGTACAAATCGCTTCTGAGACCCAAAAATCTCGATTTTTCGGTGTTTTTAGGCTAAATTTGGGATATAAACGGGTATCGAAGATGCATGCACAAATCGACTTTTTGGGCCAAAAAAACGTGGTTTAGCATTTTTTTTGCCTGAAAATTGAAATTTTTCTAGCACAGTACAAATCGACTTTTTGGGCCAAAAAAACGTGTTTTAGCATTTTTTTTGCCTGAAAATTGGAATTTTTCTAGCACAGTACAAATCGCTTCTGAGACCCAAAAAACTCGATTTTTCGGTGTTTTTAGGCTAAATTTGGGATATAAACGGGTATCGAAGATGCAAGCACAAATCGACTTTTTGGGCCAAAAAAACGTGTTTTAGCATTTTTTTTGCCTGAAAATTGAAATTTTTCTAGCACAGTACAAATCGACTTTTTGGGCCAAAAAAACGTGTTTTAGCATTTTTTTTGCCTGAAAATTGAAATTTTTCTAGCACAGTACAAATCGCTTCTGAGACCCAAAAAACTCGATTTTTCGGTGTTTTTAGGCTAAATTTGGGATATAAACGGGTATCGAAGATGCATGCACAAATCGACTTTTTGGGCCAAAAAAACGTGTTTTAGCATTTTTTTTGACTGAAAATTGAAATTTTTCTAGCACAGTTCAAATCGACTTTTGGGCCAAAAAAACGTGTTTTAGCATTTTTTTTGCCTGAAAATTGAAATTTTTCTAGCACAGTACAAATCGACTTTTTGGGCCAAAAAAACGTGTTTTAGCATTTTTTTTGCCTGAAAATTGAAATTTTTCTAGCACAGTACAAATCGCTTCTGAGGTCCAAAAATCTCGATTTTTCGGTGTTTTTAGGCTAAATTTGGGATATAAACGGGTATCGAAGATGCATGCACAAATCGACTTTTTGGGCCAAAAAAACGTGTTTTAGCATTTTTTTTGCCTGAAAATTGAATTTTT
The DNA here is from genome assembly GCA_034508575.1 of Petrolisthes manimaculis. Lineage (NCBI taxonomy): Eukaryota > Metazoa > Arthropoda > Malacostraca > Decapoda > Porcellanidae > Petrolisthes > Petrolisthes manimaculis. The sequence continues at coordinate 2,360,790 of JAWZYT010000013.1, forward strand.
TCTAGCACAGTACTAATCGACTTTTTGGGCAAAAAAAACGTGTTTTAGCATTTTTTTTGCCTGAAAATTGAAATTTTTCTAGCACAGTACAAATCGACTTTTTGGTCCAAAAAAACGTGTTTTAGCATTTTTTTTGCCTGAAAATTGAAATTTTTCTAGCACAGTACAAATCGACTTTTTGGGCCAAAAAAGCGTGTTTTAGCATTTTTTTTGCCTGAAAATTGAAATTTTTCTGGCACAGTACAAATCGACTTTTTGGACCAAAAAAACGTGTTTTAGCATTTTTTTTGACTGAAAATTGAAATTTTTCTAGCACAGTACAAATCGACTTTTTGGGCCAAAAAAACGTGTTTTAGCATTTTTTTTGCCTGAAAATTGAAATTTTTCTAGAACAGTACAAATCGACTTTTTGGGCCAAATAAACGTGGTTTAGCATTTTTTTTGCCTGAAAATTGAAATTTTTCTAGCACAGTACAAATCGACTTTTTGGGCCAAAAAAACGTGTTTTAGCATTTTTTTTGCCTGAAAATTGAAATTTTTCTAGCACAGTACAAATCGCTTCTGAGGTCCAAAAATCTCGATTTTTCGGTGTTTTTAGGCTAAATTTGGGATATAAACGGGTATCGAAGATGCATGCACAAATCGACTTTTTGGGCCAAAAAAACGTGTTTTAGCATTTTTTTTGCCTGAAAATTGAATTTTTTCTAGCACAGTACTAATCGACTTTTTGGGCAAAAAAAACGTGTTTTAGCATTTTTTTTGCCTGAAAATTGAAATTTTTCTAGCACAGTACAAATCGACTTTTTGGTCCAAAAAAACGTGTTTTAGCATTTTTTTTGCCTGAAAATTGAAATTTTTCTAGCACAGTACAAATCGACTTTTTGGGCCAAAAAAACGTGTTTTAGCATTTTTTTTGCCTGAAAATTGAAATTTTTCTGGCACAGTACAATCGACTTTTTCGACCAAAAAAACGTGTTTTAGCATTTTTTTTTACTGAAAATTGAAATTTATCTAGCACACTACAAATCGACTTTTTGGGCCAAAAAAACGTGTTTTAGCATTTTTTTTGCCTGAAAATTGAAATTTTTCTAGCACAGTACAAATCGACTTTTTGGGCCAAAAAAACGTGTTTTAGCATTTTTTTTGCCTGAAAATTGAAATTTTTCTAGAACAGTACAAATCGACTTTTTGGGCCAAATAAACGTGGTTTAGCATTTTTTTTGCCTGAAAATTGAAATTTTTCTAGCACAGTACAAATCGCTTCTGAGACCAAAAAACTCGATTTTTCGGTGTTTTTAGGCTAAATTTGGGATATAAACGGGTATCGAAGATGCATGCACAAATCGACTTTTTGGGCAAAAAAAACGTGTTTTAGCATTTTTTTTGCCTGAAAATTGAAATTTTTCTAGCACAGTACAAATCGACTTTTTGGGTCAAAAAAACGTGTTTTAGCATTTTTTTTGCCTGAAAATTGAAATTTTTCTAGCACAGTACAAATCGACTTTTTGGGCCAAAAAAACGTGTTTTAGCATTTTTTTTGCCTGAAAATTGAAATTTTTCTAGCACAGTACAAATCGACTTTTTGGGCCAAAAAAACGTGTTTTAGCATTTTTTTTGCCTGAAAATTGAAATTTTTCTAGCACAGTACAAATCGACTTTTTGGGCCAAAAAAACGTGTTTTAGCATTTTTTTTGCCTGAAAATTGAAATTTTTCTAGCACAGTACAAATCGACTTTTTGGGCCAAAAAAACGTGTTTTAGCATTTTTTTTGCCTGAAAATTGAAATTTTTCTAGCACAGTACAAATCGACTTTTTGGGCCAAAAAAACGTGTTTTAGCATTTTTTTTTGCCTGAAAATTGAAATTTTTCTAGCACAGTACAAATCGCTTCTGAGACCCAAAAAACTCGATTTTTCGGTGTTTTTAGGCTAAATTTGGGATATAAACGGGTATCGAAGATGCATGCACAAATCAACTTTTTGGGCCAAAAAAACGTGGTTTAGCATTTTTTTTGCCTGAAAATTGAATTTTTTCTAGCACAGTACAAATCGACATTTTGGGCCAAAAAAACGTGTTTTAGCATTTTTTTTGTCTGAAAATTGAAATTTTTCTAGCACAGTACAAATCGACTTTTTGGGCCAAGAAAACGTGTTTTAGCATTTTTTTTGCTTGAAAATTGAAATTTTTCTAGCACAGTACAAATCGACTTTTTGGGTCAAAAAAACGTGTTTTAGCATTTTTTTTGCCTGAAAATTGAAATTTTTCTAGCACAGTACAAATCGACTTTTTGGGCCAAAAAAACGTGGTTTAGCATTTTTTTTGCCTGAAAATTGAAATTTTTCTAGCACAGTACAAATCGCTTCTGAGACCCAAAAACTCGATTTTTCGGTGTTTTTAGGCTAAATTTGGGATATAAACGGGTATCGAAGATGCATGCACAAATCGACTTTTTGGGCCAAAAAAACGTGTTTTAGCATTTTTTTTGCCTGAAAATTGAAATTTTTCTAGCACAGTACAAATCGACTTTTTGGGCCAAAAAAACGTGTTTTAGCATTTTTTTTGCCTGAAAATTGAAATTTTTCTAGCACAGTACAAATCGACTTTTTGGGCCAAAAAAAACGTGTTTTAGCATTTTTTTTTGCCTGAAAATTGAAATTTTTCTAGCACAGTACAAATCGACTTTTTGGGCCAAAAAAACTTGTTTTAGCATTTTTTTTGCCTGAAAATTGAAATTTTTCTAGCACAGTACAAATCGACTTTTTCGGCCAAAAAAACGTGTTTTAGCATTTTTTTTGCCTGAAAATTGAAATTTTTCTAGCACAGTACAAATCGACTTTTTGGGCCAAAAAAACGTGTTTTAGCATTTTTTTTGCCTGAAAATTGATTTTTTTCTAGCACAGTACAAATCGACTTTTTGGGCCAAAAAAACGTGTTTTAGCATTTTTTTTGCCAGAAAATTGAAATTTTTCTAGCACAGTACAAATCGCTTCTGAGACCCAAAAATCTCGATTTTTCGGTGTTTTTAGGCTAAATTTGGGATATAAACGGGTATCGAAGATGCATGCACAAATCGACTTTTTGGGCCAAAAAAACGTGGTTTAGCATTTTTTTTGCCTGAAAATTGAAATTTTTCTAGCACAGTACAAATCGACTTTTTGGGCCAAAAAAACGTGTTTTAGCATTTTTTTTGCCTGAAAATTGAAATTTTTCTAGCACAGTACAAATCGCTTCTGAGACCCAAAAAACTCGATTTTTCGGTGTTTTTAGGCTAAATTTGGGATATAAACGGGTATCGAAGATGCAAGCACAAATAGACTTTTTGGGCCAAAAAAACGTGTTTTAGCATTTTTTTTTGCCTGAAAATTGAAATTTTTCTAGCACAGTACAAATCGACTTTTTGGGCCAAAAAAACGTGTTTTAGCATTTTTTTTGCCTGAAAATTGAAATTTTTCTAGCACAGTACAAATCGCTTCTGAGACCCAAAAAACTCGATTTTTCGGTGTTTTTAGGCTAAATTTGGGATATAAACGGGTATCGAAGATGCATGCACAAATCGACTTTTTGGGCCAAAAAAACGTGTTTTAGCATTTTTTTTGCCTGAAAATTGAAATTTTTCTAGCACAGTACAAATCGACTTTTTGGGCCAAAAAAACGTGTTTTAGCATTTTTTTTGTCTGAAAATTGAAATTTTTCTAGCACAGTACAAATCGACTTTTTGGGCCAAAAAAACGTGTTTTAGCATTTTTTTTGCCTGAAAATTGAAATTTTTCTAGCACAGTACAAATCGCTTCTGAGACCCAAAAAACTCGATTTTTCGGTGTTTTTAGGCTAAATTTGGGATATAAACGGGTATCGAAGATGCATGCACAAATCGACTTTTTGGGCCAAAAAAACGTGTTTTAGCATTTTTTTTGCCTGAAAATTGAAATTTTTCTAGCACAGTACAAATCGACTTTTTGGGCCAAAAAAACGTGTTTTAGCATTTTTTTTGCCTGAAAATTGAAATTTTTCTAGCACAGTACAAATCGACTTTTTGGGCCAAAAAAACGTGTTTTAGCATTTTTTTTGCCTGAAAATTGAAATTTTTCTAGCACAGTACAAATCGACTTTTTGGGCCAAAAAAACGTGTTTTAGCATTTTTTTTGCCTGAAAATTGAAATTTTTCTAGCACAGTACAAATCGCTTCTGAGGTCCAAAAAACTCGATTTTTCGGTGTTTTTAGGCTAAATTTGGGATATAAACGGGTATCGAAGATGCATGCACAAATCGACTTTTTGGGCCAAAAAAACGTGTTTTAGCATTTTTTTTGCCTGAAAATTGAATTTTTTCTAGCACAGTACTAATCGACTTTTTGGGCAAAAAAAAACGTGTTTTAGCATTTTTTTTGCCTGAAAATTGAAATTTTTCTAGCACAGTACAAATCGACTTTTTGGTCCAAAAAAATGTGTTTTAGCATTTTTTTTGCCTGAAAATTGAAATTTTTCTAGCACAGTACAAATCGACTTTTTGGGCCAAAAAAACCTGTTTTAGCATTTTTTTCGCCTGAAAATTTAAATTTTTCTAGCACAGTACAAATCGACTTTTTGGGCCAAAAAAACGTGTTTTAGCATTTTTTTTGCCTGAAAATTAAAATTTTTCTGGCACAGTACAAATCGACTTTTTGGACCAAAAAAACGTGTTTTAGCATTTTTTTTGACTGAAAATTGAAATTTTTCTAGCACAGTACAAATCGACTTTTTGGGCCAAAAAAACGTGTTTTAGCATTTTTTTTGCCTGAAAATTGAAATTTTTCTAGCACAGTACAAATCGACTTTTTGGGCCAAAAAAACGTGTTTTAGCATTTTTTTTGCCTGAAAATTGAAATTTTTCTAGCACAGTACAAATCGACTTTTTGGGCCAAAAAAACGTGTTTTAGCATTTATTTTGCCTGAAAATTGAAATTTTTCTAGCACAGTACAAATCGACTTTTTTGGCCAAAAAAACGTGTTTTAGCATTTTTTTTGCCTGAAAATTGAAATTTTTCTAGCACAGTACAAATCGCTTCTGAGACCCAAAAAACTCGATTTTTCGGTGTTTTTAGGCTAAATTTGGGATATAAACGGGTATCGAAGATGCATGCACAAATCGACTTTTTGGGCCAAAAAAACGTGTTTTAGCATTTTTTTTGCCTGAAAATTGAAATTTTTCTAGCACAGTACAAATCGACTTTTTGGGCCAAAAAAAACGTGTTTTAGCATTTTTTTTGCCTGAAAATTGAAATTTTTCTAGCACAGTACAAATCGACTTTTTGGGCCAAAAAAACGTGTTTTAGCATTTTTTTTGCCTGAAAATTGAAATTTTTCTAGCACAGTACAAATCGCTTCTGAGACCCAAAAAACTCGATTTTTCGGTGTTTTTAGGCTAAATTTGGGATATAAACGGGTATCGAAGATGCATGCACAAATCGACTTTTTGGGCCAAAAAAACGTGTTTTAGCATTTTTTTTGCCTGAAAATTGAAATTTTTCTAGCACAGTACAAATCGACTTTTTGGGCCAAAAAAACGTGTTTTAGCATTTTTTTTGCCTGAAAATTGAAATTTTTCTAGCACAGTACAAATCGACTTTTTGGGCCAAAAAAACGTGTTTTAGCATTTTTTTTGCCTGAAAATGGAAATTTTTCTAGCACAGTACAAATCGCTTCTGAGACCCAAAAAACTCGATTTTTCGGTGTTTTTAGGCTAAATTTGGGATATAAACGGGTATCGAAGATGCATGCACAAATCGACTTTTTGGGCCAAAAAAACGTGTTTTAGCATTTTTTTTGCCTGAAAATTGAAATTTTTCTAGCACAGTACAAATCGACTTTTTGGGCCAAAAAAAACGTGTTTTAGCATTTTTTTTGCCTGAAAATTGAAATTTTTCTAGCACAGTACAAATCGACTTTTTGGGCCATAAAAACGTGTTTTAGCATTTTTTTTGCCTGAAAATTGAAATTTTTCTAGCACAGTACAAATCGACTTTTTGGGCCAAAAAAACGTGTTTTAGCATTTTTTTTGCCTGAAAATTGAAATTTTTCTAGCACAGTACAAATCGACTTTTTGGGCCAAAAAAACGTGTTTTAGCATTTTTTTTGCCTGAAAATTGAAATTTTTCTAGCACAGTACAAATCGACTTTTTGGGCCAAAAAAACCTGTTTTAGCATTTATTTTGCCTGAAAATTGAAATTTTTCTAGCACAGTACAAATCGACTTTTTTGGCCAAAAAAACGTGTTTTAGCATTTTTTTTGCCTGAAAATTGAAATTTTTCTAGCACAGTACAAATCGCTTCTGAGACCCAAAAAACTCGATTTTTCGGTGTTTTTAGGCTAAATTTGGGATATAAACGGGTATCGAAGATGCATGCACAAATCGACTTTTTGGGCCAAAAAAACGTGTTTTAGCATTTTTTTTGCCTGAAAATTGAAATTTTTCTAGCACAGTACAAATCGACTTTTTGGGCCAAAAAAACGTGTTTTAGCATTTTTTTTGCCTGAAAATTGAAATTTTTCTAGCACAGTACAAATCGACTATTTGGGCCAAAAAAACGTGTTTTAGCATTTTTTTTGCCTGAAAATTGAAATTTTTCTAGCACAGTACAAATCGACTTTTTGGGCCAAAAAAACGTGTTTTAGCATTTTTTTTGCCTGAAAATTGAAATTTTTCTAGCACAGTACAAATCGACTTTTTGGGCCAAAAAAACGTGTTTTAGCATTTTTTTTGCCTGAAAATCGAAATTTTTCTAGCACAGTACAAATCGACTTTTTGGGCCAAAAAAACGTGTTTTAGCATTTTTTTTGCCTGAAAATTGAAAGTTTTCTAGCACAGTACAAATCGACTTTTTGGGCCAAAAAAACGTGTTTTAGAATTTTTTTGCCTGAAAATTGAATTTTTTCTAGCACAGTACAAATCGACTTTTTGGGCCAAAAAAACGTGTTTTAGCATTTTTTTTGCCTGAAAATTGAAATTTTTCTAGCACAGTACAAATCGACTTTTTGGGCCAAAAAAACGTGTTTTAGCATTTTTTTTGCCTGAAAATTGAAATTTTTCTAGCACAGTACAAATCGACTTTTTGGGCAAAAAAAACGTGTTTTAGCATTTTTTTTGCCTGAAAATTGAAATTTTTCTAGCACAGTACAAATCGACTTTTTGGGCCAAAAAAACGTGTTTTAGCATTTTTTTTGCCTGAAAATTGAAATTTTTCTAGCACAGTACAAATCGACTTTTTGGGCAAAAAAAACGTGTTTTAGCATTTTTTTTGCCTGAAAATTGAAATTTTTCTAGCACAGTACAAATCGCTTCTGAGACCCAAAAAACTCGATTTTTCGGTGTTTTTAGGCTAAATTTGGGATATAAACGGGTATCGAAGATGCATGCACAAATCAACTTTTTGAGCCAAAAAAACGTGGTTTAGCATTTTTTTTGCCTGAAAATTGAAATTTTTCTAGCACATTACAAATCGACTTTTTGGGCCAAAAAAACGTGTTTTAGCATTTTTTTTGCCTGAAAATTGAAATTTTTCTAGCACAGTACAAATCGACTTTTTGGGACAAAAAAACGTGTTTTAGCATTTTTTTTGCCTGAAAATTGAAATTTTTCTAGCACAGTACAAATCGCTTCTGAGACCCAAAAACTCGATTTTTCGGTGTTTTTAGGCTAATTTTGGGATATAAACGGGTATCGAAGATGCATGCACAAATCGACTTTTTGGGCCAAAAAAACGTGTTTTTGCATTTTTTTTGCCTGAAAATTGAAATTTTTCTAGCACAGTACAAATCGACTTTTTGGGCCAAAAAAACGTGTTTTAGCATTTTTTTTGCCTGAAAATTGAAATTTTTCTAGCACAGTACAAATCGACTTTTTGGGCCAAAAAAACGTGTTTTAGCATTTTTTTTTGCCTGAAAATTGAAATTTTTCTAGCACAGTACAAATCGACTTTTTGGGCCAAAAAAACTTGTTTTAGCATTTTTTTTGCCTGAAAATTGAAATTTTTCTAGCACAGTACAAATCGACTTTTTGGGCCAAAAAAACGTGTTTTAGCATTTTTTTTGCCTGAAAATTGAAATTTTTCTAGCACAGTACAAATCGACTTTTTGGGCCAAAAAAACGTGTTTTAGCATTTTTTTTGCCTGAAAATTGAAATTTTTCTAGCACAGTACAAATCGACTTTTTGGGCCAAAAAAACGTGTTTTAGCATTTTTTTTGCCAGAAAATTGAAATTTTTCTAGCACAGTACAAATCGCTTCTGAGACCCAAAAATCTCGATTTTTCGGTGTTTTTAGGCTAAATTTGGGATATAAACGGGTATCGAAGATGCATGCACAAATCGACTTTTTGGGCCAAAAAAGCGTGGTTTAGCATTTTTTTTGCCTGAAAATTGAAATTTTTCTAGCACAGTACAAATCGACTTTTTGGGCCAAAAAAACCTGTTTTAGCATTTTTTTTGCCTGAAAATTGAAATTTTTCTAGCACAGTACAAATCGCTTCTGAGACCCAAAAAACTCGATTTTTCGGTGTTTTTAGGCTAAATTTGGGATATAAACGGGTATCGAAGATGCAAGCACAAATCGACTTTTTGGGCCAAAAAAACGTGTTTTAGCATTTTTTTTGCCTGAAAATTGAAATTTTTCTAGCACAGTACAAATCGACTTTTTGTGCCAAAAAAACGTGTTTTAGCATTTTTTTTGCCTGAAAATTGAAATTTTTCTAGCACAGTACAAATCGCTTCTGAGACCCAAAAAACTCGATTTTTCGGTGTTTTTAGGCTAAATTTGGGATATAAACGGGTATCGAAGATGCATGCACAAATCGACTTTTTGGGCCAAAAAAACGTGTTTTAGCATTTTTTTTGCCTGAAAATTGAAATTTTTCTAGCACAGTACAAATCGACTTTTTGGGCCAAAAAAACGTGTTTTAGCATTTTTTTTGCCTGAAAATTGAAATTTTTCTAGCACAGTACAAATCGACTTTTTGGGCCAAAAAAACGTGTTTTAGCATTTTTTTTGCCTGAAAATTGAAATTTTTCTAGCACAGTACAAATCGCTTCTGAGACCCAAAAAACTCGATTTTTCGGTGTTTTTAGGCTAAATTTGGGATATAAACGGGTATCGAAGATGCATGCACAAATCGACTTTTTGGGCCAAAAAAACGTGTTTTAGCATTTTTTTTGCCTGAAAATTGAAATTTTTCTAGCACAGTACAAATCGACTTTTTGGGCCAAAAAAACGTGTTTTAGCATTTTTTTTGCCTGAAAATTGAATTTTTTCTAGCACAGTACAAATCGACTTTTTGGGCCAAAAAAACGTGTTTTAGCATTTTTTTTGCCTGAAAATTGAAATTTTTCTAGCACAGTACAAATCGACTTTTTGGGCCAAAAAAACGTGTTTTAGCATTTTTTTTTGCCTGAAAATTGAAATTTTTCTAGCACAGTACAAATCGACTTTTTGGGCCAAAAAAACGTGTTTTAGCATTTTTTTTGCCTGAAAATTGAAATTTTTCTAGCACAGTACAAATCGACTTTTTGGGCCAAAAAAACGTGTTTTAGCATTTTTTTTGCCTGAAAATTGAAATTTTTCTAGCACAGTACAAATCGACTTTTTGGGCCAAAAAAACGTGTTTTAGCATTTTTTTTGCCTGAAAATTGAAATTTTTCTAGCACAGTACAAATCGACTTTTTGGGCCAAAAAAACGTGTTTTAGCATTTTTTTTGCCTGAAAATTGAAATTTTTCTAGCACAGTACAAATCGACTTTTTGGGCCAAAAAAACATGTTTTAGCATTTTTTTTGCCTGAAAATTGAAATTTTTCTAGCACAGTACAAATCGACTTTTTGGGCCAAAAAAACGTGTTTTAGCATTTTTTTTGCCTGAAAATTGAAATTTTTCTAGCACAGTACAAATCGACTTTTTGGGCCAAAAAAACGTGTTTTAGCTTTTTTTTGCCTGAAAATTGAAATTTTTCTAGCACAGTACAAATCGACTTTTTGGGCCAAAAAAACGTGTTTTAGCATTTTTTTTTGCCTGAAAATTGAAATTTTTCTAGCACAGTACAAATCGACTTTTTGGGCCAAAAAAACGTGTTTTAGCATTTTTTTTGCCTGAAAATTGAAATTTTTCTAGCACAGTACAAATCGACTTTTTGGGCCAAAAAAACGTGTTTTAGCATTTTTTTTGCCTGAAAATTGAAATTTTTCTAGCACAGTACAAATCGCTTCTGAGACCCAAAAAACTCGATTTTTCGGTGTTTTTAGGCTAAATTTGGGATATAAACGGGTATCGAAGATGCATGCACAAATCGACTTTTTGGGCCAAAAAAACGTGTTTTAGCATTTTTTTTGCCTGAAAATTGAAATTTTTCTAGCACAGTACAAATCGACTTTTTGGGCCAAAAAAACGTGTTTTAGCATTTTTTTTGCCTGAAAATTGAAATTTGTCTAGCACAGTACAAATCGACTTTTTGGGCCAAAAAAACGTGTTTTAGCATTTTTTTTTGCCTGAAAATTGAAATTTTTCTAGCACAGTACAAATCGACTTTTTGGGCCAAAAAAACGTGTTTTAGCATTTTTTTTGCCTGAAAATTGAAATTTTTCTAGCACAGTACAAATCGACTTTTTGGGCCAAAAAAACGTGTTTTAGCATTTTTTTTGCCTGAAAATTGAAATTTTTCTAGCACAGTACAAATCGACTTTTTGGGCCAAAAAAACGTGTTTTAGCTTTTTTTTTGCCTGAAAATTGAAATTTTTCTAGCACAGTACAAATCGACTTTTTGGGCCAAAAAAAAATGTTTTAGCATTTTTTTTGCCTGAAAATTGAAATTTTTCTAGCACAGTACAAATCGACTTTTTGGGCCAAAAAAACGTGTTTTAGCATTTTTTTTGCCTGAAAATTGAAATTTTTCTAGCACAGTACAAATCGACTTTTTGGGCCAAAAAAACATGTTTTAGCATTTTTTTTGCCTGAAAATTGAAATTTTTCTAGCACAGTACAAATCGACTTTTTGGGCCAAAAAAACGTGTTTTAGCATTTTTTTTGCCTGAAAATTGAAATTTTTCTAGCACAGTACAAATCGACTTTTTGGGCCAAAAAAACGTGTTTTAGCATTTTTTTTGCCTGAAAATTGAAATTTTTCTAGCACAGTACAAATCGACTTTTTGGGCCAAAAAAACGTGTTTTAGCTTTTTTTTGCCTGAAAATTGAAATTTTTCTAGCACAGTACAAATCGACTTTTTGGGCCAAAAAAACGTGTTTTAGCATTTTTTTTTGCCTGAAAATTGAAATTTTTCTAGCACAGTACAAATCGACTTTTTGGGCCAAAAAAACGTGTTTTAGCATTTTTTTTTGCCTGAAAATTGAAATTTTTCTAGCACAGTACAAATCGACTTTTTGGGCCAAAAAAACGTGTTTTAGCATTTTTTTTGCCTGAAAATTGAAATTTTTCTAGCACAGTACAAATCGCTTCTGAGACCCAAAAAACTCGATTTTTCGGTGTTTTTAGGCTAAATTTGGGATATAAACGGGTATCGAAGATGCATGCACAAATCGACTTTTTGGGCCAAAAAAACGTGTTTTAGCATTTTTTTTGCCTGAAAATTGAAATTTTTCTAGCACAGTACAAATCGACTTTTTGGGCCAAAAAAACGTGTTTTAGCATTTTTTTTGCCTGAAAATTGACATTTTTCTAGCACAGTCCAAATCGACTTTTTGGGCCAAAAAAACGTGTTTTAGCATTTTTTTTGCCTGAAAATTGAAATTTTTCTAGCACAGTACAAATCGACTTTTTGGGCCAAAAAAACGTGTTTTAGCATTTTTTTTGCCTGAAAATTGAAATTTTTCTAGCACAGTACAAATCGACTTTTTGGGCCAAAAAAACGTGTTTTAGCTTTTTTTTGCCTGAAAATTGAAATTTTTCTAGCACAGTACAAATCGACTTTTTGGGCCAAAAAAACGTGTTTTAGCATTTTTTTTGCCTGAAAATTGAAATTTTTCTAGCACAGTACAAATCGACTTTTTGGGCCAAAAAAACGTGTTTTAGCATTTTTTTTGCCTGAAAATTGAAATTTTTCTAGCACAGTACAAATCGACTTTTTGGGCCAAAAAAACGTGTTTTAGCATTTTTTTTGCCTGAAAATTGAAATTTTTCTAGCACAGTACAAATCGACTTTTTGGGCCAAAAAAACGTGTTTTAGCATTTTTTTTGCCTGAAAATTGAATTTTTTCTAGCACAGTACAAATCGACTTTTTGGGCCAAAAAAACGTGTTTTAGCATTTTTTTTGCCTGAAAATTGAAATTTTTCTAGCACAGTACAAATCGACTTTTTGGGCCAAAATAACGTGTTTTAGCATTTTTTTTGCCTGAAATTGAAATTTTTCTAGCACAGTACAAATCGACTTTTTGGGCCAAAAAAACATGTTTTAGCATTTTTTTTGCCTGAAAATTGAAATTTTTCTAGCACAGTACAAATCGACTTTTTGGGCCAAAAAAACGTGTTTTAGCTTTTTTTTGCCTGAAAATTGACATTTTTCTAGCACAGTACAAATCGACTTTTTGGGCCAAAAAAACGTGTTTTAGCATTTTTTTTGCCTGAAAATTGAAATTTTTCTAGCACAGTACAAATCGACTTTTTGGGCCAAAAAAACGTGTTTTAGCATTTTTTTTGCCTGAAAATTGAAATTTTTCTAGCACAGTACAAATCGACTTTTTGGGCCAAAAAAACGTGTTTTATCATTTTTTTTGCCTGAAAATTGAAATTTTTCTAGCACAGTCCAAATCGACTTTTTGGGCCAAAAAAACGTGTTTTAGCATTTTTTTTGCCTGAAAATTGAAATTTTTCTAGCACAGTACAAATCGACTTTTTGGGCCAAAAAAACGTGTTTTAGCATTTTTTTTGCCTGAAAATTGAAATTTTTCTAGCACAGTACAAATCGACTTTTTGGGCCAAAAAAACGTGTTTTAGCTTTTTTTTGCCTGAAAATTGAAATTTTTCTAGCACAGTACAAATCGACTTTTTGGGCCAAAAAAACGTGTTTTAGCATTTTTTTTGCCTGAAAATTGAAATTTTTCTAGCACAGTACAAATCGACTTTTTGGGCCAAAAAAACGTGTTTTAGCATTTTTTTTGCCTGAAAATTGAAATTTTTCTAGCACAGTACAAATCGACTTTTTGGGCCAAAAAAACGTGTTTTAGCATTTTTTTTGCCTGAAAATTGAAATTTTTCTAGCACAGTACAAATCGACTTTTTGGGCCAAAAAAACCTGTTTTAGCATTTTTTTTGCCTGAAAATTGAAATTTTTCTAGCACAGTACAAATCGCTTCTGAGACCCAAAAAACTCGATTTTTCGGTGTTTTTAGGCTAAATTTGGGATATAAACGGGTATCGAAGATGCAAGCACAAATCGACTTTTTGGGCCAAAAAAGCGTGGTTTAGCATTTTTTTTGCCTGAAAATTGAAATTTTTCTAGCACAGTACAAATCGACTTTTTGGGCCAAAAAAACCTGTTTTAGCATTTTTTTTGCCTGAAAATTGAAATTTTTCTAGCACAGTACAAATCGCTTCTGAGACCCAAAAAACTCGATTTTTCGGTGTTTTTAGGCTAAATTTGGGATATAAACGGGTATCGAAGATGCAAGCACAAATCGACTTTTTGGGCCAAAAAAACGTGTTTTAGCATTTTTTTTGCCTGAAAATTGAAATTTTTCTAGCACAGTACAAATCGACTTTTTGTGCCAAAAAAACGTGTTTTAGCATTTTTTTTGCCTGAAAATTGAAATTTTTCTAGCACAGTACAAATCGCTTCTGAGACCCAAAAAACTCGATTTTTCGGTGTTTTTAGGCTAAATTTGGGATATAAACGGGTATCGAAGATGCATGCACAAATCGACTTTTTGGGCCAAAAAAACGTGTTTTAGCATTTTTTTTGCCTGAAAATTGAAATTTTTCTAGCACAGTACAAATCGACTTTTTGGGCCAAAAAAACGTGTTTTAGCATTTTTTTTGCCTGAAAATTGAAATTTTTCTAGCACAGTACAAATCGACTTTTTGGGCCAAAAAAACGTGTTTTAGCATTTTTTTTGCCTGAAAATTGAAATTTTTCTAGCACAGTACAAATCGCTTCTGAGACCCAAAAAACTCGATTTTTCGGTGTTTTTAGGCTAAATTTGGGATATAAACGGGTATCGAAGATGCATGCACAAATCGACTTTTTGGGCCAAAAAAACGTGTTTTAGCATTTTTTTTGCCTGAAAATTGAAATTTTTCTAGCACAGTACAAATCGACTTTTTGGGCCAAAAAAACGTGTTTTAGCATTTTTTTTGCCTGAAAATTGAATTTTTTCTAGCACAGTACAAATCGACTTTTTGGGCCAAAAAAACGTGTTTTAGCATTTTTTTTGCCTGAAAATTGAAATTTTTCTAGCACAGTACAAATCGACTTTTTGGGCCAAAAAAACGTGTTTTAGCATTTTTTTTTGCCTGAAAATTGAAATTTTTCTAGCACAGTACAAATCGACTTTTTGGGCCAAAAAAACGTGTTTTAGCATTTTTTTTGCCTGAAAATTGAAATTTTTCTAGCACAGTACAAATCGACTTTTTGGGCCAAAAAAACGTGTTTTAGCATTTTTTTTGCCTGAAAATTGAAATTTTTCTAGCACAGTACAAATCGACTTTTTGGGCCAAAAAAACGTGTTTTAGCATTTTTTTTGCCTGAAAATTGAAATTTTTCTAGCACAGTACAAATCGACTTTTTGGGCCAAAAAAACGTGTTTTAGCATTTTTTTTGCCTGAAAATTGAAATTTTTCTAGCACAGTACAAATCGACTTTTTGGGCCAAAAAAACATGTTTTAGCATTTTTTTTGCCTGAAAATTGAAATTTTTCTAGCACAGTACAAATCGACTTTTTGGGCCAAAAAAACGTGTTTTAGCATTTTTTTTGCCTGAAAATTGAAATTTTTCTAGCACAGTACAAATCGACTTTTTGGGCCAAAAAAACGTGTTTTAGCTTTTTTTTGCCTGAAAATTGAAATTTTTCTAGCACAGTACAAATCGACTTTTTGGGCCAAAAAAACGTGTTTTAGCATTTTTTTTTGCCTGAAAATTGAAATTTTTCTAGCACAGTACAAATCGACTTTTTGGGCCAAAAAAACGTGTTTTAGCATTTTTTTTGCCTGAAAATTGAAATTTTTCTAGCACAGTACAAATCGACTTTTTGGGCCAAAAAAACGTGTTTTAGCATTTTTTTTGCCTGAAAATTGAAATTTTTCTAGCACAGTACAAATCGCTTCTGAGACCCAAAAAACTCGATTTTTCGGTGTTTTTAGGCTAAATTTGGGATATAAACGGGTATCGAAGATGCATGCACAAATCGACTTTTTGGGCCAAAAAAACGTGTTTTAGCATTTTTTTTGCCTGAAAATTGAAATTTTTCTAGCACAGTACAAATCGACTTTTTGGGCCAAAAAAACGTGTTTTAGCATTTTTTTTGCCTGAAAATTGAAATTTTTCTAGCACAGTACAAATCGACTTTTTGGGCCAAAAAAACGTGTTTTAGCATTTTTTTTTGCCTGAAAATTGAAATTTTTCTAGCACAGTACAAATCGACTTTTTGGGCCAAAAAAACGTGTTTTAGCATTTTTTTTGCCTGAAAATTGAAATTTTTCTAGCACAGTACAAATCGACTTTTTGGGCCAAAAAAACGTGTTTTAGCATTTTTTTTGCCTGAAAATTGAAATTTTTCTAGCACAGTACAAATCGACTTTTTGGGCCAAAAAAACGTGTTTTAGCTTTTTTTTTGCCTGAAAATTGAAATTTTTCTAGCACAGTACAAATCGACTTTTTGGGCCAAAAAAAAATGTTTTAGCATTTTTTTTGCCTGAAAATTGAAATTTTTCTAGCACAGTACAAATCGACTTTTTGGGCCAAAAAAACGTGTTTTAGCATTTTTTTTGCCTGAAAATTGAAATTTTTCTAGCACAGTACAAATCGACTTTTTGGGCCAAAAAAACGTGTTTTAGCATTTTTTTTGCCTGAAAATTGAAATTTTTCTAGCACAGTACAAATCGACTTTTTGGGCCAAAAAAACGTGTTTTAGCATTTTTTTTGCCTGAAAATTGAAATTTTTCTAGCACAGTACAAATCGACTTTTTGGGCCAAAAAAACGTGTTTTAGCTTTTTTTTGCCTGAAAATTGAAATTTTTCTAGCACAGTACAAATCGACTTTTTGGGCCAAAAAAACGTGTTTTAGCATTTTTTTTTGCCTGAAAATTGAAATTTTTCTAGCACAGTACAAATCGACTTTTTGGGCCAAAAAAACGTGTTTTAGCATTTTTTTTTGCCTGAAAATTGAAATTTTTCTAGCACAGTACAAATCGACTTTTTGGGCCAAAAAAACGTGTTTTAGCATTTTTTTTGCCTGAAAATTGAAATTTTTCTAGCACAGTACAAATCGCTTCTGAGACCCAAAAAACTCGATTTTTCGGTGTTTTTAGGCTAAATTTGGGATATAAACGGGTATCGAAGATGCATGCACAAATCGACTTTTTGGGCCAAAAAAACGTGTTTTAGCATTTTTTTTGCCTGAAAATTGAAATTTTTCTAGCACAGTACAAATCGACTTTTTGGGCCAAAAAAACTTGTTTTAGCATTTTTTTTGCCTGAAAATTGACATTTTTCTAGCACAGTCCAAATCGACTTTTTGGGCCAAAAAAACGTGTTTTAGCATTTTTTTTGCCTGAAAATTGAAATTTTTCTAGCACAGTACAAATCGACTTTTTGGGCCAAAAAAACGTGTTTTAGCATTTTTTTTGCCTGAAAATTGAAATTTTTCTAGCACAGTACAAATCGACTTTTTGGGCCAAAAAAACGTGTTTTAGCTTTTTTTTGCCTGAAAATTGAAATTTTTCTAGCACAGTACAAATCGACTTTTTGGGCCAAAAAAACGTGTTTTAGCATTTTTTTTGCCTGAAAATTGAAATTTTTCTAGCACAGTACAAATCGACTTTTTGGGCCAAAAAAACGTGTTTTAGCATTTTTTTTGCCTGAAAATTGAAATTTTTCTAGCACAGTACAAATCGACTTTTTGGGCCAAAAAAACGTGTTTTAGCATTTTTTTTGCCTGAAAATTGAAATTTTTCTAGCACAGTACAAATCGACTTTTTGGGCCAAAAAAACGTGTTTTAGCATTTTTTTTGCCTGAAAATTGAATTTTTTCTAGCACAGTACAAATCGACTTTTTGGGCCAAAAAAACGTGTTTTAGCATTTTTTTTGCCTGAAAATTGAAATTTTTCTAGCACAGTACAAATCGACTTTTTGGGCCAAAATAACGTGTTTTAGCATTTTTTTTGCCTGAAATTGAAATTTTTCTAGCACAGTACAAATCGACTTTTTGGGCCAAAAAAACATGTTTTAGCATTTTTTTTGCCTGAAAATTGAAATTTTTCTAGCACAGTACAAATCGACTTTTTGGGCCAAAAAAACGTGTTTTAGCTTTTTTTTGCCTGAAAATTGACATTTTTCTAGCACAGTACAAATCGACTTTTTGGGCCAAAAAAACGTGTTTTAGCATTTTTTTTGCCTGAAAATTGAAATTTTTCTAGCACAGTACAAATCGACTTTTTGGGCCAAAAAAACGTGTTTTAGCATTTTTTTTGCCTGAAAATTGAAATTTTTCTAGCACAGTACAAATCGACTTTTTGGGCCAAAAAAACGTGTTTTATCATTTTTTTTGCCTGAAAATTGAAATTTTTCTAGCACAGTCCAAATCGACTTTTTGGGCCAAAAAAACGTGTTTTAGCATTTTTTTTGCCTGAAAATTGAAATTTTTCTAGCACAGTACAAATCGACTTTTTGGGCCAAAAAAACGTGTTTTAGCATTTTTTTTGCCTGAAAATTGAAATTTTTCTAGCACAGTACAAATCGACTTTTTGGGCCAAAAAAACGTGTTTTAGCTTTTTTTTGCCTGAAAATTGAAATTTTTCTAGCACAGTACAAATCGACTTTTTGGGCCAAAAAAACGTGTTTTAGCATTTTTTTTGCCTGAAAATTGAAATTTTTCTAGCACAGTACAAATCGACTTTTTGGGCCAAAAAAACGTGTTTTAGCATTTTTTTTGCCTGAAAATTGAAATTTTTCTAGCACAGTACAAATCGACTTTTTGGGCCAAAAAAACGTGTTTTAGCATTTTTTTTGCCTGAAAATTGAAATTTTTCTAGCACAGTACAAATCGACTTTTTGGGCCAAAAAAACGTGTTTTAGCATTTTTTTTGCCTGAAAATTGAATTTTTTCTAGCACAGTACAAATCGACTTTTTGGGCCAAAAAAACGTGTTTTAGCATTTTTTTTGCCTGAAAATTGAAATTTTTCTAGCACAGTACAAATCGACTTTTTGGGCCAAAATAACGTGTTTTAGCATTTTTTTTGCCTGAAATTGAAATTTTTCTAGCACAGTACAAATCGACTTTTTGGGCCAAAAAAACATGTTTTAGCATTTTTTTTGCCTGAAAATTGAAATTTTTCTAGCACAGTACAAATCGACTTTTTGGGCCAAAAAAACGTGTTTTAGCTTTTTTTTGCCTGAAAATTGACATTTTTCTAGCACAGTACAAATCGACTTTTTGGGCCAAAAAAACGTGTTTTAGCATTTTTTTTGCCTGAAAATTGAAATTTTTCTAGCACAGTACAAATCGACTTTTTGGGCCAAAAAAACGTGTTTTAGCATTTTTTTTGCCTGAAAATTGAAATTTTTCTAGCACAGTACAAATCGACTTTTTGGGCCAAAAAAACGTGTTTTATCATTTTTTTTGCCTGAAAATTGAAATTTTTCTAGCACAGTACAAATCGACTTTTTGGGCCAAAAAAAAACGTGTTTTAGCATTTTTTTTGCCTGAAAATTGAAATTTTTCTAGCACAGTACAAATCGACTTTTTGGGCCAAAAAAACGTGTTTTAGCATTTTTTTTGCCTGAAAATTGAAATTTTTCTAGCACAGTACAAATCGACTTTTTGGGCCAAAAAAACGTGTTTTAGCATTTTTTTTGCCTGAAAATTGAAATTTTTCTAGCACAGTTCAAATCGACTTTTTGGGCCAAAAAAACGTGTTTTAGCATTTTTTTTGCCTGAAAATTGAAATTTTTCTAGCACAGTACAAATCGACTTTTTGGGCCAAAAAAACGTGTTTTAGCATTTTTTTTGCCTGAAAATTGAAATTTTTCTAGCACAGTACAAATCGACTTTTTGGGCCAAAAAAACGTGTTTTAGCATTTTTTTTGCCTGAAAATTGAAATTTTTCTAGCACAGTACAAATCGCTTCTGAGACCCAAAAACTCGATTTTTCGGTGTTTTTAGGCTAAATTTGGGATATAAACGGGTATCGAAGATGCAAGCACAAATCGACTTTTTTGGCCAAAAAAACGTGTTTTAGCATTTTTTTTGCCTGAAAATTGAAATTTTTCTAGCACAGTACAAATCGACTTTTTGGGCCAAAAAAACGTGTTTTAGCATTTTTTTTGCCTGAAAATTAAAAATTTTCCAGCACAGTGCAAATCGACTTTTTGGGCCAAAAAAACGTGTTTTAGCATTTTTTTTGCCTGAAAATTGAAATTTTTCTAGCACAGTACAAATCGACTTTTTGGGCCAAAAAAACGTGTTTTAGCATTTTTTTTGCCTGAAAATTGAAATTTTTCTAGCACAGTACAAATCGACTTTTTAGGCCAAAAAAACGTGTTTTAGCATTTTTTTTGCCTGAAAATTGAAATTTTTCTAGCACAGTACAAATCGACTTTTTGGGCCAAAAAAACGTGTTTTAGCATTTTTTTTGACTGAAAATTGAAATTTTTCTAGCACAGTACAAATCGACTTTTTGGGCCAAAAAAACGTGTTTTAGCATTTTTTTTGCCTGAAAATTGAAATTTTTCTAGCACAGTACAAATCGACTTTTTGGGCCAAAAAAACGTGTTTTAGCATTTTTTTTGCCTGAAAATTGAAATTTTTCTAGCACAGTACAAATCGACTTTTTGGGCCAAAAAAACGTGTTTTAGCATTTTTTTTGCCTGAAAATTGAAATTTTTCTAGCACAGTACAAATCGCTTCTGAGACCCAAAAAACTCGATTTTTCGGTGTTTTTAGGCTAAATTTGGGATATAAACGGGTATCGAAGATGCATGCACAAATCGACTTTTTGGGCCAAAAAAACGTGTTTTAGCATTTTTTTTGCCTGAAAATTGAAATTTTTCTAGCACAGTACAAATCGACTTTTTGGGCCAAAAAAACGTGTTTTAGCATTTTTTTTGCCTGAAAATTGAATTTTTTCTAGCACAGTACAAATCGACTTTTTGGGCCAAAAAAACGTGTTTTAGCATTTTTTTTGCCTGAAAATTGAAATTTTTCTAGCACAGTACAAATCGACTTTTTGGGCCAAAAAAACGTGTTTTAGCATTTTTTTTGCCTGAAAATTGAAATTTTTCTAGCACAGTACAAATCGACTTTTTGGG
The DNA here is from genome assembly GCA_034508575.1 of Petrolisthes manimaculis. Classification (NCBI taxonomy): domain Eukaryota; kingdom Metazoa; phylum Arthropoda; class Malacostraca; order Decapoda; family Porcellanidae; genus Petrolisthes; species Petrolisthes manimaculis. The sequence continues at coordinate 2,381,283 of JAWZYT010000013.1, forward strand.
CCAAAAAAACGTGTTTTAGCATTTTTTTTGCCTGAAAATTGAAATTTTTCTAGCACAGTACAAATCGACTTTTTGGGCCAAAAAAACGTGTTTTAGCATTTTTTTTGCCTGAAAATTGAAATTTTTCTAGCACAGTACAAATCGACTTTTTGGGCCAAAAAAACGTGTTTTAGCATTTTTTTTGCCTGAAAATTGAAATTTTTCTAGCACAGTACAAATCGACTTTTTGGGCCAAAAAAACGTGTTTTAGCATTTTTTTTGCCTGAAAATTGAAATTTTTCTAGCACAGTACAAATCGACTTTTTGGGCCAAAAAAACATGTTTTAGCATTTTTTTTGCCTGAAAATTGAATTTTTTCTAGCACAGTACAAATCGACTTTTTGGGCCAAAAAAACGTGTTTTAGCATTTTTTTTGCCTGAAAATTGAAATTTTTCTAGCACAGTACAAATCGACTTTTTGGGCCAAAAAAACGTGTTTTAGCTTTTTTTTGCCTGAAAATTGAAATTTTTCTAGCACAGTACAAATCGACTTTTTGGGCCAAAAAAACGTGTTTTAGCATTTTTTTTGCCTGAAAATTGAAATTTTTCTAGCACAGTACAAATCGACTTTTTGGGCCAAAAAAACGTGTTTTAGCATTTTTTTTGCCTGAAATTTGAAATTTTTCTAGCACAGTACAAATCGACTTTTTGGGCCAAAAAAACGTGTTTTAGCATTTTTTTTGCCTGAAAATTGAAATTTTTCTAGCACAGTACAAATCGCTTCTGAGACCCAAAAAACTCGATTTTTCGGTGTTTTTAGGCTAAATTTGGGATATAAACGGGTATCGAAGATGCATGCACAAATCGACTTTTTGGGCCAAAAAAACGTGTTTTAGCATTTTTTTTGCCTGAAAATTGAAATTTTTCTAGCACAGTACAAATCGACTTTTTGGGCCAAAAAAACGTGTTTTAGCATTTTTTTCGCCTGAAAATTGAAATTTTTCTAGCACAGTACAAATCGACTTTTTGGGCCCAAAAAACGTGTTTTAGCATTTTTTTTTGCCTGAAAATTGAAATTTTTCTAGCACAGTACAAATCGACTTTTTGGGCCAAAAAAATGTGTTTTAGCATTTTTTTTGCCTGAAAATTGAAATTTTTCTAGCACAGTACAAATCGACTTTTTGGGCCAAAAAAACGTGTTTTAGCATTTTTTTTGCCTGAAAATTGAAATTTTTCTAGCACAGTACAAATCGACTTTTTGGGCCAAAAAAACGTGTTTTAGCTTTTTTTTTGCCTGAAAATTGAAATTTTTCTAGCACAGTACAAATCGACTTTTTGGGCCAAAAAAACATGTTTTAGCATTTTTTTTGCCTGAAAATTGAAATTTTTCTAGCACAGTACAAATCGACTTTTTGGGCCAAAAAAACGTGTTTTAGCATTTTTTTTGCCTGAAAATTGAAATTTTTCTAGCACAGTACAAATCGACTTTTTGGGCCAAAAAAACGTGTTTTAGCATTTTTTTTGCCTGAAAATTGAAATTTTTCTAGCACAGTACAAATCGACTTTTTGGGCCAAAAAAACGTGTTTTAGCATTTTTTTTGCCTGAAAATTGAAATTTTTCTAGCACAGTACAAATCGACTTTTTGGGCCAAAAAAACGTGTTTTAGCATTTTTTTTGCCTGAAAATTGAAATTTTTCTAGCACAGTACAAATCGACTTTTTGGGCCAAAAAAACGTGTTTTAGCTTTTTTTTGCCTGAAAATTGAAATTTTTCTAGCACAGTACAAATCGACTTTTTGGGCCAAAAAAACGTGTTTTAGCATTTTTTTTTGCCTGAAAATTGAAATTTTTCTAGCACAGTACAAATCGACTTTTTGGGCCAAAAAAACGTGTTTTAGCATTTTTTTTGCCTGAAAATTGAAATTTTTCTTGCACAGTACAAATCGACTTTTTGGGCCAAAAAAACGTGTTTTAGCATTTTTTTTGCCTGAAAATTGAAATTTTTCTAGCACAGTACAAATCGCTTCTGAGACCCAAAAAACTCGATTTTTCGGTGTTTTTAGGCTAAATTTGGGATATAAACGGGTATCGAAGATGCATGCACAAATCGACTTTTTGGGCCAAAAAAACGTGTTTTAGCATTTTTTTTGCCTGAAAATTGAAATTTTTCTAGCACAGTACAAATCGACTTTTTGGGCCAAAAAAACGTGTTTTAGCATTTTTTTTGCCTGAAAATTGAAATTTTTCTAGCACAGTACAAATCGACTTTTTGGGCCAAAAAAACGTGTTTTAGCATTTTTTTTGCCTGAAAATTGAAATTTTTCTAGCACAGTACAAATCGACTTTTTGGGCCAAAAAAACGTGTTTTAGCATTTTTTTTGCCTGAAAATTAAAATTTTTCTAGCACAGTACAAATCGACTTTTTGGGCCAAAAAAACGTGTTTTAGCTTTTTTTTGCCTGAAAATTGAAATTTTTCTAGCACAGTACAAATCGACTTTTTGGGCCAAAAAAACGTGTTTTAGCATTTTTTTTGCCTGAAAATTGAAATTTTTCTAGCACAGTACAAATCGACTTTTTGGGCCAAAAAAACGTGTTTTAGCATTTTTTTTGCCTGAAAATTGAAATTTTTCTAGCACAGTACAAATCGACTTTTTGGGCCAAAAAAACGTGTTTTAGCATTTTTTTTGCCTGAAAATTGAAATTTTTCTAGCACAGTACAAATCGACTTTTTGGGCCAAAAAAACGTGTTTTAGCATTTTTTTTGCCTGAAAATTGAATTTTTTCTAGCACAGTACAAATCGACTTTTTGGGCCAAAAAAACGTGTTTTAGCATTTTTTTTGCCTGAAAATTGAAATTTTTCTAGCACAGTACAAATCGACTTTTTGGGCCAAAATAACGTGTTTTAGCATTTTTTTTGCCTGAAATTGAAATTTTTCTAGCACAGTACAAATCGACTTTTTGGGCCAAAAAAACGTGTTTTAGCATTTTTTTTGCCTGAAAATTGAAATTTTTCTAGCACAGTACAAATCGACTTTTTGGGCCAAAAAAACGTGTTTTAGCTTTTTTTTGCCTGAAAATTGACATTTTTCTAGCACAGTACAAATCGACTTTTTGGGCCAAAAAAACGTGTTTTAGCATTTTTTTTGCCTGAAAATTGAAATTTTTCTAGCACAGTACAAATCGACTTTTTGGGCCAAAAAAACGTGTTTTAGCATTTTTTTTGCCTGAAAATTGAAATTTTTCTAGCACAGTACAAATCGACTTTTTGGGCCAAAAAAACGTGTTTTATCATTTTTTTTGCCTTAAAATTGAAATTTTTCTAGCACAGTACAAATCGACTTTTTGGGCCAAAAAAAAACGTGTTTTAGCATTTTTTTTGCCTGAAAATTGAAATTTTTCTAGCACAGTACAAATCGACTTTTTGGGCCAAAAAAACGTGTTTTAGCATTTTTTTTGCCTGAAAATTGAAATTTTTCTAGCACAGTACAAATCGACTTTTTGGGCCAAAAAAACGTGTTTTAGCATTTTTTTTGCCTGAAAATTGAAATTTTTCTAGCACAGTTCAAATCGACTTTTTGGGCCAAAAAAACGTGTTTTAGCATTTTTTTTGCCTGAAAATTGAAATTTTTCTAGCACAGTACGAATCGACTTTTTGGGCCAAAAAAACGTGTTTTAGCATTTTTTTTGCCTGAAAATTGAAATTTTTCTAGCACAGTACAAATCGACTTTTTGGGCCAAAAAAACGTGTTTTAGCATTTTTTTTGCCTGAAAATTGAAATTTTTCTAGCACAGTACAAATCGCTTCTGAGACCCAAAAACTCGATTTTTCGGTGTTTTTAGGCTAAATTTGGGATATAAACGGGTATCGAAGATGCAAGCACAAATCGACTTTTTTGGCCAAAAAAACGTGTTTTAGCATTTTTTTTGCCTGAAAATTGAAATTTTTCTAGCACAGTACAAATCGACTTTTTGGGCCAAAAAAACGTGTTTTAGCATTTTTTTTGCCTGAAAATTGAAATTTTTCTAGCACAGTACAAATCGACTTTTTGGGCCAAAAAAACGTGTTTTAGCATTTTTTTTGCCTGAAAATTGAAATTTTTCTAGCACAGTACAAATCGACTTTTTGGGCCAAAAAAACGTGTTTTAGCATTTTTTTTGCCTAAAAATTGAAATTTTTCTAGCACAGTACAAATCGCTTCTGAGACCCAAAAACTCGATTTTTCGGTGTTTTTAGGCTAAATTTGGGATATAAACGGGTATCGAAGATGCAAGCACAAATCGACTTTTTTGGCCAAAAAAACGTGTTTTAGCATTTTTTTTGCCTGAAAATTGAAATTTTTCTAGCACAGTACAAATCGACTTTTTGGGCCAAAAAAACGTGTTTTAGCATTTTTTTTGCCTGAAAATTAAAAATTTTCCAGCACAGTGCAAATCGACTTTTTGGGCCAAAAAAACGTGTTTTAGCATTTTTTTTGCCTGAAAATTGAAATTTTTCTAGCACAGTACAAATCGACTTTTTGGGCCAAAAAAACGTGTTTTAGCATTTTTTTTGCCTGAAAATTGAAATTTTTCTAGCACAGTACAAATCGACTTTTTGGGCCAAAAAAACGTGTTTTAGCATTTTTTTTGCCTGAAAATTGAATTTTTTCTAGCACAGTACAAATCGACTTTTTGGGCCAAAAAAACGTGTTTTAGCATTTTTTTTGACTGAAAATTGAAATTTTTCTAGCACAGTACAAATCGACTTTTTGGGCCAAAAAAACGTGTTTTAGCATTTTTTTTGCCTGAAAATTGAAATTTTTCTAGCACAGTACAAATCGACTTTTTGGGCCAAAAAAACGTGTTTTAGCATTTTTTTTGCCTGAAAATTGAAATTTTTCTAGCACAGTACAAATCGACTTTTTGGGCCAAAAAAACGTGTTTTAGCATTTTTTTTGCCTGAAAATTGAAATTTTTCTAGCACAGTACAAATCGACTTTTTGGGCCAAAAAAACGTGTTTTAGCATTTTTTTTGCCTGAAAATTGAAAATTTTCTAGCACAGTACAAATCGACTTTTTGGGCCAAAAAAACGTGTTTTAGCATTTTTTTTGCCTGAAAATTGAATTTTTTCTAGCACAGTACAAATCGACTTTTTGGGCCAAAAAAACGTGTTTTAGCATTTTTTTTGCCTGAAAATTGAAATTTTTCTAGCACAGTACAAATCGCTTCTGAGACCCAAAAAACTCGATTTTTCGGTGTTTTTAGGCTAAATTTGGGATATAAACGGGTATCGAAGATGCATGCACAAATCGACTTTTTGGGCCAAAATAACGTGTTTTAGCATTTTTTTTGCCTGAAAATTGAAATTTTTCTAGCACAGTACAAATCGACTTGTTTGGCCAAAAAAATGTGTTTTAGCATTTTTTTTGCCTGAAATTGAAATTTGTCTAGCACAGTACAAATCGACTTTTTGGGCCAAAAAAACGTGTTTTAGCCTTTTTTTTGCCTGAAAATTGAAATTTTTCTAGCACAGTACAAATCGCTTCTGAGACCCAAAAAACTCGATTTTTCGGTGTTTTTAGGCTAAATTTGGGATATAAACGGGTATCGAAGATGCATGCACAAATCGACTTTTTGGGCCAAAAAAACGTGTTTTAGCATTTTTTTTGCCTGAAAATTGAAATTTTTCTAGCACAGTACTAATCGACTTTTTGGGCAAAAAAAACGTATTTTAGCATTTTTTTTGCCTGAAAATTGAAATTTTTCTAGCACAGTTCAAATCGACTTTTTGGTCCAAAAAAACGTGTTTTAGCATTTTTTTTGCCTGAAAATTGAAATTTTTCTAGCACAGTACAAATCGACTTTTGGGCCAAAAAAAACGTGTTTTAGCATTTTTTTCGCCTGAAAATTGAAATTTTTCTAGCACAGTACAAATCGACTTTTTGGGCCAAAAAAACGTGTTTTAGCATTTTTATTGCCTGAAAATTGAAATTTTTCTGGCACAGTACAAATCGACTTTTTGGACCAAAAAAACGTGTTTTAGCATTTTTTTTGCCTGAAAATTGAAATTTTTCTAGCACAGTACAAATCGACTTTTTGGGCCAAAAAAACGTGTTTTAGCATTTTTTTTGCCTGAAAATTGAAATTTTTCTAGCACAGTACAAATCGACTTTTTGGGCCAAAAAAACGTGTTTTAGCATTTTTTTTGCCTGAAAATTGAATTTTTTCTAGCACAGTACAAATCGACTTTTTGGGCCAAAAAAACGTGTTTTAGCATTTTTTTTGCCTGAAAATTGAAATTTTTCTAGCACAGTACAAATCGACTTTTTGGGCCAAAAAAACGTGTTTTAGCATTTTTTTTGCCTGAAAATTAAAAATTTTCTAGCACAGTACAAATCGACTTTTTGGGCCAAAAAAACGTGTTTTAGCATTTTTTTTGCCTGAAAATTGAAATTTTTCTAGCACAGTACAAATCGACTTTTTGGGCCAAAAAAACGTGTTTTAGCATTTTTTTTGCCTGAAAATTGAAATTTGTCTAGCACAGTACAAATCGACTTTTTGGGCCAAAAAAACGTGTTTTAGCATTTTTTTTGCCTGAAAATTGAAATTTTTCTAGCACAGTACAAATCGCTTCTGAGACCCAAAAAACTCGATTTTTCGGTGTTTTTAGGCTAAATTTGGGATATAAACGGGTATCGAAGATGCATGCACAAATCGACTTTTTGGGCCAAAAAAACGTGTTTTAGCATTTTTTTTGCCTGAAAATTGAAATTTTTCTAGCACAGTACTAATCGACTTTTTGGGCAAAAAAAACGTGTTTTAGCATTTTTTTTGCCTGAAAAATGAAATTTTTCTAGCACAGTTCAAATCGACTTTTTGGTCCAAAAAAACGTGTTTTAGCATTTTTTTTGCCTGAAAATTGAAATTTTTCTAGCACAGTACAAATCGACTTTTGGGCCAAAAAAAACGTGTTTTAGCATTTTTTTCGCCTGAAAATTGAAATTTTTCTAGCACAGTACAAATCGACTTTTCGGGCCAAAAAAACGTGTTTTAGCATTTTTTTTGCCTGAAAATTTAAATTTTTCTGGCACAGTACAAATCGACTTTTTGGACCAAAAAAACGTGTTTTAACATTTTTTTTGCCTGAAAATTGAAATTTTTCTAGCACAGTACAAATCGACTTTTTGGGCCAAAAAAACGTGTTTTAGCATTTTTTTTGCCTGAAAATTGAAATTTTTCTAGCACAGTACAAATCGACTTTTTGGGCCAAAAAAACGTGTTTTACCATTTTTTTTGCCTAAAAATTGAAATTTTTCTAGCACAGTACAAATCGACTTTTTGGGCCAAAAAAACGTGTTTTAGCATTTTTTTTGCCTGAAAATTGAAATTTTTCTAGCACAGTACAAATCGACTTTTTGGGCCAAAAAAACGTGTTTTACCATTTTTTTTGCCTGAAAATTGAAATTTTTCTAGCACAGTACAAATCGACTTTTTGGGCCAAAAAAACGTGTTTTAGCATTTTTTTTGCCTGAAAATTGAAATTTTTCTAGCACAGTACAAATCGACTTTTTTGGCCAAAAAAACGTGTTTTAGCATTTTTTTTGCCTGAAAATTGAAATTTGTCTAGCACAGTACAAATCGACTTTTTGGGCCAAAAAAACGTGTTTTAGCATTTTTTTTGCCTGAAAATTGAAATTTTTCTAGCACAGTACAAATCGCTTCTGAGACCCAAAAAACTCGATTTTTCGGTGTTTTTAGGCTAAATTTGGGATATAAACGGGTATCGAAGATGCATGCACAAATCGACTTTTTGGGCCAAAAAAACGTGTTTTAGCATTTTTTTTGCCTGAAAATTGAAATTTTTCTAGCACAGTACTAATCGACTTTTTGGGCAAAAAAAACGTGTTTTAGCATTTTTTTTGCCTGAAAATTGAAATTTTTCTAGCACAGTTCAAATCGACTTTTTGGTCCAAAAAAACGTGTTTTAGCATTTTTTTTGCCTGAAAATTGAAATTTTTCTAGCACAGTACAAATCGACTTTTGGGCCAAAAAAAACGTGTTTTAGCATTTTTTTCGCCTGAAAATTGAAATTTTTCTAGCACAGTACAAATCGACTTTTTGGGCCAAAAAAACGTGTTTTAGCATTTTTTTTGCCTGAAAATTTAAATTTTTCTGGCACAGTACAAATCGACTTTTTGGACCAAAAAAACGTGTTTTAGCATTTTTTTTGCCTGAAAATTGAAATTTTTCTAGCACAGTACAAATCGACTTTTTGGGCCAAAAAAACGTGTTTTAGCATTTTTTTTGCCTGAAAATTGAAATTTTTCTAGCACAGTACATATCGACTTTTTGGGCCAAAAAAACGTGTTTTAGCATTTTTTTTGCCTAAAAATTGAAAATTTTCTAGCACAGTACAAATCGACTTTTTGGGCCAAAAAAACGTGTTTTAGCATTTTTTTTGCCTGAAAATTGAAATTTTTCTAGCACAGTACAAATCGACTTTTTGGGCCAAAAAAACGTGTTTTACCATTTTTTTTGCCTGAAAATTGAAATTTTTCTAGCACAGTACAAATCGACTTTTTGGGCCAAAAAAACGTGTTTTAGCATTTTTTTTGCCTGAAAATTGAAATTTTTCTAGCACAGTACAAATCGACTTTTTGGGCCAAAAAAACGTGTTTTAGCATTTTTTTTGCCTGAAAATTGAAATTTTTCTAGCACAGTACAAATCGACTTTTTGGGCCAAAAAAACGTGTTTTAGCATTTTTTTTGCCTGAAAATTGAAATTTTTCTAGCACAGTACAAATCGACTTTTTGGGCCAAAAAAACGTGTTTTAGCATTTTTTTTGCCTGAAAATTGAAAATTTTCTAGCACAGTACAAATCGACTTTTTGGGCCAAAAAAACGTGTTTTAGCATTTTTTTTGCCTGAAAATTGAAATTTTTCTAGCACAGTACAAATCGACTTTTTGGGCCAAAAAAACGTGTTTTAGCATTTTTTTTGCCTGAAAATTGAAATTTTTCTAGCACAGTACAAATCGCTTCTGAGACCCAAAAAACTCGATTTTTCGGTGTTTTTAGGCTAAATTTGGGATATAAACGGGTATCGAAGATGCATGCACAAATCGACTTTTTGGGCCAAAAAAACGTGTTTTAGCATTTTTTTTGCCTGAAAATTGAATTTTTTCTAGCACAGTACAAATCGACTTTTTGGGCCAAAAAAACGTGTTTTAGCATTTTTTTTGCCTGAAAATTGAAATTTTTCTAGCACAGTACAAATCGACTTTTTGGGCCAAAAAAACGTGTTTTAGCATTTTTTTTGCCTGAAAATTGAAATTTTTCTAGCACAGTACAAATCGCTTCTGAGACCCAAAAAACTCGATTTTTCGGTGTTTTTAGGCTAAATTTGGGATATAAACGGGTATCGAAGATGCATGCACAAATCGACTTTTTGGGCCAAAAAAACGTGTTTTAGCATTTTTTTTGCCTGAAAATTGAAATTTTTCTAGCACAGTACTAATCGACTTTTTGGGCAAAAAAAACGTGTTTTAGCATTTTTTTTGCCTGAAAATTGAAATTTTTCTAGCACAGTTCAAATCGACTTTTTGGTCCAAAAAACGTGTTTTAGCATTTTTTTTGCCTGAAAATTGAAATTTTTCTAGCACAGTACAAATCGACTTTTTGGGCCAAAAAAACGTGTTTTAGCATTTTTTTCGCCTGAAAATTGAATTTTTTCTAGCACAGTACAAATCGACTTTTTGGGCCAAAAAAACGTGTTTTAGCATTTTTTTTGCCTGAAAATTGATTTTTTTCTGGCACAGTACAAATCGACTTTTTGGACCAAAAAAACGTGTTTTAGCATTTTTTTTTTTCTGAAAATTGAATTATTTCTAGCACAGTACAAATCGACTTTTTGGGCCAAATAAACGTGTTTTAGCATTTTTTTTGCCTGAAAATTGAAATTTTTCTAGCACAGTACAAATCGAGTTTTTGGGCCAAAAAAACGTGTTTTAGCATTTTTTTTGCCTGAAAATTGAAATTTTTCTAGCACAGTACAAATCGACTTTTTGGGCCAAAAAAACGTGTTTTAGCATTTTTTTTGCCTGAAAATTGAAATTTTTCTAGCACAGTACAAATCGACTTTTTGGGCCAAATAAACGTGGTTTAGCATTTTTTTTGCCTGAAAATTGAAATTTTTCTAGCACAGTACAAATCGCTTCTGAGACCAAAAAACTCGATTTTTCGGTGTTTTTAGGCTAAATTTGGGATATAAACGGGTATCGAAGATACATGCACAAATCGACTTTTTGGGCCAAAAAAACGTGTTTTAGCATTTTTTTTGCCTGAAAATTGAAATTTTTCTAGCACAGTACAAATCGACTTTTTGGGTCAAGAAAACGTGTTTTAGCATTTTTTTTGCCTGAAAATTGAAATTTTTCTAGCACAGTACAAATCGACTTTTTGGGCCAAAAAAACGTGTTTTAGCATTTTTTTTGCCTGAAAATTGAAATTTTTCTAGGACAGTACAAATCGACTTTTTGGGCTAAAAAAACGTGTTTTAGCATTTTTTTTGCCTGAAAATTGAAATTTTTCTAGCACAGTACAAATCGACTTTTTGGGCCAAAAAAAACGTGTTTTAGCATTTTTTTTGCCTGAAAATTGAAATTTTTCTAGCACAGTACAAATCGACTTTTTGGGCCAAAAAAACGTGTTTTAGCATTTTTTTTGCCTGAAAATTGAAATTTTTCTAGCACAGTACAAATCGACTTTTTGGGCCAAAAAAACGTGTTTTAGCATTTTTTTTGCCTGAAAATTGAAATTTTTCTAGCACAGTACAAATCGCTTCTGAGACCCAAAAAACTCGATTTTTCGGTGTTTTTAGGCTAAATTTGGGATATAAACGGGTATCGAAAATGCATGCACAAATCGACTTTTTGGGCCAAAAAAACGTGGTTTAGCATTTTTTTTGCCTGAAAATTGAAATTTTTCTAGCACAGTACAAATCGACTTTTTGGGCCAAAAAAACGTGTTTTAGCATTTTTTTTGCCTGAAAATTGAAATTTTTCTAGCACAGTACAAATCGACTTTTTGGGCCAAAAAAACGTGTTTTAGCATTTTTTTTGCTTGAAAATTGAAATTTTTCTAGCACAGTACAAATCGACTTTTTGGGCCAAAAAAACGTGTTTTAGCATTTTTTTTGCCTGAAAATTGAAATTTTTCTAGCACAGTAAAAATCGAGTTTTTGGGCCAAAAAAACGTGGTTTAGAATTTTTTTTGCCTGAAAATTGAAATTTTTCTAGCACAGTACAAATCAATTCTGAGACCCAAAAATTCGATTTTTCGGTGTTTTTAGGCTAAATTTGGGATATAAACGGGTATCGAAGATGCATGCACAAATCGACTTTTTGGGCCAAAAAAACGTGTTTTAGCATTTTTTTTGCCTGAAAATTGAAATTTTTCTAGCACAGTACAAATCGACTTTTTGGGCCAAAAAAACGTGTTTTAGCATTTTTTTTGCCTGAAAATTGAATTTTTTCTAGCACAGTACAAATCGACTTTTTGGGCCAAAAAAAAACTTGTTTTAGCATTTTTTTTGCCTGAAAATTGAAATTTTTCTAGCACAGTACAAATCGACTTTTTGGGCCAAAAAAACTTGTTTTAGCATTTTTTTTGCCTGAAAATTGAAATTTTTCTAGCACAGTACAAATCGACTTTTTGGGCCAAAAAAACGTGTTTTAGCATTTTTTTTTGCCTGAAAATTGAAATTTTTCTAGCACAGTACAAATCGACTTTTTGGGCCAAAAAAACGTGTTTTAGCATTTTTTTTGCCTGAAAATTGAAATTTTTCTAGCACAGTACAAATCGACTTTTTGGGCCTAAAATACGTGTTTTAGCATTTTTTTTGCCAGAAAATTGAAATTTTTCTAGCACAGTACAAATCGCTTCTGAGACCCAAAAATCTCGATTTTTCGGTGTTTTTAGGCTAAATTTGGGATATAAACGGGTATCGAAGATGCATGCACAAATCGACTTTTTGGGCCAAAAAAACGTGGTTTAGCATTTTTTTTGCCTGAAAATTGAAATTTTTCTAGCACAGTACAAATCGACTTTTTGGGCCAAAAAAACGTGTTTTAGCATTTTTTTTGCCTGAAAATTGAAATTTTTCTAGCACAGTACAAATCGACTTTTTGGGCCAAAAAAACGTGTTTTAGCATTTTTTTTGCCTGAAAATTGAAATTTTTCTAGCACAGTACAAATCGCTTCTGAGACCCAAAAAACTCGATTTTTCGGTGTTTTTAGGCTAAATTTGGGATATAAACGGGTATCGAAAATGCATGCACAAATCGACTTTTTGGGCCAAAAAAACGTGGTTTAGCATTTTTTTTGCCTGAAAATTGAAATTTTTCTAGCACAGTACAAATCGACTTTTTGGGCCAAAAAAACGTGTTTTAGCATTTTTTTTGCCTGAAAATTGAAATTTTTCTAGCACAGTACAAATCGACTTTTTGGGCCAAAAAAACGTGTTTTAGCATTTTTTTTGCTTGAAAATTGAAATTTTTCTAGCACAGTACAAATCGACTTTTTGGGCCAAAAAAACGTGTTTTAGCATTTTTTTTGCCTGAAAATTGAAATTTTTCTAGCACAGTAAAAATCGAGTTTTTGGGCCAAAAAAACGTGGTTTAGAATTTTTTTTGCCTGAAAATTGAAATTTTTCTAGCACAGTACAAATCGCTTCTGAGACCCAAAAATTCGATTTTTCGGTGTTTTTAGGCTAAATTTGGGATATAAACGGGTATCGAAGATGCATGCACAAATCGACTTTTTGGGCCAAAAAAACGTGTTTTAGCATTTTTTTTGCCTGAAAATTGAAATTTTTCTAGCACAGTACAAATCGACTTTTTGGGCCAAAAAAACGTGTTTTAGCATTGTTTTTGCCTGAAAATTGAATTTTTTCTAGCACAGTACAAATCGACTTTTTGGGCCAAAAAAAAACGTGTTTTAGCATTTTTTTTGCCTGAAAATTGAAATTTTTCTAGCACAGTACAAATCGACTTTTTGGGCCAAAAAAACGTGTTTTAGCATTTTTTTTTTGCCTGAAAATTGAAATTTTTCTAGCACAGTACAAATCGACTTTTTGGGCCAAAAAAACGTGTTTTAGCATTTTTTTTGCCTGAAAATTGAAATTTTTCTAGCACAGTACAAATCGACTTTTTGGGCCTAAAATACGTGTTTTAGCATTTTTTTTGCCAGAAAATTGAAATTTTTCTAGCACAGTACAAATCGCTTCTGAGACCCAAAAATCTCGATTTTTCGGTGTTTTTAGGCTAAATTTGGGATATAAACGGGTATCGAAGATGCAAGCACAAATCGACTTTTTGGGCCAAAAAAACGTGTTTTAGCATTTTTTTTGCCTGAAAATTGAAATTTTTCTAGCACAGTACAAATCGACTTTTTGGGCCAAAAAAACGTGTTTTAGCATTTTTTTTGCCTGAAAATTGAAATTTTTCTAGCACAGTACAAATCGCTTCTGAGACCCAAAAAACTCGATTTTTCGGTGTTTTTAGGCTAAATTTGGGATATAAACGGGTATCGAAGATGCATGCACAAATCGACTTTTTGGGCCAAAAAAACGTGTTTTAGCATTTTTTTTGCCTGAAAATTGAAATTTTTCTAGCACAGTACAAATCGACTTTTTGGGCCAAAAAAACGTGTTTTAGCATTTTTTTTGCCTGAAAATTGAAATTTTTCTAGCACAGTACAAATCGACTTTTTGGGCCAAAAAAACGTGTTTTAGCATTTTTTTTGCCTGAAAATTGAAATTTTTCTAGCACAGTACAAATCGCTTCTGAGACCCAAAAAACTCGATTTTTCGGTGTTTTTAGGCTAAATTTGGGATATAAACGGGTATCGAAGATGCATGCACAAATCGACTTTTTGGGCCAAAAAAACGTGTTTTAGCATTTTTTTTGCCTGAAAATTGAATTTTTTCTAGCACAGTACTAATCGACTTTTTGGGCAAAAAAAACGTGTTTTAGCATTTTTTTTGCCTGAAAATTGAAATTTTTCTAGCACAGTTCAAATCGACTTTTTGGTCTAAAAAAACGTGTTTTAGCATTTTTTTTGCCTGAAAATTGAAATTTTTCTAGCACAGTACAAATCGACTTTTGGGCCAAAAAAAACGTGTTTTAGCATTTTTTTCGCCTGAAAATTGAAATTTTTCTAGCACAGTACAAATCGACTTTTTGGGCCAAAAAAACGTGTTTTAGCATTTTTTTTGCCTGAAAATTGAAATTTTTCTGGCACAGTACAAATCGACTTTTTGGACCAAAAAAACGTGTTTTAGCATTTTTTTTGCCTGAAAATTGAAATTTTTCTAGCACAGTACAAATCGACTTTTTGGGCCAAAAAAACGTGTTTTAGCATTTTTTTTGCCTGAAAATTGAAATTTTTCTAGCACAGTACAAATCGACTTTTTGGGCCAAAAAAACGTGTTTTAGCATTTTTTTTGCCTGAAAATTGAAATTTTTCTAGCACAGTACAAATCGACTTTTTGGGCCAAAAAAACGTGTTTTAGCATTTTTTTTGCCTGAAAATTGAAATTTTTCTAGCACAGTACAAATCGACTTTTTGGGCCAAAAAAACGTGTTTTACCATTTTTTTTGCCTGAAAATTGAAATTTTTCTAGCACAGTACAAATCGACTTTTTGGGCCAAAAAAACGTGTTTTAGCATTTTTTTTGCCTGAAAATTGAAATTTTTCTAGCACAGTACAAATCGACTTTTTGGGCCAAAAAAACGTGTTTTAGCATTTTTTTTGCCTGAAAATTGAAATTTTTCTAGCACAGTACAAATCGACTTTTTGGGCCAAAAAAACGTGTTTTAGCATTTTTTTTGCCTGAAAATTGAAATTTTTCTAGCACAGTACAAATCGACTTTTTGGGCCAAAAAAACGTGTTTTAGCATTTTTTTTGCCTGAAAATTGAAATTTTTCTAGCACAGTACAAATCGACTTTTTGGGCCAAAAAAACGTGTTTTAGCATTTTTTTTGCCTGAAAATTGAAATTTTTCTAGCACAGTACAAATCGACTTTTTGGGCCAAAAAAACGTGTTTTAGCATTTTTTTTGCCTGAAAATTGAAATTTTTCTAGCACAGTACAAATCGCTTCTGAGACCCAAAAAACTCGATTTTTCGGTGTTTTTAGGCTAAATTTGGGATATAAACGGGTATCGAAGATGCATGCACAAATCGACTTTTTGGGCCAAAAAAACGTGTTTTAGCATTTTTTTTGCCTGAAAATTGAAATTTTTCTAGCACAGTACAAATCGACTTTTTGGGCCAAAAAAACGTGTTTTAGCATTTTTTTTGCCTGAAAATTGAAATTTGTCTAGCACAGTACAAATCGACTTTTTGGGCCAAAAAAACGTGTTTTAGCATTTTTTTTGCCTGAAAATTGAAATTTTTCTAGCACAGTACAAATCGCTTCTGAGACCCAAAAAACTCGATTTTTCGGTGTTTTTAGGCTAAATTTGGGATATAAACGGGTATCGAAGATGCATGCACAAATCGACTTTTTGGGCCAAAAAAACGTGTTTTAGTATTTTTTTTGCCTGAAAATTGAAATTTTTCTAGCACAGTACTAATCGACTTTTTGGGCAAAAAAAAACGTGTTTTAGCATTTTTTTTGCCTGAAAATTGAAATTTTTCTAGCACAGTTCAAATCGACTTTTTGGTCCATAAAACGTGTTTTAGCATTTTTTTTGCCTGAAAATTGAAATTTTTCTAGCACAGTACAAATCGACTTTTTGGGCCAAAAAAACGTGTTTTAGCATTTTTTTCGCCTGAAAATTGAATTTTTTCTAGCACAGTACAAATCGACTTTTTGGGCCAAAAAAACGTGTTTTAGCATTTTTTTTGCCTGAAAATTGAAATTTTTCTGGCACAGTACAAATCGACTTTTTGGACCAAAAAAACGTGTTTTAGCATTTTTTTTTTCTGAAAATTGAATTTTTTCTAGCACAGTACAAATCGACTTTTTGGGCCAAATAAACGTGTTTTAGCATTTTTTTTGCCTGAAAATTGAAATTTTTCTAGCACAGTACAAATCGACTTTTTGGGCCAAAAAAACGTGTTTTAGCATTTTTTTTGCCTGAAAATTGAAATTTTTCTAGCACAGTACAAATCGACTTTTTGGGCCAAAAAAACGTGTTCTAGCATTTTTTTTGCCTGAAAATTGATTTTTTTCTAGCACAGTACAAATCGACTTTTTGGGCCAAATAAACGTGGTTTAGCATTTTTTTTGCCTGAAAATTGAAATTTTTCTAGCACAGTACAAATCGCTTCTGAGACCAAAAAACTCGATTTTTCGGTGTTTTTAGGCTAAATTTGGGATATAAACGGGTATCGAAGATGCATGCACAAATCGACTTTTTGGGCCAAAAAAACGTGTTTTAGCATTTTTTTTGCCTGAAAATTGAAATTTTTCTAGCACAGTACAAATCGACTTTTTGGGTCAAGAAAACGTGTTTTAGCATTTTTTTTGCCTGAAAATTGATTTTTTTCTAGCACAGTACAAATCGACTTTTTGGGCCAATAAAACGTGTTTTAGCATTTTTTTTGCCTGAAAATTGAAATTTTTCTAGGACAGTACAAATCGACTTTTTGGGCCAAAAAAACGTGTTTTAGCATTTTTTTTGCCTGAAAATTGAAATTTTTCTAGCACAGTACAAATCGACTTTTTGGGCCAAAAAAAACGTGTTTTAGCATTTTTTTTGCCTGAAAATTGAAATTTTTCTAGCACAGTACAAATCGACTTTTTGGGCCAAAAAAACGTGTTTTAGCATTTTTTTTGCCTGAAAATTGAAATTTTTCTGGCACAGTACAAATCGACTTTTTGGACCAAAAAAACGTGTTTTAGCATTTTTTTTTTCTGAAAATTGAATTTTTTCTAGCACAGTACAAATCGACTTTTTGGGCCAAATAAACGTGTTTTAGCATTTTTTTTGCCTGAAAATTGAAATTTTTCTAGCACAGTACAAATCGACTTTTTGGGCCAAAAAAACGTGTTTTAGCATTTTTTTTGCCTGAAAATTGAAATTTTTCTAGCACAGTACAAATCGACTTTTTGGGCCAAAAAAACGTGTTCTAGCATTTTTTTTGCCTGAAAATTGATTTTTTTCTAGCACAGTACAAATCGACTTTTTGGGCCAAAAAAACGTGTTTTAGCATTTTTTTTGCCTGAAAATTGAAATTTTTCTAGCACAGTACAAATCGCTTCTGAGACCCAAAAAACTCGATTTTTCGGTGTTTTTAGGCTAAATTTGGGATATAAACGGGTATCGAAGATGCATGCACAAATCGACTTTTTGGGCCAAAAAAACGTGTTTTAGCATTTTTTTTGCCTGAAAATTGAAATTTTTCTAGCACAGTACAAATCGACTTTTTGGGCCAAAAAAACGTGTTTTAGCATTTTTTTTGCCTGAAAATTGAAATTTGTCTAGCACAGTACAAATCGACTTTTTGGGCCAAAAAAACGTGTTTTAGCATTTTTTTTGCCTGAAAATTGAAATTTTTCTAGCACAGTACAAATCGCTTCTGAGACCCAAAAAACTCGATTTTTCGGTGTTTTTAGGCTAAATTTGGGATAAAAACGGGTATCGAAGATGCATGCACAAATCGACTTTTTGGGCCAAAAAAACGTGTTTTAGCATTTTTTTTGCCTGAAAATTGAAATTTTTCTAGCACAGTACTAATCGACTTTTTGGGCAAAAAAAAACGTGTTTTAGCATTTTTTTTGCCTGAAAATTGAAATTTTTCTAGCACAGTTCAAATCGACTTTTTGGTCCATAAAACGTGTTTTAGCATTTTTTTTGCCTGAAAATTGAAATTTTTCTAGCACAGTACAAATCGACTTTTTGGGCCAAAAAAACGTGTTTTAGCATTTTTTTCGCCTGAAAATTGAATTTTTTCTAGCACAGTACAAATCGACTTTTTGGGCCAAAAAAACGTGTTTTAGCATTTTTTTTGCCTGAAAATTGAAATTTTTCTGGCACAGTACAAATCGACTTTTTGGACCAAAAAAACGTGTTTTAGCATTTTTTTTTTCTGAAAATTGAATTTTTTCTAGCACAGTACAAATCGACTTTTTGGGCCAAATAAACGTGTTTTAGCATTTTTTTTGCCTGAAAATTGAAATTTTTCTAGCACAGTACAAATCGACTTTTTGGGCCAAAAAAACGTGTTTTAGCATTTTTTTTGCCTGAAAATTGAAATTTTTCTAGCACAGTACAAATCGACTTTTTGGGCCAAAAAAACGTGTTCTAGCATTTTTTTTGCCTGAAAATTGATTTTTTTCTAGCACAGTACAAATCGACTTTTTGGGCCAAATAAACGTGGTTTAGCATTTTTTTTGCCTGAAAATTGAAATTTTTCTAGCACAGTACAAATCGCTTCTGAGACCAAAAAACTCGATTTTCGGTGTTTTTAGGCTAAATTTGGGATATAAACGGGTATCGAAGATGCATGCACAAATCGACTTTTTGGGCCAAAAAAACGTGTTTTAGCATTTTTTTTGCCTGAAAATTGAAATTTTTCTAGCACAGTACAAATCGACTTTTTGGGTCAAGAAAACGTGTTTTAGCATTTTTTTTGCCTGAAAATTGATTTTTTTCTAGCACAGTACAAATCGACTTTTTGGGCCAAAAAAACGTGTTTTAGCATTTTTTTTGCCTGAAAATTGAAATTTTTCTAGGACAGTACAAATCGACTTTTTGGGCCAAAAAAACGTGTTTTAGCATTTTTTTTGCCTGAAAATTGAAATTTTTCTAGCACAGTACAAATCGACTTTTTGGGCCAAAAAAAACGTGTTTTAGCATTTTTTTTGCCTGAAAATTGAAATTTTTCTAGCACAGTACAAATCGATTTTTTGGGCCAAAAAAACGTGTTTTAGCATTTTTTTTGCCTGAAAATTGAAATTTTTCTAGCACAGTACAAATCGACTTTTTGGGCCAAATAAACGTGTTTTAGCATTTTTTTTGCCTGAAAATTGAAATTTTTCTAGCACAGTACAAATCGCTTCTGAGACCCAAAAAACTCGATTTTTCGGTGTTTTTAGGCTAAATTTGGGATATAAACGGGTATCGAAAATGCATGCACAAATCGACTTTTTGGGCCAAAAAAACGTGGTTTAGCATTTTTTTTGCCTGAAAATTGAAATTTTTCTAGCACAGTACAAATCGACTTTTTGGGCCAAAAAAACGTGTTTTAGCATTTTTTTTGCCTGAAAATTGAAATTTTTCTAGCACAGTACAAATCGACTTTTTGGGCCAAAAAAACGTGTTTTAGCATTTTTTTTGCTTGAAAATTGAAATTTTTCTAGCATAGTACAAATCGACTTTTTGGGCCAAAAAAACGTGTTTTAGCATTTTTTTTGCCTGAAAATTGAAATTTTTCTAGCACAGTACAAATCGAGTTTTTGGGCCAAAAAAACGTGGTTTAGCATTTTTTTTGCCTGAAAATTGAAATTTTTCTAGCACAGTACAAATCGCTTCTGAGACCCAAAAATTCGATTTTTCGGTGTTTTTAGGCTAAATTTGGGATATAAACGGGTATCGAAGATGCATGCACAAATCGACTTTTTGGGCCAAAAAAACGTGTTTTAGCATTTTTTTTGCCTGAAAATTGAAATTTTTCTAGCACAGTACAAATCGACTTTTTGGGCCAAAAAAACGTGTTATAGCATTTTTTTTGCCTGAAAATTGATTTTTTTCTAGCACAGTACAAATCGACTTTTTGGGCCAAAAAAAACGTGTTTTAGCATTTTTTTTGCCTGAAAATTGAAATTTTTCTAGCACAGTACAAATCGACTTTTTGGGCCAAAAAAACTTGTTTTAGCATTTTTTTTGCCTGAAAATTGAAATTTTTCTAGCACAGTACAAATCGACTTTTTGGGCCAAAAAAACGTGTTTTATCATTTTTTTTTGCCTGAAAATTGAAATTTTTCTAGCACAGTACAAATCGACTTTTTGGGCCAAAAAAACGTGTTTTAGCATTTTTTTTGCCTGAAAATTGAAATTTTTCTAGCACAGTACAAATCGCTTCTGAGACCCAAAAAACTCGATTTTTCGGTGTTTTTAGGCTAAATTTGGGATATAAACGGGTATCGAAGATGCATGCACAAATCGACTTTTTGGGCCAAAAAAACGTGTTTTAGCATTTTTTTTGCCTGAAAATTGAAATTTTTCTAGCACAGTACAAATCGACTTTTTGGGCCAAAAAAACGTGTTTTAGCATTTTTTTTGCCTGAAAATTGAAATTTTTCTAGCACAGTACAAATCGACTTTTTGGGCCAAAAAAACGTGTTTTAGCATTTTTTTTGCCTGAAAATTGAAATTTTTCTAGCACAGTACAAATCGACTTTTTGGGCCAAAAAAACGTGTTTTAGCATTTTTTTTGCCTGAAAATTGAAATTTTTCTAGCACTGTACAAATCGACTTTTGGGGCCAAAAAAACGTGTTTTAGCATTTTTTTTGCCTGAAAATTGAAATTTTTCTAGCACAGTACAAATCGACTTTTTGGGCCAAAAAAACGTGTTTTAGCATTTTTTTTGCCTGAAAATTGAATTTTTTCTAGCACAGTACAAATCGACTTTTTGGGCCAAAAAAACGTGTTTTAGCATTTTTTTTGCCTGAAAATTGAAATTTTTCTAGCACAGTACAAATCGACTTTTTGGGCCAAAAAAACGTGTTTTAGCATTTTTTTTGCCTGAAAATTGAAATTTTTCTAGCACAGTACAAATCGACTTTTTGGGCCAAAAAAACGTGTTTTAGCATTTTTTTTGCCTGAAAATTGAAATTTTTCTAGCACAGTACAAATCGACTTTTTGGGCCAAAAAAACGTGTTTTAGCATTTTTTTTGCCTGAAAATTGAAATTTTTCTAGCACAGTACAAATCGACTTTTTGGGCCAAAAAAACGTGTTTTAGCATTTTTTTTGCCTGAAAATTGAAATTTTTCTAGCACAGTACAAATCGACTTTTTGGGCCAAAAAAACGTGTTTTAGCATTTTTTTTACCTGAAAATTGAAATTTTTCTAGCACAGTACAAATCGACTTTTTGGGCCAAAAAAACGTGTTTTAGCATTTTTTTTGCCTGAAAATTGAAATTTTTCTAGCACAGTACAAATCGACTTTTTGGGCCAGAAAAACGTGTTTTAGCATTTTTTTTGCCTGAAAATTGAAATTTTTCTAGCACAGTACAAATCGACTTTTTGGGCCAAAAAAACGTGTTTCAGCATTTTTTTTGCCTGAAAATTGAAATTTTTCTAGCACAGTACAAATCGCTTCTGAGACCCAAAAAACTCGATTTTTCGGTGTTTTTAGGCTAAATTTGGGATATAAACGGGTATCGAAGATGCAAGCACAAATCGACTTTTTGGGCCAAAAAAACGTGTTTTAGCATTTTTTTGGCCTGAAAATTGAAATTTTTCTAGCACAGTACAAATCGACTTTTTGGGCCAAAAAAACGTGTTTTAGCATTTTTTTTACCTGAAAATTGAAATTTTTCTAGCACAGTACAAATCGACTTTTTTGGGCCAAAAAAACGTGTTTTAGCATTTTTTTTGCCTGAAAATTGAATTTTTTCTAGCACAGTACAAATCGACTTTTTGGGCCAAAAAAACGTGTTTTAGCATTTTTTTTGCCTGAAAATTGAAATTTTTTTAGCACAGTACAAATCGACTTTTTGGGCCAAAAAAACGTGTTTTAGCATTTTTTTTGCCTGAAAATTGAAATTTTTCTAGCACAGTACAAATTGACTTTTTGGGCCAAAAAAACGTGTTTTAGCATTTTTTTTGCCTGAAAATTGAAATTTTTCTAGCACAGTACAAATCGACTTTTTGGGCCAAAAAAACGTGTTTTAGCATTTATTTTGCCTGAAAATTGAAATTTTTCTAGCACAGTACAAATCGACTTTTTGGGCCAAAAAAACGTGTTTTAGCATTTTTTTTACCTGAAAATTGAAATTTTTCTAGCACAGTACAAATCGACTTTTTGGGCCAAAAAAACGTGTTTTAGCATTTTTTTTGCCTGAAAATTGAAATTTTTCTAGCACAGTACAAATCGACTTTTTGGGCCAAAAAAACGTGTTTTAGCATTTTTTTTGCCTGAAAATTGAAATTTTTCTAGCACAGTACAAATCGACTTTTTGGGCCAAAAAAACGTGTTTTAGCATTTTTTTTGCCTGAAAATTGAAATTTTTCTAGCACAGTACAAATCGACTTTTTGGGCCAAAAAAACGTGTTTTAGCATTTTTTTTGCCTGAAAATTGAAATTTTTCTAGCACAGTACAAATCGCTTCTGAGACCCAAAAAACTCGATTTTTCGGTGTTTTTAGGCTAAATTTGGGATATAAACGGGTATCGAAGATGCATGCACAAATCGACTTTTTGGGCCAAAAAAACGTGTTTTAGCATTTTTTTTGCCTGAAAATTGAAATTTTTCTAGCACAGTACAAATCGACTTTTTGGGCCAAAAAAACGTGTTTTAGCATTTTTTTTGCCTGAAAATTGAAATTTTTCTAGCACAGTACAAATCGACTTTTTGGGCCAAAAAAACGTGTTTTAGCATTTTTTTTGCCTGAAAATTGAAATTTTTCTAGCACAGTACAAATCGACTTTTTGGGCCAAAAAAACGTGTTTTAGCATTTTTTTTGCCTGAAAATTGAAATTTTTCTAGCACAGTACAAATCGCTTCTGAGACCCAAAAAACTCGATTTTTCGGTGTTTCTAGGCTAAATTTGGGATATAAACGGGTATCGAAGATGCATGCACAAATCGACTTTTTGGGCCAAAAAAACGTGTTTTAGCATTTTTTTTGCCTGAAAATTGAAATTTTTCTAGCACAGTACAAATCGACTTTTTGGGCCAAAAAAACGTGTTTTAGCATTTTTTTTGCCTGAAAATTGAAATTTTTCTAGCACAGTACAAATCGACTTTTTGGGCCAAAAAAAACATGTTTTAGCATTTTTTTTGCCTGAAAATTGAAATTTTTCTAGCACAGTACAAATCGACTTTTTGGGCCAAAAAAACGTGTTTTAGCATTTTTTTTGCCTGAAAATTGAAATTTTTCTAGCACAGTACAAATCGACTTTTTGGGCCAAAAAAATGTGTTTTAGCACTTTTTTTGCCTGTAAATTTAAATTTTTCTAGCACAGTACAAATCGACTTTTTGGGCCAAAAAAACGTGTTTTAGCATTTTTTTTCCTGAAAATTGAAATTTTTCTAGCACAGTACAAATCGACTTTTTGGGCCAAAAAAACTTGTTTTAGCATTTTTTTTGCCTAAAAATTGAAATTTTTCTAGCACAGTACAAATCGACTTTTTGGGCCAAAAAAACGTGTTTTAGCATTTTTTTTGCCTGAAAATTGAAATTTTTCTAGCACAGTGCAAATCAACTTTTTGGGCCAAAAAAACGTGTTTTAGCATTTTTTTTGCCTGAAAATTGAAATTTTTCTAGCACAGTACAAATCGACTTTTTGGGCCAAAAAAACCTGTTTTAGCATTTTTTTTGCCTGAAAATTGAAATTTTTCTAGCACAGTACAAATCGACTTTTTGGGCCAAAAAAAGGTGTTTTAGCATTTTTTTTGCATGAAAATTGAAATTTTTCTAGCACAGTACAAATCGACTTTTTGGGCCAAAAAAACGTGTTTTAGCATTTTTTTTGCCTGAAAATTGAATTTTTTCTAGCACAGTACAAATCGACTTTTTGGGCCAAAAAAACGTGTTTTAGCATTTTTTTTGCCTGAAAATTGAAAGTTTTCTAGCACAGTACAAATCGACTTTTTGGGCCAAAAAAACGTGTTTTAGCATTTTTTTTGCCTGAAAATTGAAATTTTTCTAGCACAGTACAAATCGACTTTTTGGGCCAAAAAAACGTGTTTTAGCATTTTTTTTGCCTGAAAATTGAAATTTTTCTAGCACAGTACAAATCGACTTTTTGGGCCAAAAAAACGTGTTTTAGCATTTTTTTTGCCTGAAAATTGAAATTTTTCTAGCACAGTACAAATCGACTTTTTGGGCCAAAAAAACGTGTTTTAGCATTTTTTTTGCCTGAAAATTGAAATTTTTCTAGCACAGTACAAATCGACTTTTTGGGCCAAAAAAACGTGTTTTAGCATTTTTTTTGCCTGAAAATTGAAATTTTTCTAGCACAGTACAAATCGACTTTTTGGGCCAAAAAAACGTGTTTTAGCATTTTTTTTGCCTGAAAATTGAAATTTTTCTAGCACAGTACAAATCGACTTTTTGGGCCAGAAAAACGTGTTTTAGCATTTTTTTTGCCTGAAAATTGAAATTTTTCTAGCACAGTACAAATCGACTTTTTGGGCCAAAAAAACGTGTTTCAGCATTTTTTTTGCCTGAAAATTGAAATTTTTCTAGCACAGTACAAATCGCTTCTGAGACCCAAAAAACTCGATTTTTCGGTGTTTTTAGGCTAAATTTGGGATATAAACGGGTATCGAAGATGCAAGCACAAATCGACTTTTTGGGCCAAAAAAACGTGTTTTAGCATTTTTTTGGCCTGAAAATTGAAATTTTTCTAGCACAGTACAAATCGACTTTTTGGGCCAAAAAAACGTGTTTTAGCATTTTTTTTGCCTGAAAATTGAAATTTTTCTAGCACAGTACAAATCGACTTTTTTGGGCCAAAAAAACGTGTTTTAGCATTTTTTTTGCCTGAAAATTGAAATTTTTCTAGCACAGTACAAATCGACTTTTTGGGCCAAAAAAACGTGTTTTAGCATTTTTTTTGCCTGAAAATTGAAATTTTTTTAGCACAGTACAAATCGACTTTTTGGGCCAAAAAAACGTGTTTTAGCATTTTTTTTGCCTGAAAATTGAAATTTTTCTAGCACAGTACAAATTGACTTTTCGGGCCAAAAAAACGTGTTTTAGCATTTTTTTTGCCTGAAAATTGAAATTTTTCTAGCACAGTACAAATCGACTTTTTGGGCCAAAAAAACGTGTTTTAGCATTTATTTTGCCTGAAAATTGAAATTTTTCTAGCACAGTACAAATCGACTTTTTGGGCCAAAAAAACGTGTTTTAGCATTTTTTTTACCTGAAAATTGAAATTTTTCTAGCACAGTACAAATCGACTTTTTGGGCCAAAAAAACGTGTTTTAACATTTTTTTTGCCTGAAAATTGAAATTTTTCTAGCACAGTACAAATCGACTTTTTGGGCCAAAAAAACGTGTTTTAGCATTTTTTTTGCCTGAAAATTGAAATTTTTCTAGCACAGTACAAATCGACTTTTTGGGCCAAAAAAACGTGTTTTAGCATTTTTTTTGCCTGAAAATTGAAATTTTTCTAGCACAGTACAAATCGACTTTTTGGGCCAAAAAAACGTGTTTTAGCATTTTTTTTGCCTGAAAATTGAAATTTTTCTAGCACAGTACAAATCGCTTCTGAGACCCAAAAAACTCGATTTTTCGGTGTTTTTAGGCTAAATTTGGGATATAAACGGGTATCGAAGATGCATGCACAAATCGACTTTTTGGGCCAAAAAAACGTGTTTTAGCATTTTTTTTGCCTGAAAATTGAATTTTTTCTAGCACAGTACAAATCGACTTTTTGGGCCAAAAAAACGTGTTATAGCATTTTTTTTGCCTGAAAATTGATTTTTTTCTAGCACAGTACAAATCGACTTTTTGGGCCAAAAAAAACGTGTTTTAGCATTTTTTTTGCCTGAAAATTGAAATTTTTCTAGCACAGTAAAAATCGACTTTTTGGGCCAAAAAAACTTGTTTTAGCATTTTTTTTGCCTGAAAATTGAAATTTTTCTAGCACAGTACAAATCGACTTTTTGGGCCAAAAAAACGTGTTTTATCATTTTTTTTTGCCTGAAAATTGAAATTTTTCTAGCACAGTACAAATCGACTTTTTGGGCCAAAAAAACGTGTTTTAGCATTTTTTTTGCCTGAAAATTGAAATTTTTCTAGCACAGTACAAATCGCTTCTGAGACCCAAAAAACTCGATTTTTCGGTGTTTTTAGGCTAAATTTGGGATATAAACGGGTATCGAAGATGCATGCACAAATCGACTTTTTGGGCCAAAAAAACGTGTTTTAGCATTTTTTTTGCCTGAAAATTGAAATTTTTCTAGCACAGTACAAATCGACTTTTTGGGCCAAAAAAACGTGTTTTAGCATTTTTTTTGCCTGAAAATTGAATTTTTTCTAGCACAGTACAAATCGACTTTTTGGGCCAAAAAAACGTGTTTTAGCATTTTTTTTGCCTGAAAATTGAAATTTTTCTAGCACAGTACAAATCGACTTTTTGGGCCAAAAAAACGTGTTTTAGCATTTTTTTTGCCTGAAAATTGAAATTTTTCTAGCACTGTACAAATCGACTTTTGGGGCCAAAAAAACGTGTTTTAGCATTTTTTTTGCCTGAAAATTGAAATTTTTCTAGCACAGTACAAATCGACTTTTTGGGCCAAAAAAACGTGTTTTAGCATTTTTTTTGCCTGAAAATTGAATTTTTTCTAGCACAGTACAAATCGACTTTTTGGGCCAAAAAAACGTGTTTTAGCATTTTTTTTGCCTGAAAATTGAAATTTTTCTAGCACAGTACAAATCGACTTTTTGGGCCAAAAAAACGTGTTTTAGCATTTTTTTTGCCTGAAAATTGAAATTTTTCTAGCACAGTACAAATCGACTTTTTGGGCCAAAAAAACGTGTTTTAGCATTTTTTTTGCCTGAAAATTGAAATTTTTCTAGCACAGTACAAATCGACTTTTTGGGCCAAAAAAACGTGTTTTAGCATTTTTTTTGCCTGAAAATTGAAATTTTTCTAGCACAGTACAAATCGACTTTTTGGGCCAAAAAAACGTGTTTTAGCATTTTTTTTGCCTGAAAATTGAAATTTTTCTAGCACAGTACAAATCGACTTTTTGGGCCAAAAAAACGTGTTTTAGCATTTTTTTTGCCTGAAAATTGAAATTTTTCTAGCACAGTACAAATCGACTTTTTGGGCCAAAAAAACGTGTTTTAGCATTTTTTTTGCCTGAAAATTGAAATTTTTCTAGCACAGTACAAATCGACTTTTTGGGCCAGAAAAACGTGTTTTAGCATTTTTTTTGCCTGAAAATTGAAATTTTTCTAGCACAGTACAAATCGACTTTTTGGGCCAAAAAAACGTGTTTCAGCATTTTTTTTGCCTGAAAATTGAAATTTTTCTAGCACAGTACAAATCGCTTCTGAGACCCAAAAAACTCGATTTTTCGGTGTTTTTAGGCTAAATTTGGGATATAAACGGGTATCGAAGATGCAAGCACAAATCGACTTTTTGGGCCAAAAAAACGTGTTTTAGCATTTTTTTGGCCTGAAAATTGAAATTTTTCTAGCACAGTACAAATCGACTTTTTGGGCCAAAAAAACGTGTTTTAGCATTTTTTTTACCTGAAAATTGAAATTTTTCTAGCACAGTACAAATCGACTTTTTTGGGCCAAAAAAACGTGTTTTAGCATTTTTTTTGCCTGAAAATTGAATTTTTTCTAGCACAGTACAAATCGACTTTTTGGGCCAAAAAAACGTGTTTTAGCATTTTTTTTGCCTGAAAATTGAAATTTTTTTAGCACAGTACAAATCGACTTTTTGGGCCAAAAAAACGTGTTTTAGCATTTTTTTTGCCTGAAAATTGAAATTTTTCTAGCACAGTACAAATTGACTTTTTGGGCCAAAAAAACGTGTTTTAGCATTTTTTTTGCCTGAAAATTGAAATTTTTCTAGCACAGTACAAATCGACTTTTTGGGCCAAAAAAACGT
Source organism: Petrolisthes manimaculis (assembly GCA_034508575.1). Lineage (NCBI taxonomy): Eukaryota > Metazoa > Arthropoda > Malacostraca > Decapoda > Porcellanidae > Petrolisthes > Petrolisthes manimaculis. The sequence continues at coordinate 2,409,063 of JAWZYT010000013.1, forward strand.
GTTTTAGCATTTATTTTGCCTGAAAATTGAAATTTTTCTAGCACAGTACAAATCGACTTTTTGGGCCAAAAAAACGTGTTTTAGCATTTTTTTTACCTGAAAATTGAAATTTTTCTAGCACAGTACAAATCGACTTTTTGGGCCAAAAAAACGTGTTTTAGCATTTTTTTTGCCTGAAAATTGAAATTTTTCTAGCACAGTACAAATCGACTTTTTGGGCCAAAAAAACGTGTTTTAGCATTTTTTTTGCCTGAAAATTGAAATTTTTCTAGCACAGTACAAATCGACTTTTTGGGCCAAAAAAACGTGTTTTAGCATTTTTTTTGCCTGAAAATTGAAATTTTTCTAGCACAGTACAAATCGACTTTTTGGGCCAAAAAAACGTGTTTTAGCATTTTTTTTGCCTGAAAATTGAAATTTTTCTAGCACAGTACAAATCGCTTCTGAGACCCAAAAAACTCGATTTTTCGGTGTTTTTAGGCTAAATTTGGGATATAAACGGGTATCGAAGATGCATGCACAAATCGACTTTTTGGGCCAAAAAAACGTGTTTTAGCATTTTTTTTGCCTGAAAATTGAAATTTTTCTAGCACAGTACAAATCGACTTTTTGGGCCAAAAAAACGTGTTTTAGCATTTTTTTTGCCTGAAAATTGAAATTTTTCTAGCACAGTACAAATCGACTTTTTGGGCCAAAAAAACGTGTTTTAGCATTTTTTTTGCCTGAAAATTGAAATTTTTCTAGCACAGTACAAATCGACTTTTTGGGCCAAAAAAACGTGTTTTAGCATTTTTTTTGCCTGAAAATTGAAATTTTTCTAGCACAGTACAAATCGCTTCTGAGACCCAAAAAACTCGATTTTTCGGTGTTTCTAGGCTAAATTTGGGATATAAACGGGTATCGAAGATGCATGCACAAATCGACTTTTTGGGCCAAAAAAACGTGTTTTAGCATTTTTTTTGCCTGAAAATTGAAATTTTTCTAGCACAGTACAAATCGACTTTTTGGGCCAAAAAAACGTGTTTTAGCATTTTTTTTGCCTGAAAATTGAAATTTTTCTAGCACAGTACAAATCGACTTTTTGGGCCAAAAAAAACATGTTTTAGCATTTTTTTTGCCTGAAAATTGAAATTTTTCTAGCACAGTACAAATCGACTTTTTGGGCCAAAAAAACGTGTTTTAGCATTTTTTTTGCCTGAAAATTGAAATTTTTCTAGCACAGTACAAATCGACTTTTTGGGCCAAAAAAATGTGTTTTAGCACTTTTTTTGCCTGTAAATTTAAATTTTTCTAGCACAGTACAAATCGACTTTTTGGGCCAAAAAAACGTGTTTTAGCATTTTTTTTCCTGAAAATTGAAATTTTTCTAGCACAGTACAAATCGACTTTTTGGGCCAAAAAAACTTGTTTTAGCATTTTTTTTGCCTAAAAATTGAAATTTTTCTAGCACAGTACAAATCGACTTTTTGGGCCAAAAAAACGTGTTTTAGCATTTTTTTTGCCTGAAAATTGAAATTTTTCTAGCACAGTGCAAATCAACTTTTTGGGCCAAAAAAACGTGTTTTAGCATTTTTTTTGCCTGAAAATTGAAATTTTTCTAGCACAGTACAAATCGACTTTTTGGGCCAAAAAAACCTGTTTTAGCATTTTTTTTGCCTGAAAATTGAAATTTTTCTAGCACAGTACAAATCGACTTTTTGGGCCAAAAAAAGGTGTTTTAGCATTTTTTTTGCATGAAAATTGAAATTTTTCTAGCACAGTACAAATCGACTTTTTGGGCCAAAAAAACGTGTTTTAGCATTTTTTTTGCCTGAAAATTGAATTTTTTCTAGCACAGTACAAATCGACTTTTTGGGCCAAAAAAACGTGTTTTAGCATTTTTTTTGCCTGAAAATTGAAAGTTTTCTAGCACAGTACAAATCGACTTTTTGGGCCAAAAAAACGTGTTTTAGCATTTTTTTTGCCTGAAAATTGAAATTTTTCTAGCACAGTACAAATCGACTTTTTGGGCCAAAAAAACGTGTTTTAGCATTTTTTTTGCCTGAAAATTGAAATTTTTCTAGCACAGTACAAATCGACTTTTTGGGCCAAAAAAACGTGTTTTAGCATTTTTTTTGCCTGAAAATTGAAATTTTTCTAGCACAGTACAAATCGACTTTTTGGGCCAAAAAAACGTGTTTTAGCATTTTTTTTGCCTGAAAATTGAAATTTTTCTAGCACAGTACAAATCGACTTTTTGGGCCAAAAAAACGTGTTTTAGCATTTTTTTTGCCTGAAAATTGAAATTTTTCTAGCACAGTACAAATCGACTTTTTGGGCCAAAAAAACGTGTTTTAGCATTTTTTTTGCCTGAAAATTGAAATTTTTCTAGCACAGTACAAATCGACTTTTTGGGCCAGAAAAACGTGTTTTAGCATTTTTTTTGCCTGAAAATTGAAATTTTTCTAGCACAGTACAAATCGACTTTTTGGGCCAAAAAAACGTGTTTCAGCATTTTTTTTGCCTGAAAATTGAAATTTTTCTAGCACAGTACAAATCGCTTCTGAGACCCAAAAAACTCGATTTTTCGGTGTTTTTAGGCTAAATTTGGGATATAAACGGGTATCGAAGATGCAAGCACAAATCGACTTTTTGGGCCAAAAAAACGTGTTTTAGCATTTTTTTGGCCTGAAAATTGAAATTTTTCTAGCACAGTACAAATCGACTTTTTGGGCCAAAAAAACGTGTTTTAGCATTTTTTTTGCCTGAAAATTGAAATTTTTCTAGCACAGTACAAATCGACTTTTTTGGGCCAAAAAAACGTGTTTTAGCATTTTTTTTGCCTGAAAATTGAAATTTTTCTAGCACAGTACAAATCGACTTTTTGGGCCAAAAAAACGTGTTTTAGCATTTTTTTTGCCTGAAAATTGAAATTTTTTTAGCACAGTACAAATCGACTTTTTGGGCCAAAAAAACGTGTTTTAGCATTTTTTTTGCCTGAAAATTGAAATTTTTCTAGCACAGTACAAATTGACTTTTTGGGCCAAAAAAACGTGTTTTAGCATTTTTTTTGCCTGAAAATTGAAATTTTTCTAGCACAGTACAAATCGACTTTTTGGGCCAAAAAAACGTGTTTTAGCATTTATTTTGCCTGAAAATTGAAATTTTTCTAGCACAGTACAAATCGACTTTTTGGGCCAAAAAAACGTGTTTTAGCATTTTTTTTACCTGAAAATTGAAATTTTTCTAGCACAGTACAAATCGACTTTTTGGGCCAAAAAAACGTGTTTTAACATTTTTTTTGCCTGAAAATTGAAATTTTTCTAGCACAGTACAAATCGACTTTTTGGGCCAAAAAAACGTGTTTTAGCATTTTTTTTGCCTGAAAATTGAAATTTTTCTAGCACAGTACAAATCGACTTTTTGGGCCAAAAAAACGTGTTTTAGCATTTTTTTTGCCTGAAAATTGAAATTTTTCTAGCACAGTACAAATCGACTTTTTGGGCCAAAAAAACGTGTTTTAGCATTTTTTTTGCCTGAAAATTGAAATTTTTCTAGCACAGTACAAATCGCTTCTGAGACCCAAAAAACTCGATTTTTCGGTGTTTTTAGGCTAAATTTGGGATATAAACGGGTATCGAAGATGCATGCACAAATCGACTTTTTGGGCCAAAAAAACGTGTTTTAGCATTTTTTTTGCCTGAAAATTGAATTTTTTCTAGCACAGTACAAATCGACTTTTTGGGCCAAAAAAACGTGTTTTAGCATTTTTTTTGCCTGAAAATTGAAATTTTTCTAGCACAGTACAAATCGACTTTTTGGGCCAAAAAAACGTGTTTTAGCATTTTTTTTGCCTGAAAATTGAAATTTTTCTAGCACAGTACAAATCGACTTTTTGGGCCAAAAAAACGTGTTTTAGCATTTTTTTTGCCTGAAAATTGAAATTTTTCTAGCACAGTACAAATCGCTTCTGAGACCCAAAAAACTCGATTTTTCGGTGTTTCTAGGCTAAATTTGGGATATAAACGGGTATCGAAGATGCATGCACAAATCGACTTTTTGGGCCAAAAAAACGTGTTTTAGCATTTTTTTTGCCTGAAAATTGAAATTTTTCTAGCACAGTACAAATCGACTTTTTGGGCCAAAAAAACGTGTTTTAGCATTTTTTTTGCCTGAAAATTGAAATTTTTCTAGCACAGTACAAATCGACTTTTTGGGCCAAAAAAAACATGTTTTAGCATTTTTTTTGCCTGAAAATTGAAATTTTTCTAGCACAGTACAAATCGACTTTTTGGGCCAAAAAAACGTGTTTTAGCATTTTTTTTGCCTGAAAATTGAAATTTTTCTAGCACAGTACAAATCGACTTTTTGGGCCAAAAAAATGTGTTTTAGCACTTTTTTTGCCTGTAAATTTAAATTTTTCTAGCACAGTACAAATCGACTTTTTGGGCCAAAAAAACGTGTTTTAGCATTTTTTTTGCCTGAAAATTGAAATTTTTCTAGCACAGTACAAATCGACTTTTTGGGCCAAAAAAACTTGTTTTAGCATTTTTTTTGCCTAAAAATTGAAATTTTTCTAGCACAGTACAAATCGACTTTTTGGGCCAAAAAAACGTGTTTTAGCATTTTTTTTGCCTGAAAATTGAAATTTTTCTAGCACAGTGCAAATCAACTTTTTGGGCCAAAAAAACGTGTTTTAGCATTTTTTTTGCCTGAAAATTGAAATTTTTCTAGCACAGTACAAATCGACTTTTTGGGCCAAAAAAACCTGTTTTAGCATTTTTTTTGCCTGAAAATTGAAATTTTTCTAGCACAGTACAAATCGACTTTTTGGGCCAAAAAAAGGTGTTTTAGCATTTTTTTTGCATGAAAATTGAAACTTTTCTAGCACAGTACAAATCGACTTTTTGGGCCAAAAAAACGTGTTTTAGCATTTTTTTTGCCTGAAAATTGAAATTTTTCTAGCACAGTACAAATCGACTTTTTGGGCCAAAAAAACGTGTTTTAGCATTTTTTTTGCCTGAAAATTGAAATTTTTCTAGCACAGTACAAATCGACTTTTTGGGCCAAAAAAACGTGTTTTAGCATTTTTTTTGCCTGAAAATTGAAATTTTTCTAGCACAGTACAAATCGACTTTTTGGGCCAAAAAAAACGTGTTTTAGCATTTTTTTTGCCTGAAAATTGAAATTTTTCTAGCACAGTACAAATCGACTTTTTGGGCCAAAAAAACGTGTTTTAGCATTTTTTTTGCCTGAAAATTGAAATTTTTCTAGCACAGTACAAATCGCTTCTGAGACCCAAAAAACTCGATTTTTCGGTGTTTTTAGGCTAAATTTGGGATATAAACGGGTATCGAAGATGCATGCAAAAATCGACTTTTTGGGCCAAAAAAACGTGTTTTAGCATTTTTTTGGCCTGAAAATTGAAATTTTTCTAGCAGAGTACAAATCGACTTTTTGGGCCAAAAAAACGTGTTTTAGCATTTTTTTTGCCTGAAAATTGAAATTTTTCTAGCACAGTACAAATCGACTTTTTGGGCCAAAAAAACGTGTTATAGCATTTTTTTTGCCTGAAAATTGAAATTTTTCTAGCACAGTACAAATCGACTTTTTGGGCCAAAAAAATGTGTTTTAGCATTTTTTTTGCCTGAAAATTGAAATTTTTCTAGCACAGTACAAATCGACTTTTTGGGCCAAAAAAACGTGTTTTAGCATTTTTTTTGCCTGAAAATTGAAATTTTTCTGGCACAGTACAAATCGACTTTTTGGGCCAAAAAAACGTGTTTTAGCATTTTTTTTGCCTGAAAATTGAATTTTTTCTAGCACAGTACAAATCGACTTTTTGGGCCAAAAAAACGTGTTTTAGCATTTTTTTTACCTGAAAATTGAAATTTTTCTAGCACAGTACAAATCGACTTTTTGGGCCAAAAAAACGTGTTTTAGCATTTTTTTTGCCTGAAAATTGAAATTTTTCTAGCACAGTACAAATCGACTTTTTGGGCCAAAAAAACGTGTTTTAGCATTTTTTTTGCCTGAAAATTGAAATTTTTCTAGCACAGTACAAATCGACTTTTTGGGCCAAAAAAACGTGTTTTAGCATTTTTTTTGCCTGAAAATTGAAATTTTTCTGGCACAGTACAAATCGACTTTTTGGGCCAAAAAAACGTGTTTTAGCATTTTTTTTGCCTGAAAATTGATTTTTTTCTAGCACAGTACAAATCGCTTCTGAGACCCAAAAAACTCGATTTTTCGGTGTTTTTAAGCTAAATTTGGGATATAAACGGGTATCGAAGATGCATGTACAAATCGACTTTTTGGGCCAAAAAAAAGTGTTTTAGCATTTTTTTTGCCTGAAAATTGAAATTTTTCTAGCACAGTACAAATCGACTTTTTGGGCCTTTTTTACAAAAACGTGTTTTAGCATTTTTTTTGCCTGAAAATTGAAATTTTTCTAGCACAGTACAAATCGACTTTTTGGGCCAAAAAAACGTGTTTTAGCATTTTTTTTTGCCTGAAAACTGAAATTTTTCTAGCACAGTACAAATCGCTTCTGAGACCCAAAAAACTCGATTTTTCGGTGTTTTTAGGCTAAATTTGGGATATAAACGGGTATCGAAGATGCATGCACAAATCGACTTTTTGGGCCAAAAAAACGTGTTTTAGCATTTTTTTTGCCTGAAAATTGAAATTTTTCTAGCACAGTACAAATCGACTTTTTGGGCCAATAAAAACGTGTTTTAGCATTTTTTTTGCCTGAAAATTGAAATTTTTCTAGCACAGTACAAATCGACTTTTTGGTCCAAAAAAACGTGTTTTAGCATTTTTTTTTGCCTGAAAATTGAAATTTTTCTAGCACAGTACAAATCGACTTTTTGGGCCAAAAAAACGTGTTTTAGCATTTTTTTTGCCTGAAAATTGAAATTTTTCTAGCACAGTACAAATCGACTTTTTGGGCCAAAAAAACGTGTTTTAGCATTTTTTTTGCCTGAAAATTGATTTTTTTCTAGCACAGTACAAATCGACTTTTTGGGCCAAAAAAACGTGTTTTAGCATTTTTTTTGCCTGAAAATTGAAATTTTTCTAGCACAGTACAAATCGACTTTTTGGGCCAAAAAAACGTGTTTTAGCATTTTTTTTGCCTGAAAATTGAAATTTTTCTAGCACAGTACAAATCGACTTTTTGGGCCAAAAAAACGTGTTTTAGCATTTTTTTTGCCTGAAAATTGAAATTTTTCTAGCACAGTACAAATCGACTTTTTGGGCCAAAAAAACGTGTTTTAGCATTTTTTTTGCCTGAAAATTGAAATTTTTCTAGCACAGTACAAATCGACTTTTTGGGCCAAAAAAACGTGTTTTAGCATTTTTTTTGCCTGAAAATTGAATTTTTTCTAGCACAGTACAAATCGACTTTTTGGGCCAAAAAAACGTGTTTTAGCATTTTTTTTTGCCTGAAAATTGAAATTTTTCTAGCACAGTACAAATCGACTTTTTGGGCCAAAAAAACGTGTTTTAGCATTTTTTTTTGCCTGAAAATTGAAATTTTTCTAGCAGAGTACAAATCGACTTTTTGGGCCAAAAAAACGTGTTTTAGCATTTTTTTTGCCTGAAAATTGAAATTTTTCTAGCACAGTACAAATCGACTTTTTGGGCCAAAAAAACGTGTTTTAGCATTTTTTTTGCCTGAAAATTGAAATTTTTCTAGCACAGTACAAATCGACTTTTTGGGCCAAAAAAATGTGTTTTAGCATTTTTTTTGCCTGAAAATTGAAATTTTTCTAGCACAGTACAAATCGACTTTTTGGGCCAAAAAAACGTGTTTTTAGCATTTTTTTTGCCTGAAAATTGAAATTTTTCTAGCACAGTACAAATCGACTTTTTGGGCCAAAAAAACGTGTTTTAGCATTTTTTTGCCTGAAAATTGAAATTTTTCTAGCACAGTACAAATCGCTTCTGAGACCCAAAAAACTCGATTTTTCGGTGTTTTTAGGCTAAATTTGGGATATAAACGGGTATCGAAGATGCATGCAAAAATCGACTTTTTGGGCCAAAAAAACGTGTTTTAGCATTTTTTTGGCCTGAAAATTGAAATTTTTCTAGCAGAGTACAAATCGACTTTTTGGGCCAAAAAAACGTGTTTTAGCATTTTTTTTGCCTGAAAATTGAAATTTTTCTAGCACAGTACAAATCGACTTTTTGGGCCAAAAAAACGTGTTATAGCATTTTTTTTGCCTGAAAATTGAAATTTTTCTAGCACAGTACAAATCGACTTTTTGGGCCAAAAAAATGTGTTTTAGCATTTTTTTTGCCTGAAAATTGAAATTTTTCTAGCACAGTACAAATCGACTTTTTGGGCCAAAAAAACGTGTTTTAGCATTTTTTTTGCCTGAAAATTGAAATTTTTCTGGCACAGTACAAATCGACTTTTTGGGCCAAAAAAACGTGTTTTAGCATTTTTTTTGCCTGAAAATTGAATTTTTTCTAGCACAGTACAAATCGACTTTTTGGGCCAAAAAAACGTGTTTTAGCATTTTTTTTTACCTGAAAATTGAAATTTTTCTAGCACAGTACAAATCGACTTTTTGGGCCAAAAAAACGTGTTTTAGCATTTTTTTTGCCTGAAAATTGAAATTTTTCTAGCACAGTACAAATCGACTTTTTGGGCCAAAAAAACGTGTTTTAGCATTTTTTTTTGCCTGAAAATTGAAATTTTTCTAGCACAGTACAAATCGACTTTTTGGGCCAAAAAAACGTGTTTTAGCATTTTTTTTGCCTGAAATTGAAATTTTTCTGGCACAGTACAAATCGACTTTTTGGGCCAAAAAAACGTGTTTTAGCATTTTTTTTGCCTGAAAATTGATTTTTTTCTAGCACAGTACAAATCGCTTCTGAGACCCAAAAAACTCGATTTTTCGGTGTTTTTAAGCTAAATTTGGGATATAAACGGGTATCGAAGATGCATGTACAAATCGACTTTTTGGGCCAAAAAAAAGTGTTTTAGCATTTTTTTTGCCTGAAAATTGAAATTTTTCTAGCACAGTACAAATCGACTTTTTGGGCCTTTTTTACAAAAACGTGTTTTAGCATTTTTTTTGCCTGAAAATTGAAATTTTTCTAGCACAGTACAAATCGACTTTTTGGGCCAAAAAAACGTGTTTTAGCATTTTTTTTTGCCTGAAAACTGAAATTTTTCTAGCACAGTACAAATCGCTTCTGAGACCCAAAAAACTCGATTTTTCGGTGTTTTTAGGCTAAATTTGGGATATAAACGGGTATCGAAGATGCATGCACAAATCGACTTTTTGGGCCAAAAAAACGTGTTTTAGCATTTTTTTTTGCCTGAAAATTGAAATTTTTCTAGCACAGTACAAATCGACTTTTTGGGCCAAAAAAAACGTGTTTTAGCATTTTTTTTGCCTGAAAATTGAAATTTTTCTAGCACAGTACAAATCGACTTTTTGGTCCAAAAAAACGTGTTTTAGCATTTTTTTTTGCCTGAAAATTGAAATTTTTCTAGCACAGTACAAATCGACTTTTTGGGCAAAAAAAACGTGTTTTAGCATTTTTTTTGCCTGAAAATTGAAATTTTTCTAGCACAGTACAAATCGACTTTTTGGGCCAAAAAAACGTGTTTTAGCATTTTTTTTTGCCTGAAAATTGAAATTTTTCTAGCACAGTTACAAATCGACTTTTTGGGCCAAAAAAACGTGTTTTAGCATTTTTTTTGCCTGAAAATTGAAATTTTTCTAGCACAGTACAAATCGACTTTTTGGGCCAAAAAAACGTGTTTTAGCATTTTTTTTTGCCTGAAAATTGAAATTTTTCTAGCACAGTACAAATCGACTTTTTGGGCCAAAAAAACGTGTTTTAGCATTTTTTTTGCCTGAAAATTGAAATTTTTCTAGCACAGTACAAATCGACTTTTTGGGCCAAAAAAACGTGTTTTAGCATTTTTTTTGCCTGAAAATTGAAATTTTTCTAGCACAGTACAAATCGACTTTTTGGGCCAAAAAAAACGTGTTTTAGCATTTTTTTTGCCTGAAAATTGATTTTTTTCTAGCACAGTACAAATCGACTTTTTTGGGCCAAAAAAACGTGTTTTAGCATTTTTTTTGCCTGAAAATTGAAATTTTTCTAGCACAGTACAAATCGACTTTTTGGGCCAAAAAAACGTGTTTTAGCATTTTTTTTGCCTGAAAATTGAAATTTTTCTAGCAGAGTACAAATCGACTTTTTGGGCCAAAAAAACGTGTTTTAGCATTTTTTTTGCCTGAAAATTGAAATTTTTCTAGCACAGTACAAATCGACTTTTTTGGGCCAAAAAAACGTGTTTTAGCATTTTTTTTGCCTGAAAATTGAAATTTTTCTAGCACAGTACAAATCGACTTTTTGGGCCAAAAAAAACGTGTTTTAGCATTTTTTTTTGCCTGAAAATTGAAATTTTTCTAGCACAGTACAAATCGACTTTTTGGGCCAAAAAAACGTGTTTTAGCATTTTTTTTTGCCTGAAAATTGAAATTTTTCTGGCACAGTACAAATCGACTTTTTGGGCCAAAAAAACGTGTTTTAGCATTTTTTTTGCCTGAAAATTGAAATTTTTCTAGCACAGTACAAATCGACTTTTTGGGCCAAAAAAACGTGTTTTAGCATTTTTTTTGCCTGAAAATTGAAATTTTTCTAGCACAGTACAAATCGACTTTTTTGGGCCAAAAAACGTGTTTTAGCATTTTTTTTGCCTGAAAATTGAAATTTTACTAGCACAGTACAAATCGACTTTTTTGGGCCAAAAAAACGTGTTTTAGCATTTTTTTTGCCTAAAAATTGAAATTTTTCTAGCACAGTACAAATCGACTTTTTGGGCCAAAAAAACGTGTTTTAGCATTTTTTTTGCCTGAAAATTGAAATTTTTCTGGCACAGTACAAATCGACTTTTTGGGCCAAAAAAACGTGTTTTAGCATTTTTTTTGCCTGAAAATTGAATTTTTTCTAGCACAGTACAAATCGCTTCTGAGACCCAAAAAACTCGATTTTTCGGTGTTTTTAAGCTAAATTTGGGATATAAACGGGTATCGAAGATGCATGTACAAATCGACTTTTTGGGCCAAAAAAAAGTGTTTTAGCATTTTTTTTGCCTGAAAATTGAAATTTTTCTAGCACAGTACAAATCGACTTTTTGGGCCTTTTTTACAAAAACGTGTTTTAGCATTTTTTTTGCCTGAAAATTGAAATTTTTCTAGCACAGTACAAATCGACTTTTTGGGCCAAAAAAACGTGTTTTAGCATTTTTTTTGCCTGAAAACTGAAATTTTTCTAGCACAGTACAAATCGCTTCTGAGACCCAAAAAACTCGATTTTTCGGTGTTTTTAGGCTAAATTTGGGATATAAACGGGTATCGAAGATGCATGCACAAATCGACTTTTTGGGCCAAAAAAACGTGTTTTAGCATTTTTTTTGCCTGAAAATTGAAATTTTTCTAGCACAGTACAAATCGACTTTTTGGGCCAAAAAAACGTGTTTTAGCATTTTTTTTGCCTGAAAATTGAAATTTTTCTAGCACAGTACAAATCGACTTTTTGGGCCAAAAATACGTGTTTTAGCATTTTTTTTTGCCTGAAAATTGAAATTTTTCTAGCACAGTACAAATCGACTTTTTGGGCCAAAAAAACGTGTTTTAGCATTTTTTTTTGCCTGAAAATTGAAATTTTTCTAGCACAGTACAAATCGACTTTTTGGGCCAAAAAAACGTGTTTTAGCATTTTTTTTGCCTGAAAATTGAAATTTTTCTAGCACAGTACAAATCGACTTTTTGGGCCAAAAAAACGTGTTTTAGCATTTTTTTTGCCTGAAAATTGAAATTTTTCTAGCACAGTACAAATCGACTTTTTGGGCCAAAAAAACGTGTTTTAGCATTTTTTTTGCCTGAAAATTGAAATTTTTCTAGCACAGTACAAATCGACTTTTTGGGCCAAAAAAACGTGTTTTAGCATTTTTTTTGCCTGAAAATTGAAATTTTTCTAGGCACAGTACAAATCGACTTTTTGGGCCAAAAAAACGTGTTTTAGCATTTTTTTTGCCTGAAAATTGAATTTTTTCTAGCACAGTACAAATCGCTTCTGAGACCAAAAAACTCGATTTTTCGGTGTTTTTAAGCTAAATTTGGGATATAAACGGGTATCGAAGATGCATGTACAAATCGACTTTTTGGGCCAAAAAAAAGTGTTTTAGCATTTTTTTTGCCTGAAAATTGAAATTTTTCTAGCACAGTACAAATCGACTTTTTGGGCCTTTTTACAAAAACGCGTTTTAGCATTTTTTTTGCCTGAAAATTGAAATTTTTCTAGCACAGTACAAATCGACTTTTTGGGCCAAAAAAACGTGTTTTAGCATTTTTTTTGCCTGAAAACTGAAATTTTTCTAGCACAGTACAAATCGCTTTGAGGACCCAAAAAACTCGATTTTTCGTGTTTTTAGGCCTAAATTTGGGATAAAACGGGTATCGAGAAGCATGCACAATCGACTTTTTGGGCCAAAAAAACGTGTTTTAGCATTTTTTTTGCCTGAAAATTGAAATTTTTCTAGCACAGTACAAATCGACTTTTTGGGCCAAAAAAACGTGTTTTAGCATTTTTTTTGCCTGAAAATTGAAATTTTTCTAGCACAGTACAAATCGACTTTTTGGGCCAAAAATACGTGTTTTAGCATTTTTTTTGCCTGAAAATTGAAATTTTTCTAGCACAGTACAAATCGACTTTTTGGGCCAAAAAAAACGTGTTTTAGCATTTTTTTTGCCTGAAAATTGAAATTTTTCTAGCACAGTACAAATCGACTTTTTGGGCCAAAAAAACGTGTTTTAGCATTTTTTTTGCCTGAAAATTGAAATTTTTCTAGCACAGTACAAATCGACTTTTTGGGCCAAAAAAACGTGTTTTAGCATTTTTTTTTGCCTGAAAATTGAATTTTTTCTAGCACAGTACAAATCGACTTTTTGGGCCAAAAAAACGTGTTTTAGCATTTTTTTTGCCTGAAAATTGAAATTTTTCTAGCACAGTACAAATCGACTTTTTGGGCCAAAAAAACGTGTTTTAGCATTTTTTTTGCCTGAAAATTGAAATTTTTCTAGCACAGTACAAATCGACTTTTTGGGCCAAAAAAACGTGTTTTAGCATTTTTTTTGCCTGAAAATTGAAATTTTTCTAGCACAGTACAAATCGACTTTTTGGGCCAAAAAAACGTGTTTTAGCATTTTTTTTGCCTGAAAATTGAAATTTTTCTAGCACAGTACAAATCGACTTGACTTTTTGGGCCAAAAAAACGTGTTTTAGCATTTTTTTTGCCTGAAAATTGAAATTTTTCTAGCACAGTACAAATCGACTTTTTGGGCCAAAAAAACGTGTTTTAGCATTTTTTTTGCCTGAAAATTGAAATTTTTCTAGCACAGTACAAATCGACTTTTTGGGCCAAAAAAACGTGTTTTAGCATTTTTTTTGCCTGAAAATTGAAATTTTTCTAGCACAGTACAAATCGACTTTTTGGGCCAAAAAAACGTGTTTTAGCATTTTTTTTGCCTGAAAATTGAAATTTTTCTAGCACAGTACAAATCGACTTTTTGGGCCAAAAAAACGTGTTTTAGCATTTTTTTTGCCTGAAAATTGAAATTTTTCTAGCACAGTACAAATCGACTTTTTGGGCCAAAAAAACGTGTTTTAGCATTTTTTTTGCCTGAAAATTGAAATTTTTCTAGCACAGTACAAATCGACTTTTTGGGCCAAAAAAACGTGTTTTAGCATTTTTTTTGCCTGAAAATTGAAATTTTTCTAGCACAGTACAAATCGACTTTTTGGGCCAAAAAAACGTGTTTTAGCATTTTTTTTGCCTGAAAATTGAAATTTTTCTAGCACAGTACAAATCGACTTTTTGGGCCAAAAAAACGTGTTTTAGCATTTTTTTTGCCTGAAAATTGAAATTTTTCTAGCACAGTACAAATCGACTTTTTGGGCCAAAAAAACGTGTTTTAGCATTTTTTTTGCCTGAAAATTGAAATTTTTCTAGCACAGTACAAATCGACTTTTTGGGCCAAAAAAACGTGTTTTAGCATTTTTTTTGCCTGAAAATTGAAATTTTTCTAGCACAGTACAAATCGACTTTTTGGGCCAAAAAAACGTGTTTTAGCATTTTTTTTGCCTGAAAATTGAAATTTTTCTAGCACAGTACAAATCGACTTTTTGGGCCAAAAAAACGTGTTTTAGCATTTTTTTTGCCTGAAAATTGAAATTTTTCTAGCACAGTACAAATCGACTTTTTGGGCCAAAAAAACGTGTTTTAGCATTTTTTTTGCCTGAAAATTGAAATTTTTCTAGCACAGTACAAATCGACTTTTTGGGCCAAAAAAACGTGTTTTAGCATTTTTTTTGCCTGAAAATTGAAATTTTTCTAGCACAGTACAAATCGACTTTTTGGGCCAAAAAAACGTGTTTTAGCATTTTTTTTGCCTGAAAATTGAAATTTTTCTAGCACAGTACAAATCGACTTTTTGGGCCAAAAAAACGTGTTTTAGCATTTTTTTTGCCTGAAAATTGAAATTTTTCTAGCACAGTACAAATCGACTTTTTGGGCCAAAAAAACGTGTTTTAGCATTTTTTTTGCCTGAAAATTGAAATTTTTCTAGCACAGTACAAATCGACTTTTTGGGCCAAAAAAACGTGTTTTAGCATTTTTTTTGCCTGAAAATTGAAATTTTTCTAGCACAGTACAAATCGACTTTTTGGGCCAAAAAAACGTGTTTTAGCATTTTTTTTGCCTGAAAATTGAAATTTTTCTAGCACAGTACAAATCGACTTTTTGGGCCAAAAAAACGTGTTTTAGCATTTTTTTTGCCTGAAAATTGAAATTTTTCTAGCACAGTACAAATCGACTTTTTGGGCCAAAAAAACGTGTTTTAGCATTTTTTTTGCCTGAAAATTGAAATTTTTCTAGCACAGTACAAATCGACTTTTTGGGCCAAAAAAACGTGTTTTAGCATTTTTTTTGCCTGAAAATTGAAATTTTTCTAGCACAGTACAAATCGACTTTTTGGGCCAAAAAAACGTGTTTTAGCATTTTTTTTGCCTGAAAATTGAAATTTTTCTAGCACAGTACAAATCGACTTTTTGGGCCAAAAAAACGTGTTTTAGCATTTTTTTTGCCTGAAAATTGAAATTTTTCTAGCACAGTACAAATCGACTTTTTGGGCCAAAAAAACGTGTTTTAGCATTTTTTTTGCCTGAAAATTGAAATTTTTCTAGCACAGTACAAATCGACTTTTTGGGCCAAAAAAACGTGTTTTAGCATTTTTTTTGCCTGAAAATTGAAATTTTTCTAGCACAGTACAAATCGACTTTTTGGGCCAAAAAAACGTGTTTTAGCATTTTTTTTGCCTGAAAATTGAAATTTTTCTAGCACAGTACAAATCGACTTTTTGGGCCAAAAAAACGTGTTTTAGCATTTTTTTTGCCTGAAAATTGAAATTTTTCTAGCACAGTACAAATCGACTTTTTGGGCCAAAAAAACGTGTTTTAGCATTTTTTTTGCCTGAAAATTGAAATTTTTCTAGCACAGTACAAATCGACTTTTTGGGCCAAAAAAACGTGTTTTAGCATTTTTTTTGCCTGAAAATTGAAATTTTTCTAGCACAGTACAAATCGACTTTTTGGGCCAAAAAAACGTGTTTTAGCATTTTTTTTGCCTGAAAATTGAAATTTTTCTAGCACAGTACAAATCGACTTTTTGGGCCAAAAAAACGTGTTTTAGCATTTTTTTTGCCTGAAAATTGAAATTTTTCTAGCACAGTACAAATCGACTTTTTGGGCCAAAAAAACGTGTTTTAGCATTTTTTTTGCCTGAAAATTGAAATTTTTCTAGCACAGTACAAATCGACTTTTTGGGCCAAAAAAACGTGTTTTAGCATTTTTTTTGCCTGAAAATTGAAATTTTTCTAGCACAGTACAAATCGACTTTTTGGGCCAAAAAAACGTGTTTTAGCATTTTTTTTGCCTGAAAATTGAAATTTTTCTAGCACAGTACAAATCGACTTTTTGGGCCAAAAAAACGTGTTTTAGCATTTTTTTTGCCTGAAAATTGAAATTTTTCTAGCACAGTACAAATCGACTTTTTGGGCCAAAAAAACGTGTTTTAGCATTTTTTTTGCCTGAAAATTGAAATTTTTCTAGCACAGTACAAATCGACTTTTTGGGCCAAAAAAACGTGTTTTAGCATTTTTTTTGCCTGAAAATTGAAATTTTTCTAGCACAGTACAAATCGACTTTTTGGGCCAAAAAAACGTGTTTTAGCATTTTTTTTGCCTGAAAATTGAAATTTTTCTAGCACAGTACAAATGACTTTTTGGGCCAAAAAAAACGTGTTTTAGCATTTTTTTTGCCTGAAAATTGAAATTTTTCTAGCACAGTACAAATCGACTTTTTGGCCAAAAAAAACGTGTTTTAGCATTTTTTTTGCCTGAAAATTGAAATTTTTCTAGCACAGTACAAATCGGACTTTTTGGGCCAAAAAAACGTGTTTTAGCATTTTTTTTGCCTGAAAATTGAAATTTTTCTAGCACAGTACAAATCGACTTTTTGGGCCAAAAAAACGTGTTTTAGCATTTTTTTTGCCTGAAAATTGAAATTTTTCTAGCACAGTACAAATCGACTTTTTGGGCCAAAAAAACGTGTTTTAGCATTTTTTTTGCCTGAAAATTGAAATTTTTCTAGCACAGTACAAATCGACTTTTTGGGCCAAAAAAACGTGTTTTAGCAATTTTTTTGCCTGAAAATTGAAATTTTTCTAGCACAGTACAAATCGACTTTTTGGGCCAAAAAAACGTGTTTTAGCATTTTTTTTGCCTGAAAATTGAAATTTTTCTAGCACAGTACAAATCGACTTTTTGGGCCAAAAAAACGTGTTTTAGCATTTTTTTTGCCTGAAAATTGAAATTTTTCTAGCACAGTACAAATCGACTTTTTGGGCCAAAAAAACGTGTTTTAGCATTTTTTTTGCCTGAAAATTGAAATTTTTCTAGCACAGTACAAATCGACTTTTTGGGCCAAAAAAACGTGTTTTAGCATTTTTTTTGCCTGAAATTGAAATTTTTCTAGCACAGTACAAATCGACTTTTTGGGCCAAAAAAACGTGTTTTAGCATTTTTTTTGCCTGAAAATTGAAATTTTTCTAGCACAGTACAAATCGACTTTTTGGGCCAAAAAAACGTGTTATAGCATTTTTTTTGCCTGAAATTGAATTTTTCTAGCACAGTACAAATCGACTTTTTGGGCCAAAAAAACGTGTTTTAGCATTTTTTTTGCCTGAAAATTGAAATTTTTCTAGCACAGTACAAATCGACTTTTTGGGCCAAAAAAACGTGTTTTAGCATTTTTTTGCCTGAAAATTGAAATTTTTCTAGCACAGTACAAATCGACTTTTTGGGCCAAAAAAACGTGTTTTAGCATTTTTTTTTGCCTGAAAATTGAAATTTTTCTAGCACAGTACAAATCGACTTTTTGGGCCAAAAAAACGTGTTTTAGCATTTTTTTTGCCTGAAAATTGAAATTTTTCTAGCACAGTACAAATCGACTTTTTGGGCCAAAAAAACGTGTTTTAGCATTTTTTTTGCCTGAAAATTGAAATTTTTCTAGCACAGTACAAATCGACTTTTTGGGCCAAAAAAAACGTGTTTTAGCATTTTTTTTGCCTGAAAATTGAAATTTTTCTAGCACAGTACAAATCGACTTTTTGGGTCAAAAAAACGTGTTTTAGCATTTTTTTTGCCTGAAAATTGAAATTTTTTCTAGCACAGTACAAATCGACTTTTTGGGCCAAAAAAACGTGTTTTAGCATTTTTTTTGCCTGAAAATTGAAATTTTTCTAGCACAGTACAAATCGACTTTTTGGGCCAAAAAAACGTGTTTTAGCATTTTTTTTGCCTGAAAATTGAAATTTTTCTAGCACAGTACAAATCGACTTTTTGGGCCAAAAAAACGTGTTTTAGCATTTTTTTTGCCTGAAAATTGAAATTTTTCTAGCACAGTACAAATCGACTTTTTGGGCCAAAAAAACGTGTTTTAGCATTTTTTTTGCCTGAAAATTGAAATTTTTCTAGCACAGTACAAATCGACTTTTTGGGCCAAAAAAACGTGTTTTAGCATTTTTTTTGCCTGAAAATTGAAATTTTTCTAGCACAGTACAAATCGACTTTTTGGGCCAAAAAAACGTGTTTTAGCATTTTTTTTGCCTGAAAATTGAAATTTTTCTAGCACAGTACAAATCGACTTTTTGGGCCAAAAAAACGTGTTTTAGCATTTTTTTTGCCTGAAAATTGAAATTTTTCTAGCACAGTACAAATCGACTTTTTGGGCCAAAAAAACGTGTTTTAGCATTTTTTTTGCCTGAAAATTGAAATTTTTCTAGCACAGTACAAATCGACTTTTTGGGCCAAAAAAACGTGTTTTAGCATTTTTTTTGCCTGAAAATTGAAATTTTTCTAGCACAGTACAAATCGACTTTTTGGGCCAAAAAAACGTGTTTTAGCATTTTTTTTGCCTGAAAATTGAAATTTTTCTAGCACAGTACAAATCGACTTTTTGGGCCAAAAAAACGTGTTTTAGCATTTTTTTTGCCTGAAAATTGAAATTTTTCTAGCACAGTACAAATCGACTTTTTGGGCCAAAAAAACGTGTTTTAGCATTTTTTTTGCCTGAAAATTGAAATTTTTCTAGCACAGTACAAATCGACTTTTTGGGCCAAAAAAACGTGTTTTAGCATTTTTTTTGCCTGAAAATTGAAATTTTTCTAGCACAGTACAAATCGACTTTTTGGGCCAAAAAAACGTGTTTTAGCATTTTTTTTGCCTGAAAATTGAAATTTTTCTAGCACAGTACAAATCGACTTTTTGGGCCAAAAAAACGTGTTTTAGCATTTTTTTTGCCTGAAAATTGAAATTTTTCTAGCACAGTACAAATCGACTTTTTGGGCCAAAAAAACGTGTTTTAGCATTTTTTTTGCCTGAAAATTGAAATTTTTCTAGCACAGTACAAATCGACTTTTTGGGCCAAAAAAACGTGTTTTAGCATTTTTTTTGCCTGAAAATTGAAATTTTTCTATGCACAGTACAAATCGACTTTTTGGGCCAAAAAAACGTGTTTTAGCATTTTTTTTGCCTGAAAATTGAAATTTTTCTAGCACAGTACAAATCGACTTTTTGGGCCAAAAAAACGTGTTTTAGCATTTTTTTTGCCTGAAAATTGAAATTTTTCTAGCACAGTACAAATCGACTTTTTGGGCCAAAAAAACGTGTTTTAGCATTTTTTTTGCCTGAAAATTGAAATTTTTCTAGCACAGTACAAATCGACTTTTTGGGCCAAAAAAACGTGTTTTAGCATTTTTTTTGCCTGAAAATTGAAATTTTTCTAGCACAGTACAAATCGACTTTTTGGGCCAAAAAAACGTGTTTTAGCATTTTTTTTGCCTGAAAATTGAAATTTTTCTAGCACAGTACAAATCGACTTTTTGGGCCAAAAAAACGTGTTTTAGCATTTTTTTTGCCTGAAAATTGAAATTTTTCTAGCACAGTACAAATCGACTTTTTGGGCCAAAAAAACGTGTTTTAGCATTTTTTTTGCCTGAAAATTGAAATTTTTCTAGCACAGTACAAATCGACTTTTTGGGCCAAAAAAACGTGTTTTAGCATTTTTTTTGCCTGAAAATTGAAATTTTTCTAGCACAGTACAAATCGACTTTTTGGGCCAAAAAAACGTGTTTTAGCATTTTTTTTGCCTGAAAATTGAAATTTTTCTAGCACAGTACAAATCGACTTTTTGGGCCAAAAAAACGTGTTTTAGCATTTTTTTTGCCTGAAAATTGAAATTTTTCTAGCACAGTACAAATCGACTTTTTGGGCCAAAAAAACGTGTTTTAGCATTTTTTTTGCCTGAAAATTGAAATTTTTCTAGCACAGTACAAATCGACTTTTTGGGCCAAAAAAACGTGTTTTAGCATTTTTTTTGCCTGAAAATTGAAATTTTTCTAGCACAGTACAAATCGACTTTTTGGGCCAAAAAAACGTGTTTTAGCATTTTTTTTGCCTGAAAATTGAAATTTTTCTAGCACAGTACAAATCGACTTTTTGGGCCAAAAAAACGTGTTTTAGCATTTTTTTTGCCTGAAAATTGAAATTTTTCTAGCACAGTACAAATCGACTTTTTGGGCCAAAAAAACGTGTTTTAGCATTTTTTTTGCCTGAAAATTGAAATTTTTCTAGCACAGTACAAATCGACTTTTTGGGCCAAAAAAACGTGTTTTAGCATTTTTTTTGCCTGAAAATTGAAATTTTTCTAGCACAGTACAAATCGACTTTTTGGGCCAAAAAAACGTGTTTTAGCATTTTTTTTGCCTGAAAATTGAAATTTTTCTAGCACAGTACAAATCGACTTTTTGGGCCAAAAAAACGTGTTTTAGCATTTTTTTTGCCTGAAAATTGAAATTTTTCTAGCACAGTACAAATCGACTTTTTGGGCCAAAAAAACGTGTTTTAGCATTTTTTTTGCCTGAAAATTGAAATTTTTCTAGCACAGTACAAATCGACTTTTTGGGCCAAAAAAACGTGTTTTAGCATTTTTTTTGCCTGAAAATTGAAATTTTTCTAGCACAGTACAAATCGACTTTTTGGGCCAAAAAAACGTGTTTTAGCATTTTTTTTGCCTGAAAATTGAAATTTTTCTAGCACAGTACAAATCGACTTTTTGGGCCAAAAAAACGTGTTTTAGCATTTTTTTTGCCTGAAAATTGAAATTTTTCTAGCACAGTACAAATCGACTTTTTGGGCCAAAAAAACGTGTTTTAGCATTTTTTTTGCCTGAAAATTGAAATTTTTCTAGCACAGTACAAATCGACTTTTTGGGCCAAAAAAACGTGTTTTAGCATTTTTTTTGCCTGAAAATTGAAATTTTTCTAGCACAGTACAAATCGACTTTTTGGGCCAAAAAAACGTGTTTTAGCATTTTTTTTGCCTGAAAATTGAAATTTTTCTAGCACAGTACAAATCGACTTTTTGGGCCAAAAAAACGTGTTTTAGCATTTTTTTTGCCTGAAAATTGAAATTTTTCTAGCACAGTACAAATCGACTTTTTGGGCCAAAAAAACGTGTTTTAGCATTTTTTTTGCCTGAAAATTGAAATTTTTCTAGCACAGTACAAATCGACTTTTTGGGCCAAAAAAACGTGTTTTAGCATTTTTTTTGCCTGAAAATTGAAATTTTTCTAGCACAGTACAAATCGACTTTTTGGGCCAAAAAAACGTGTTTTAGCATTTTTTTTGCCTGAAAATTGAAATTTTTCTAGCACAGTACAAATCGACTTTTTGGGCCAAAAAAACGTGTTTTAGCATTTTTTTTGCCTGAAAATTGAAATTTTTCTAGCACAGTACAAATCGACTTTTTGGGCCAAAAAAACGTGTTTTAGCATTTTTTTTGCCTGAAAATTGAAATTTTTCTAGCACAGTACAAATCGACTTTTTGGGCCAAAAAAACGTGTTTTAGCATTTTTTTTGCCTGAAAATTGAAATTTTTCTAGCACAGTACAAATCGACTTTTTGGGCCAAAAAAACGTGTTTTAGCATTTTTTTTGCCTGAAAATTGAAATTTTTCTAGCACAGTACAAATCGACTTTTTGGGCCAAAAAAACGTGTTTTAGCATTTTTTTTGCCTGAAAATTGAAATTTTTCTAGCACAGTACAAATCGACTTTTTGGGCCAAAAAAACGTGTTTTAGCATTTTTTTTGCCTGAAAATTGAAATTTTTCTAGCACAGTACAAATCGACTTTTTGGGCCAAAAAAACGTGTTTTAGCATTTTTTTTGCCTGAAAATTGAAATTTTTCTAGCACAGTACAAATCGACTTTTTGGGCCAAAAAAACGTGTTTTAGCATTTTTTTTGCCTGAAAATTGAAATTTTTCTAGCACAGTACAAATCGACTTTTTGGGCCAAAAAAACGTGTTTTAGCATTTTTTTTGCCTGAAAATTGAAATTTTTCTAGCACAGTACAAATCGACTTTTTGGGCCAAAAAAACGTGTTTTAGCATTTTTTTTGCCTGAAAATTGAAATTTTTCTAGCACAGTACAAATCGACTTTTTGGGCCAAAAAAACGTGTTTTAGCATTTTTTTTGCCTGAAAATTGAAATTTTTCTAGCACAGTACAAATCGACTTTTTGGGCCAAAAAAACGTGTTTTAGCATTTTTTTTGCCTGAAAATTGAAATTTTTCTAGCACAGTACAAATCGACTTTTTGGGCCAAAAAAACGTGTTTTAGCATTTTTTTTGCCTGAAAATTGAAATTTTTCTAGCACAGTACAAATCGACTTTTTGGGCCAAAAAAACGTGTTTTAGCATTTTTTTTGCCTGAAAATTGAAATTTTTCTAGCACAGTACAAATCGACTTTTTGGGCCAAAAAAACGTGTTTTAGCATTTTTTTTGCCTGAAAATTGAAATTTTTCTAGCACAGTACAAATCGACTTTTTGGGCCAAAAAAACGTGTTTTAGCATTTTTTTTGCCTGAAAATTGAAATTTTTCTAGCACAGTACAAATCGACTTTTTGGGCCAAAAAAACGTGTTTTAGCATTTTTTTTGCCTGAAAATTGAAATTTTTCTAGCACAGTACAAATCGACTTTTTGGGCCAAAAAAACGTGTTTTAGCATTTTTTTTGCCTGAAAATTGAAATTTTTCTAGCACAGTACAAATCGACTTTTTGGGCCAAAAAAACGTGTTTTAGCATTTTTTTTGCCTGAAAATTGAAATTTTTCTAGCACAGTACAAATCGACTTTTTGGGCCAAAAAAACGTGTTTTAGCATTTTTTTTGCCTGAAAATTGAAATTTTTCTAGCACAGTACAAATCGACTTTTTGGGCCAAAAAAACGTGTTTTAGCATTTTTTTTGCCTGAAAATTGAAATTTTTCTAGCACAGTACAAATCGACTTTTTGGGCCAAAAAAACGTGTTTTAGCATTTTTTTTGCCTGAAAATTGAAATTTTTCTAGCACAGTACAAATCGACTTTTTGGGCCAAAAAAACGTGTTTTAGCATTTTTTTTGCCTGAAAATTGAAATTTTTCTAGCACAGTACAAATCGACTTTTTGGGCCAAAAAAACGTGTTTTAGCATTTTTTTTGCCTGAAAATTGAAATTTTTCTAGCACAGTACAAATCGACTTTTTGGGCCAAAAAAACGTGTTTTAGCATTTTTTTTGCCTGAAAATTGAAATTTTTCTAGCACAGTACAAATCGACTTTTTGGGCCAAAAAAACGTGTTTTAGCATTTTTTTTGCCTGAAAATTGAAATTTTTCTAGCACAGTACAAATCGACTTTTTGGGCCAAAAAAACGTGTTTTAGCATTTTTTTTGCCTGAAAATTGAAATTTTTCTAGCACAGTACAAATCGACTTTTTGGGCCAAAAAAACGTGTTTTAGCATTTTTTTTGCCTGAAAATTGAAATTTTTCTAGCACAGTACAAATCGACTTTTTGGGCCAAAAAAACGTGTTTTAGCATTTTTTTTGCCTGAAAATTGAAATTTTTCTAGCACAGTACAAATCGACTTTTTGGGCCAAAAAAACGTGTTTTAGCATTTTTTTTGCCTGAAAATTGAAATTTTTCTAGCACAGTACAAATCGACTTTTTGGGCCAAAAAAACGTGTTTTAGCATTTTTTTTGCCTGAAAATTGAAATTTTTCTAGCACAGTACAAATCGACTTTTTGGGCCAAAAAAACGTGTTTTAGCATTTTTTTTGCCTGAAAATTGAAATTTTTCTAGCACAGTACAAATCGACTTTTTGGGCCAAAAAAACGTGTTTT